>VDFB02047397.1:62658443-62863483 GCA_007258455.2 Sequoia sempervirens | reverse complement strand
TGAATTTAGTCTAGTTGTGAATGCATTGTATTCCTTGCATCGTAATCTGCATTAGTATTGTTAGTTTATGATCTTGCATGTTAGAGGTTTCCTGATTTTAGCATTTAGCTACAGCAGATTCTGTATTTCATTCATATTTCAAAAAAGACAAAATATTTCTTTGTGGGTATTGGCTATTACCCTTCCTTTGGTCTAGGCGCCATAGTGTGGCAAGTTGCAGATTTTATATTGGTGTATTTAATTTTTAAAGTAAAATCGCCCCTGTACCTGGGCCGTACCATCTGCAGATCATTGGGATTTGTGCCATTCAATATAAGCTGCTCTTTGACTCTGTTTTATGTTCCTAAGCTGGGCGCCTTCATTATACTTGTGTTTTGCATGCAATTTTAGATTGTTTGCTTGAGTTTCAAGGGAGTTATGAATTTCCAAGGAATATATATTGCTGTTTTATGAAGAAAAAAATACAGTATTATTGTTATGACAGCAAACAGGGATCTGCACTAGTGCTCTTGGATGGGTGCTGGGAACTCTTAAAGGCTTCACGGAGACATCATTGAAGATTGCACAGATTTAAAGAGGTTGGATCCGTTCCTTTCATGCAAGTTAAGCTTATTATTGGCAATCATTGAATGCTTCAATATTATTGCAATATTCTTAAAGGCTGATTTGTAATTGGTAGCAAGTAATCATCTTTCAAATTGTATACTGGCAGTAGTACTGTCGGTCTTAGATTCTTGCTCAGTCAGATTATAAAGTTCTCTCTTTCAGCATTTTGATATTGTATGTAATCCATATCCGCCCTATGGTCGCTACTTTCCCATCTTGGGTCAGCAAGCACATTCTGGGTGTAGAGTAGATTCAGTATTCAGCATTTCCTTTACGTATGCTTTCAGTCTTAGTTGGAAATTGTAGAGCTCCGCCCTATGGTAGCTACTTTCCCTTCGGGGTGAGCAAGCACATTCTGGGTGTTGAGTAGTTCCGTTATTCAGCATTTCCTTTCAAGCTTTACTTTCTGTAATCACTCCGTCATATGGTCGCCCCTCACTCCACCTTGGATTGGGTAGCACATACTTGGCGTTGAGTTCCCTTCTGTATCTTAAGTTTACTTCTTGCACGTTTCGGTTTACCCTTCTAACCTTAACGGGTGCACTGGCTTGAATGTTGTAATCTGTTATTTAAAAACGAAAAAAATTGGCTCGGTATATTTCAGAAAGATTCCCAAGAGTGAGGAAGGCCATTCATGGCCAACATATAGCATTTAGCTGATCCTTCAATTCTGAAATCTTCATGAAGAAGGATACAACAGATTCTCCTCTAGCCATTTTAATATGTAAGAGTTTACGCCTTAACGCTAGAGCTCTGCTAGTGTTGTTAAATTCATGCAAGCTTTGAAGACTCTCAAACATCTTTTTAGTTGAATCTAGCTTGGAAATGACAGGTACCAAATGATCCTTAACAGAATCAATCAAAAACTTCTTTGCCATAATATGGTTCTTCCTTCATTGAGCTTTCTCAGCATCATCAACAGGTTTAGCTACATCAGACTTCACATAGTTGAGAAGGTCATTTTCTTCAAGTGCAATTAGGATTCTAAATTTCCATGAAGTAAAGTTGGATGCACCATCAAGCCTATCTTCAACTTTGAGTCCGTTCACCATTGTAGAAAGCTGAAATAAACAGGCTAGAAGACAAGCAAAAAATATTTCAAGGCTTAATAGTTCTAGTTCTGGATCTTTTCTTTAAACCCGCTCTGATACCATGTTAAATTTTGAACCAGAAATAAGAGCTAACAAAAAGTTAACAACAAGAACAAAACACACACCAAAATTACCCTAGGAAAACCCTACTCCTGAGGGAGAAAAACCCAGCCAATAATATCTCTTATATTATTGAATCACAATGAGAAACTCCTTTACAATAGAGGCTGATAATGTGTTGTACCCCAAATAAATTTTTTGGCATTCTGTGTAAATTGAGCTAAATCTTGTTAAAATGCCATGTAAAGTATGTTTTAGGTCAAACCAATCATAGAATCTTGGTGGGTTTCTGTCAAGGAACACACGTGCAAAATTCCAAAATTTGAAAATTAGGGTTTTTCGCCCATTTTCGGGGAAACCCCGAAAATAGGGACCTTCCTGCAATGATTGAAAATGATTTTGATAAGATTAAAAGGCTTCCACGATCACATTGGTCAAGTCAGAATCATCAAAAGACATGTTTTACTCTGGTGGGTCTATTTCTATTTTTCGGGGAACAAAGTTAGAACTCCGCATTAATGGCAGATTGGCCAAGTCTTTGAAAGCTAAGCTTCAAAAGCTTCAACGACATAACCATGGTAGGGGAAAAGGTCAAAAATGATCTGTTTGATGAAGGGATTTTCAAAATGAAAAATGCTGAAAATTGACTAAGTGGGATTTTCAAAAATGAAAAATGCTGAAATTGACTAAGTCGGAGAATGCACGCCTTGCTACCAAGAGGAGGCTATGGAGTCAAATGCCTTAGTCATTTTTCCCAAACATCCATACACGATGAACGTGAGACATGAAGAAATGGTGATCTTCGACGGAGGAGTTTCCTGAAAGTGAAAAAGGTCAAAATTTGACTAACTCTGGAAACGTTACGAAGGAGAAAACTCAAAAAGCTGAAAAGAGCCTTTTTCAAGCAGGGGCGCCCATGATCTTTGAGGGTCAAATGCAGTCAGTATGATCATCCAAAGCAGTCATTCTTGACGTTTGAGTGCTGGCTCGACAGTGAAACAAACATCCAGATCATCCGATGAATAGATCACTAGCAACTGCTGACGAAGCAAAAAGAGGCAGTTGAGGAATTGTCAGGAAACCACAGTTAACGGCAAAGTTCGAAGGAAAAAGAGCCTTTCCAAAAGAAAGGCGCCCTTCTTTCTTGACCTCCAGATGCTGATAAATGACTAAAGGCTTCCCAGGATAACCTTCTCAGCCCAAATGGATCTCGGAAACGCAACTGCAAGCATCGACATCTGATGGAGCATTCAACGGATAATCCAGATCAAAGTAGGCAACTTTTCAGATGAAGATAATCAGCCCAAAAGGTAAAAGCGCCCTTTTCAAGGAGGGGCGCCCTTGAATAAAGGAACCCTAAATTGAGATCCAAGTTTTCTAAAGTCAGTCATCTTTGGCGGAACAGAGCTGGGTACCTGATGAGACATCAAGCAAAATCATCTGATTCTCCAATCAACGAGAAATCCAGATCAAAGCACGAGAGGTCATTTCAAAAGGCTGAAGAACGAAGATCAAAATTTCACTAAGGCATTAGCAAAAGCGCCTTTTCTTGGGAAAGGCGCCCATTCTGTTGAAGCCCTAAACTCAGCTTTTTATCATCATCTCTCCCAGGCACTTCTCTTCAGTTTGGATCCAGCTCCGCAATGAATGTGTCCGTGACGTCTCAGGATCAACAGACAACGCTAGATTCAGGATCAAACTGAGGCTGTTCAGGAGAGAAAATAATAAAAAACTTGCAAAAATCAAAAGGGACGCCTTGAAGAAGTCAAAAGTCAAGTTGTTGACTAAAGTCAAGATATTTTGAGCAAAACTTGGCTAAAACACTCCACGATCAGTGGAAATCACTTTTGATCGTGAGTTAGGTCCCCAAACTTGTGGATCTAAGGCTTGGGTCTATGTATTCAAGGTGAAGGCGTCCCACTTCATTATTTCATTGCAGGTTGATGATCAAGAACAGCCATGAGCTCTCAAGGACGCCATTTACAGATCTGGCCAAGGTTTTCATCCGTTCTTCAATATTTCTTGCAGATCTGAAGCAGAAGAGGATTGCTAATCTAAGGTTGGATTCAGAGACGGATTTTCTCAGAGTCAGATAAAAACTTCCAATTCATCTTCTGTCTACTTCCTCTCTTCTTGTCTTAGGTTTTCTTGCACATTTCAAAAAGGTGGCAGGCTACATCAGATCAGATCAACTGGGTACATCTAGCATAATTTTCCAGAGGAACCCATCTCGTCAAATTTCCAAAAATCAGCATACTTGCTGCCCCTATTTTTGGGGGTTTTTCTGAAAAAGTCTCAGAATCCAAATTCTGAGGAACTGGGTTTGTTCAGCATTGAAGCACGAACAAAACCCATGTGCCAGATTTTTTCCGGAAAAATACTTCTCGGCAGGGCGCTATTTTCAGGGGTTTTTCAGAAGTTGTCTGAACACGTCCGTGTTTACAGTCAACAGGCGAGTTCTTCTTCGCAGAATGACAATTTGGCGTCCTTGGACTCCAATTGAACAACTAGACCTTGCACCAGCAACTCTCCAACCAGATCTTACACACATTGCTGGAGAGCAAACGGACATCACCAACAGTCTGCAGATCTTTATCTTTGAAAAGAATACATCTCCCGCTCAGTGGAGACCTGCAGCAGTTACTCTGGACGAAGAAGTAAGAAAGACTGATCTTGCAGCAAAAAGACCAATATTACCATCTCCCGCGTGGTAGTAAGCACCTTGACTTGCCAGCTGCGAAGAGATCATTCCAAGCACGAAGCCGCCAAAGTTACCAAGAGCAATAGCTTGCGCAAGAAGAGATGTCGTGTCATCAAAGCATTGAATATCCGGAGACGGAAGAAGTCAACACATAGATCAAGGAGCTGTTGACCAGAAATGGTGAAATGAGAAAAGCTATAAATGCACCAAAGAAGGACGTCCTACCCTCCAAGTGGCATTTATGATACTTGAGTTAGACTTGATGCCTCTTTCCAAGTCAACTCAAGAAGGCATTAAATGTAGTTGGAGTTAACTTGATGTCCCTTCCAAGTTAACTCCATATCCCTTAAATCGTGCATTGTTAGATCTCACTGATTAAGGATGTCTAATCGGCTTCCATAATTTGTGGATCTTAGATCTCCACTAAATGTGGATGTCTATTTTGGAGGGATACTTTACATTAAAGTTCACCTTTAGTTTACTTTCAGTCAACTGAAGTAGTTTCCAGTTGACTCTTTGTTTACTTTCAGTTAACTGAAGTAGTTTTCCAGTTAACTGCTTGTTCCCCCTTTTTAGGAATAAATCTTGCTAAATTGATTGGCAAGAACTCATTGTTAACTCAAGGAGATTTTGGGGTTGCCCACTCCTTTGAGTCCTATAAATAAGAGCCTTGGGCTCATTATTTGTTTAACCTTTACTTGCTATGCAAAATTGCTGCGCCATTGTTGCCAACACTTTGAAAGCGAATATTTGTTCACTCTTGGATGAGAGTTCGTTGGATGATTGTAATTGTGCATGATTTCGTGCCTTTGCTTTCCCAACTTTTGTAGTTCGTTGATAAAGCATTGAAGAAGAATATCAGAAGGCGCTTGCATTTTGATCATCTTATTTGAGTTATGTCTACGTCCTGTGTTTAATAGCTTGTTGTCTCATTTCCCTCCTCGGATAGGAGTCCCTCCTCCTTGGATATTTGTTATTGACAGTTGTCGTTTGATGTTGTTTAATGTATTGACTTCCAAGCTATACCGGATAGGAGTCCCTCCTCCTTAGCAAGCTCGTTGGCCAAGGCATCGTGATTTTGTTGTTTCTAGTAAACTATTTCTTAAGCTCATACCTCGGATAGGAGTCCCTCCTCCTTGGCAGATCTCAGATCTAGTTTACCGTGCAGAGTGTTTGCTTGTACCAACCTTATCCCGGTGTATACCCGAGAGTTCAGAGCCTCGGTCATATCCTCTGGAGACGGCGAATTCAAGTGATCCAACCATTCCCATTCCCGCTCCTTTACCCTCATGCTCTGTTCATCTTGAAGGTATTGGATAGATAGAAGCTAGTTAGTCGTAGTTAAGATCTGCAGAAACCAGAGAAAAGCTTAGCTACGGCGCATTGTGTTTGTGCACCCTTGTGTCCTGCCGCTGAAGCATAAAAAGATAGGAACTTAGTTAAACATTTCCCTTCCCTACGCATTGCTCCCAGCAGAGAGGGACTTCTCCTCTTTAAATAACGAAGAAGTGTTGCAAAACATTTGAAATAGCTGAACGTTTACAATCAGCACTCCAGAGGTGCTAATTTAAACGCCAACATAATGAAGGCCAGAACACAGCATCACAATCTGATACACATCTAGAACTGAGTGACCTCCAAACTGTCAATAGTTATCACAGTCTGCACCTTACACCAATCTGCACTTCAAAAATTCAAACTTCACCTCTGAATACAGAATGAATGTAAATGCAAAGTGGTTTTCTAAACATAGCATGTCAGTTACATGCAAGTTAGATACCTCTGCATGTCAGAAGGTGACTACAGGACAGTTACAAGAGGACACACAAGAGGAATCATGCAACTAAATTTAGGAAGCATTACAAAAAGATTCCACTGCATGTCAGTTACAGATTGCATGCAGACTTTGAATAAGACAGTTTGAAGGTCGGCCCAGCTTCAAAATAGCAAATACAAAGACAGCTGGAGGAATCTGACTGACACTGTCATAAACATTAACAAATATATCGAGCGTGAGGGGTTGCAATGAAGGGGTACCCCCCTTGCGAGGTCCAAGGGGATGACCACCCCGGCAGGGGTTTTAGGGGCAGCACCCCCTAAAAGACATATTTTATGTATATTTTATTATTGTAAATTTGGACCATTTATCATTAGGTCTCAGAAGTAACAGTAGATATTTTGATGGCTTTTCTTTCTCTAGAAGGCAACCTTATTTTATGAGGGCATTTGTATTATGGCTGTGAATTGTGATGTATTATGAGAGTTTGATAGTTGTTGTGTTGCCTTAAGATCTCTGGTTGGTGATGCTCCTATGAGAAGCGTGTTCTGCAAGTATATTGTAATCTTCGTGATTTTTGAATAATATATTGGGCATCTTTTGGAGTGTGGGGTTTTTCTCCCGAAAGGGTTTTCCCACATAAATCACTATGTTGTGGTATGCATGATATTTATGTTTGTTTTTGTTTAAGTTTTTGTAATTGTTGTAAAGATCTGTGAATTTTTGCATTACCCTCCTCTCAAGGTTAGTGTGGAAAATTGTTTCACTACCTTAGCTTCCTTACACTATCTTCTACAGCTGATTTTTTTATTTTGTTACATGTTGGTAAAAAATTGTTGGATATCTATTTGTGGCACATTTATCTTTCATGGATCCAAAAATCAAGTAGCATTAAGTTCAAACATTGGCTTCCATCTCCTAAACATGTTCTCTCCTATGCCACTCTGTTGAAATTTTAATGATAAGATTTAATGCACAGAAAATTAATTCAAATCAGACACAATAACACAGCAGATACCCTGGGAAAACCCTCCTCTTGAGGGAGAAAAACCCAGCAACAAAGATCTCTCTTATATATATAAATAGTGGCAACAATTCTCTTTACAATGAGGCCAATCACAAGGCCAGTATTCAGCACCAACTTTAGATGCAAAACAGATAATAATCTGCCCTTCCTTGAAACCTAAATCTGCACTTAGAGAAATTCGCAATCTGCTCTTGGAGAAAATTCGCACTTGAATGAAGGAGAGAAACGAACTTGCTTCATAATAGAAAGGATGGAAATGACCTTGTATAAATACACAATGAGAGAGAGGTCGCACCTCTTCATGTACAAGGTCAGCCAAAATAGAGAAATATAATTACAATTAAAATATGCGAATTACAAGGAAGGTCGGCCCTTTTGGAAATTACATTGTTGCCAAGTGAAGCGCCCCTTCACATTAAATATCACATATAAATAAATAGCCGATAGGCTATATTAATTTATGCCTTCACTCGTGGCTGGAAGGATGAACCTGAAGCTGCCATAACATTAACACTCCCTCTCAACTAGGGAGAGAACTTCCAACTACACAAGACATATCACCTCAACGTGATGTCTACCACATTGGCTACAACCGAATGTGAAAAGAAGAATATCACCTCAACGTGATATTAGATATCGCCTCAACACGATATCAACCATAATGGCTACAACCATACTATGGTAAGTACAAGTGTTCATCACTTGCGTGATGTTGTCACCTCGTGACTTTCACCATGACTCTCTCAAGGGTGAAACACAAGTACAACATATGTCATGGAGGTCACACATGACATCCACCATGACTCAGCTCGGAGGGTGGAAACAAAGGGCTTTCACCTCAAATCTCAAAGAGAAATGCATTAACAAGGGCTTGCACCTCAATTCCTCCGTCTCAGAGGAAAATGCATTAACAAGGGCTTGCACCTCAAATTCCTCTGTCTCAGAGGAAAATGCATTAACAAGGGCTTGCACCTCAAATTCCTCCGTCTCAAAGGAAGATGCATTAACAAGGGATTTCACCTCAAACTTCTCTCACAGAGAAGAACTCATTAAACAAGGCTCACTGATACTGAGACTCTTTCTCGGTCAAGGCTGGATTCTCCACCATACCAAGCTTATCTCGAAAGTACACAAACTTTATCCTGGAAATAGGCTTGGTGAGAATATCTGCCGTCTGCTCATCAATGCTAATGTACCTCAACTGTACAACCTTCCGTAGTACTATGTCTCTGATATAGTGGTACTTGATCTCAACGTGCTTGGTTCTGTTATGGAACACTAGATTGACAGAAATCTTCACGCAACTCTGATTATCACAATGAATGATAGTAGGCTCCATTGATTGTCCAAACAATCCTACAAGGGGCTTACGAAGCCACACTACTTCTCGAGCTACCACACAAGCTGTAATAAGCTCGGCCTCTATTGTACTCAATGCTACAGATGATTGCTTCCTGTTGCACAAGGATATCATAGCAGATCCAACCTGAAGAATATCTCAATCCATATCCAACTGTGCCACGCAAGTATCTTAGGATATGCTTTGCTGTAACAAGATTACCATCTTCTTCAGGCTCAGCAAGCTCCCTCTAAATCTTCAAGCACTTGCATCAACCTTCTGACCTCTTCGCCCAAGATTGCCTGCAACACTTTGACTTAGATAAATGTTTTCCAGCGCACACCTCTGGTACTGTAGAGAGTTCAAGATAGTCCTCCTTGACCTCATCCCATATCTCACTATTCTAAATAGGTTTGCGGAGCTACCAATGACAAATTCAGATGACAGTCTTGAGCAATTCTGATCTTAGCAGCTGAAGGGATCTTCTAAGGATTTAGCACCTAGCTTTGCAATAAAGTAATCTTCACTTCTTCTCAGTGAGTTACAAAACTCCCTCTTGATCCCTACTTCAGAGATTGCAAAGAAGACTTTTGGAAGTGAACTCCCTCTAGCCATCAAGTACTCAATCCTATGGCTGCAAGTTGTGACTTCACGCTTTTCTCTTGAAAGCAATCTCTTGGTCCATCCTAATGCACATTAAGAAGAGATTACTAATAGTTCATATAACTCAACTATTTCGAAGAGAACTACCACTGCTAGAAGCATGCATGATTTACTCTCTCAATGTTATAGCATGAATTAATAACTATACAACAATTCATGAACATTAACCATGCAGTACTTATCTTAATGAAGTCAGAATTCTGTACGCAGAAACTGAATGATCAATATCAACAATCACAATATCTGCTCTCTCTGCCCTTTACAGTGGCATCGATCGCTGCTGCTCTCAATGCAGACTCTTGACTTCGATTGCAACTGATCACACAGCTTTGGAGTTGAAATCTTCATGGGACTGGAACATTGTGTCGGATCATCATCTAAACTGCATAAACTCGATGACTAGACAACACAAAATAAGATTCAATTAACTTATCCCAGTGAAACACATATAACCAGAGTCATATTTGCACAACTCAGTAAGCTGACTTTCAACTCAAAAGAAAATGAATTTAAGGGTACACAAAAGAATACTTATCTCTTAATTGATTATGTATATCCGAAACCGTCCCAAGTTACTTCCATAATAGTCTTGATATTGGATTATTATATCAACAAAATATAAAGAAGCCAATATTGTCAGCATCGGGACCATAGTCAATTTAGAAATCTCCCGTAATGACATAATGACATTCAACGTCACCAATACACTTCCTCTAAACCCCGATATAGAGAAGCTTTGCTACAGAAAGTCGCATTTATTAGAAGAGACAACAAACGTGATACTCCGATGACGCCAATGGTGACTATGATCTTCCGCCAATCAGCATATAGACCCAACAACTTTAGGAGTGATTAACGTGCACCATTGAATACATCCGCAAATGCAAAGAAATATATTGGGAGTTTGAATACGACTGACTTAACTCCTTCAAACCATCCCTCTGTAGAATTCAGCATCGCAATCACTGCGGAATCCTGAATTCAGAATCCTCTAGCCATGCTACATATTTCCAACACAGTAGGCGGCATTGAAGACAGAGCCCGATGGTTTCCAATAATTGAATTCCAAATTCTGCTAATAGCATAAGTGCACCCAGGCAACACCATCAGTAATAGATGAGATGAATATTAAAATATTCCCGACAAACTTAATGACCGATACTCCTATGTATACACCAAAACTTCACAGGAATAGCAAATAAGGGTTGCTGCTCTTTAATGAAGCCTCCAGGAGAACGATATCACATGAATCCGCTGTTAAATCTAGGCATACAGGGATTCGCGAATGAAGAAGATCCTTCCTGCGAATAGACGAAGATCCTTCCTGTGAATGGAACCACTCAGCAATACAACATTGCTTGATGAGATAGAAATCCCGACCACAATGGCAAAGAAATCAATTAAAATATCAACTTCGCTATATCAACTTCACCGGTAATCAAACAGAGCGGAACGATTCTTCATCAATGGCAACAATAGTGACCAAATACAATGAACTCGACCTCCAGACTGTATACCTAAATTGATCGCTTAAATTCTTCCATGAAGTCCACAAATCTGATCGAATCTTCACACAGAACCCGCTCTGATACCATGTTGAAATTTTAATGATCAGATTTAATGCACAGAAAATTAATTCAAATCAGACACAATAACACAGCAGATACCCTGGGAAAACCCTCCTCTTGAGGGAGAAAAACCCAACAACAAAGATCTCTCCTATATATATATAAATAGTGGCAACAATTCTCTTTACAATGAGGCCAATCACAAGGCCAGTATTCAGCACCAACTTTAGATGCAAAACAGATAATAATCTGCCCTTCCTTGAAACCTAAATCTACACTTAGAGAAATTCGCAATCTGCTCTTGGAGAAAATTCGCACTTGAATGAAGGAGAGAAATGAACTTGCTTCATAATAGAAAGGATGGAAATGACCTTGTATAAATACACAATGAGAGAGAGGTCGCACCTCTTCATGTACAAGGTTGGCCAAAATAGAGAAATATAATTACAATTAAAATATGCGAATTACAAGGAAGGTCGGCCCTTTTAGAAATTACATTGTTGCCAAGTGAAGCGCCCCTTCACATTAAATATCACATATAAATAAATAGCCGATAGGCTATATTAATTTATGTCTTCACTCGTGGCTGGAAGGATGAGCCCGAAGTTGCCATAACATTAACACTCTCCACATTTTTATGGTTTGTTTACATAGGGTGAGCACTACCACTTACTTGGTTCCAAAGTAAGGATCTGTGGTATAGATACAAAAAACAAGTCTTTAATGGCATCACATTTTGAATATTATTGTATGTTTTGATTCCTCTTGAAAATTATGCAATTTCAGAAAAATGGCACCTCATTTCAAGTTCATATGCAAAGCTCTGCCTTTTGGAAGGAGGACTTTCCTAAGTGGCTCATATGATTTTGCCAACAATAAATTTTGCAAGGTTAGTACAAATCCACTGGAGAGAAAATGTTTTTTCTTGTCTACTGAAAGAGGCTTATTCATCACACATCAGTTTGGCCTCTTGCGATGTTCTAGTTTTTATGTCTTCATTTTTGGCAGTTTCTCTTGGCCTTTTCAACTTCCTAATGCATTATAATAATCTTTATAGTTGATTGTATCCTGAATTGAGCATCAAGAAGAGCATTTGAATGGGTTTTGAGTAGCATTATGCAATTTTTCCAAGTTCCTATGTGATTGTGTAAGATCAAGTAATAGGGCAATGGGTTGTGTGAGACTTTGGAGGTCATTAGGGATAAAACAAGGTTAGTTTATGTTGTTATTACAAGCCTAGGTGGCTTAGACTATGGAGTTTTCCATATTGGAGTAGATTTAAGTGCACTCACAATTTGCTGAGTTTTCACCCTCAAGCAGGTTTCTCCAAGGTATATCCGTGTTCTACTTTTTTTATGATCTCTCCATTTCTTACAATTTCTTGTTACATTCATGCTCGATAATTAGTCTTTGTTCCTCTATAAGTTAAAATATGTTTGTTGATGACATCATATGGAATATCCATTGTAGTTTACGAATCATTATGTGTTATAAGAATTTAAGAATGTACGATATTAGTTATCTCTAGGGGAGCACCACCAACTCCTCCCAGCCCTAAGCAGTTTCCAAGAGACTTTTCATTTTATATCAAGCAAATAATATTGTATTGATAATATGGATTGCATAAAACTTGAGGAGCATGGGAATAAACCAATGACAAAATTAATTGCATTATAACCAATGTTGACTACAAAGGAATTCAAAAGAGCTTACACAATAATAAAGAACTTATCAAAATTTGAAGTACATATGCCTACCTCCTGTATAATGCATACTATTTGTTAGAAGGTAGTCATGAGTTGAAGAATCCAAAAACATAAGGAAACTATGATATAGCACTAAACAATGCATATAGCCAACCTCACATAAACTGCACTATTCATTAACTAAGAGAAAAAAACAAAAATTATCCCTTGGAAACCTAGCTCAAAAGGATCTAATATTTGCTGCAAGATCAGAAGATATGTTGAGTATTTTGCAGCATAATTTGCAAATTCGAACTTGACTTAGACTAGGCAGACCAAAGTTCCTAACTCAATGAAAACTCAGAAAAACTTGGCAGCTTAAAATATACTTAATTTATATATATATATATTCTATGCAAAATAAAGCTAAAAAAGTATCAAATGAGTTTGGGAGAGGTTTGGAAACCTCCCCAGCAGGGTTGTGTGACAAGGGTCTAAGGGCAGCATGCTTCATGGTGTTCAAAATGAAGACCTTCAAAACCACACAAACTGTCATGGCACATGCCATTTTCACAATTTTTTAAAAGGAAAAACCCAAGTGTTTCAGTGTTTTTTGCAAGTTTTCGGTATGCAGCACAAGTCGCATGGTCAATCTCGCCAAGGAATTGATGAGTACTCATCAAAATCTAGAAAAACTTGCCCAAAATCTCAATGAATAAACATTGGAAATACTCAACCTAGCAAAAAAATGGCGAGTACTCAACAATTCGCTAGGTACTAGCCAAGTTTGCAAACTCTTCTTAGCAGAGCTCTTAGCATGCTTCTTATAATGCACGACAGTCTATAAATACTTCCATAATGCATGTATAGCAACAAGGCATAATAAAAACTTTGTGAAAATGTGGACTCAGATTTCTAGCACACACTAGATCTTGGTGTTGATAGCTCTATAAGCCCTTTTCTACTACTAAGAATAACTAAGACCACTCATTCTAGTGTATATCATAGAAATTGTACTCCAATATGTTATCTAGAAGTTGATTGTGTTACATAAAACTTCTTCGTTGTCACCAAATTTGTGTTAAATTTTGTTGTAGTCAAAAAAGACATTTTTCAACCAAATCGAATTATCATATCAAAATTATAATTATCAAATTGCTAAATATTCATAATTTATCCATTAATTTTAACTTAAATTATTAATTAGTAATGTTAATTTATGATTGATTATTAGTTAAATAATTTTAATTAAAATTAATATTAATAATATTAACTTGTAATTAATAATTGACTATTAATTATTTATATTGTTATTATCATTTTATTTTAATTTTACATTGTTAATTTTTAATTATTATTATTTAAAAATTAAAAAGTAAAAAATTAAATTATTTTTAACATTAATTATTAAAAATTATTATCCTTATAAAACAAAAGTTAAAATTTTAAAATAGAAAAATCAAAAACAAGAACAAGCTGCGATCAGCCTTCTAAAGACTTCAAGGTTTTTTTAATAAAAAAAACAAATCATAAAGACAAAGGAAAAGTCAGCAGCCAGCTGAATAAAAATCAGAAGTCATAAAAAAGACAGCAGCAATTAAAAGGAAATTGTGATCAATCAATGGTAATTCTTATGTCTTTATTATGTTTAATTATTGTTTATCAAATTATTTTTTTCATAATTTAAAAAATTTAATGTTATTTGTTTAATAGGATTTATTTTGTCTATATAGTTTTTCAATGTCTATAAATATGTTTTGTTGTGCGTTGAGGTATATTAAATAGCCCCTACCAAATTTGTAAATTTTGTATTTCAAGTATTTTTGAACTTAGAAATTGTGAACCAAAGACATAAGATTTCCACAGTCCATATCGATGAAAGATTGCTTATTCTTAGATATTGTGGTTTGTATTGAATCTTTTATTTACTTTACCAAAGCCATCTTATTTTTATGTACTAGCCTATTCAATCTGAATGTATACTTGTATTGTTCAATCTCTACATTCAGCTAAACAACGCAAGCATCCAGCCTTACGATTCATTTTCAGTCAAAAAGTAGAGAATCATTTTCCTAGTGTTAAAAGAGCATCTTAACCTTTTATCCTAGGCAAAACCAAAAAATATGCATTTACATTTTATTCAGAATGAACATGATAGGCCTGAAAACACTATAAAGTTTGTAAATCGCAAGTACATATCGTTATAGTAGGTTTAGTTTTATTATACAGGGAACTTTCCCTTCTAATTCAAAGAACAACTCTACCGTACATATGTTCTGTTTTGTGTCACAATAAAACATGTGAATTAAAACACTAACATTTTTTGGTGACTCTAATTGTGAATGACATAAGAATACTGCCTTGACCATTACAACATTCAAATTTTGCACAAAGGTTATTTACACATATTTTTTCATGGCTAATTGAGAAAGTAATCACATCAACAACAATCATCCACCTTTGATATTGCCACGGGGTAATCAGATTGTTCCACTAGCATCAGCAAAAAATCTTGAGCTTCCTTAGGGATCAAGGAAGAATTTTACCAAGTTCTATAGTAATGGCAAAAAGCATCCTAAAAAGTCTATTTGATCCTTCACCAATGTATATGGAATTTTGAATCCAACACACGAAGATGTTGCAATTTGCTTGTTTGTGGAAACCTTGCAAGGCGCAGCTAATTGGTTTCACCAGCTTTCTGCAAGTTCAATCACAAGTTGTGAGTGAATGAGTAAGAAGTTTCTTGCACGTTTCAGATCAGTTGAGGATAATCATATCTTGTTTGCATAACTCTCAAATACCAAGAAAGATGTAATTGAACTAATGCAGAAGTTCATTGCAAGAATCAATCATCTAGTTACCAAAGTTATCAACGCTCTAAATCCTTCTTTTGAGATTCTTGTAAGTTGCTTTCTCAATGCTCAATCTTTAGAAGTTGTTTTCTTTCTCAAGCAAGGAAATGCTACAAAATTGAGGGACGCTCAAGAATATGTCATCAATTGGAGGATCATATGATCAAGAAAGATATAAAAAGATTCAATCAGGTCACTTGCTGCTTTGAACTTCTCACCACTTTACCAATATCCATCTCCTCCAGGTAGCAACGATTCTTTTATCAATTATGTCAATACTAGCTCTCATACGTCTCACCACTTTACCAATATCCATCTCCTCCGGGTAGAAACAATTCTTTTATCAATTATGTCAATACTAGCAAGGAATCCTTTAAATGCTACAAAATTGAGGGACGCTCAAGAATATGTCATCAATTGGAGGATCATATGATCAAGAAAGATATAAAAAGATTCAATCAGCTCACTTGTTGCTTTGAACATCTCACCACTTTACCAATATCCATCTCCTCTAGGTAGAAACAATTCTTTTATCAATTATGTCAATACTAGCTCTCATCTATCTGCTTCACCAACAAAGCAAGTTGTAGAAGTGTCTTCTCTTGCACACACATGCTACTTGTTTCATGCAATGAGTGAACATGATGGAGGAAGTTGTTGTATGGCAGAAAATAGGTATGAGAATATTCCACCACCAAAATTAGAAAATTCACAATAAACTGAAATATGCAACTGTAGTAGTGTACAAAGCACTGTAGTAGCAATACTGTAGCAGCAGTATGGATTACTGTAGCAATGGTACAAATCACTGTAACAAACTGCAAAAATCAGAAAATCTTCAAAAACTTCTAACACTCAGCACTTTGGTGATTCTTGGATGAAATCGCTCAATGGCTAGGAGGGTTTTCATCCTAAAAACAATTCTTTGCTGAAGGCTTTTCATCCTAAGGCAAACAAGTTGAACACTGTTCAATCGTATAAACTGAGGTTTGACAAAATGAAATGGATACTTTTTCTCTACTCAAATCTTCCTTTTATTAGCACTTTTGAAATAATAAAATACTATTGTTCATAATTCTACATTTTCCCTCCAAAAGTGACCTTTAAAATATTTTTATTTTATATTACTTTTTATTCCCATAAAAGATAGTTTTATGGCCCCCTTTCAAAATCACTTTATAACATTGGCCAGCCTTCATAAAATAATTAATTAAATATAAGTTGTCCTTTTAAAATAAAATGTCACTAGACAATTTAATTAACTATTTCCCTTGCAATATCCCAATTAGCCTACGTGGGAAATTAAATAGGCTAAGGGTCTTCCTTAATTCTTTACACTTGACAAGGGGTCATGACATTATGAAAACTAAAAACAAATCAAAAAAATATTTTAAATAAAAAATGGATAAAACTATACAATTGTGTTTATCTAATTCCATTATTTTGAATGTTTCTAACAAAGCAACATTTATGTAATGGAACAGAATAAGACAGATTCACCAAACTAGGAATCTTGTGAATGAATTGTTTTCGAAAAGAAAGTTGCATTCTTTAAAATGAGAGATGAAGACTTGATTGCGGAACATTTGAATGCATTTAATCTAATCTTGAATCAATTATAGTAGATAGATTTGAAAATAGAGGAAGAGAATAAGTGCATTTTGTTATTATGTTCATTGCCTGAATCTTGGGATAATTTGATTCTTGCACTCAATAGTTATGTGACAGATCCTACAATGGATGCTCTCGTTGCTACTTAGCTCACAAAGGAAAAGAGGAGAAATTCTATTGAGGATGGGTCTAAGGATGCATTGCATGTTCAAGGAAGATCTAAAGAAATGGGCAAGGACAAGCAGAAAGGTGGTAAGGATAGATCTAAGCCCAAGGGAAGATTTATTTTATCTATTGTTGCTACTTTTGATTTAGAGGTAGGCAAATGGATATAAAAACAATTTCTCTACATGGTGATCTTGAAGAGAAAATATTTATGAAATAACATGACAGTTTTGTGGTGAAGGGGCAAGAGCATTTAGTTTGCAAGTTAAAATGATCTTTTGCATGATTTGAAGTAGTCACCAAGAATGTGATATCAGAAATTCGATGCTTTTAGATTGAATCACAACTTTATTAGAAGTGAAGTTGATCGATGTATTTATTTTAAATTAATTGATGACCAGCTACTAATCATAGTCCTATATTTTGATGATATGCTATTTATTGGTAACGATAAGGGAATGATTAGGAATCTTAAGAGTCAGTTATCCGGTACATTTGATATGAAGGATTTAGAGCTAGAAAATACATTTTGGGTATGGAAATCTATAGGGATTGAGTTAATAGAAAATTATGGTTAAATCAAAACAAGTATGTTGACATTATTTTCCAACATTTTATCTTGCAAGATTGTAACCCAATTAATATTCCCTTTCCAGTTGGCACTATGCTATCTCTACAACAATGTCCTAAAATAAATGATAATCTTGAAGAGATGCATAAAATTATGTATGCCAATGCTATGGGAAGGTTCATGTATGCCATAGTTTGTACAAGACCTAATATTACCCACATAGTGGAAATTATGTGTAAGTTTATGTCAAAACTTGGTAAAGAACACTAGACTTATGTTAAAAGTGTTTTCAGATACTTACATGGAATTTCTAACCAATGCATTTGTTCGTATGGGACTAATGATGTGGGTAGGATAGTTGATTTACAGGGCTTTATTGATCTGATTGGAATGGTGATTTATATTGCAAAAGGTTTATGAATGGCTATGTCTTTACTTTGTTTAAAGATGTGGTTAGTTGGATGATCAGATAATGTGAGGAGCCCAGTTGGCTCCAACTCAAACCCCTGACTTTTACTGACTTGTTTTTGTGTTTTTGAATGTTTAAAGAAGAATTATAGACAGAAGTAGAAGGGGCACCGAGCATAAAATGTACATAAAACTCAAATTTAAGCTAGATCTGAGAAACTGCTTATGAATTATGTGATAAACAACTGCTACAGATAGATCGTGAACAACAAACATACCCGAATAGCTCCAGATTAATTAAATAAAGAATTTTTGCACTTGCCAAGCAAGAATGGCTGAAACTGAGTAAATGCAACACCTGGAGCCTGGATCGACTTTCTTCCACGCAGAGACTGGAGGAAAGCAGTTGAGAAGTGTAGGCGCCAACAATGGAGCAAAGAAAAGGCCAGAAAGAGAGGCGTTTTTGCCTCTAGCTCCCAAACGCCCTTTTCAGGTGACATGCCTTTCAAGGAAAAGTATGGCCTCTGAATGCTGAATGACAATCTTTATTGAAAACTGAAAAAAAGTAAAGATGGCATCCTAGATCTGTAAGCCCTCTTCTTATTGAAACCTATAAACTTCTGAATAGAATAGCTTTGAAAGCACAGATGAACTCCTGAATTGAAGCTCCCACAATTGCAATCATTCAACTGGTATTCCACAGTCTCACAATCACACATCAATGAAGAATTTCCGCTCTCCAATGAAGAAGTTTCCTGAAACCCTTGTCCTCAGACAAAAACCACAGAGAAGAAAATATCAAGCAACGTCAAATAATCAAGAATTTCCGCTCTCCAATGAAGAAGTTTCCTGAAACCCTTGTCCTCAGACAAAAACCACAGAGAAGAAAATATCAAGCGATGTCAAATAATCAAGAAGTGAGTTTGAATTGCCTTTCCTTCCTTATATCTCCCAAAAGACACGCACTTCTAAAAGTCACACACTTTTGCTTTTAAAATACATAAAAATGTATTTAAATCCCTTTCAATAGTTTTTAATCCCACTTTATGAAGTGAGCGCACCTTTAATATGACTTAAGTGATTTATTTTATCACTTTATAAACCTTGAGTTACCTTTTAAATATATTTAAGTGGCTTTTAACTTTTATAAAGTCAATTTGACTTTATAATTTACTAATAAGTTAAATAATTAACTTAACCACCAAAATATTCATAACTCCCTCCAAACTCAGTATTTTTCCGTGCCATCAAAAGCTAGCGAACATTGTGCTACAAATGCCTGCACTGAATCCACTACTAAAGTGAAGGAGTGGGAATGATAATACCCACCAAAACGGCCACTAACCCCCTAACCAGATCCTGTCAGCCTATGAGGGTCCAAGAAATAGGCTAACTCAACTGCTCCTAATAACTGACTAGAGTGGGAACATTACAAACAACAACCCACAATCACATTGTCCACCATAGAAGCAAAGTGCATGGCTGCAACACATTCTTGTAAAGAGGCAATGTGGTTACAAAGATTGTGTTCAGGCATCAACTTCCACTATAGACAGGTTAGTATTGAATGTGATAGTTAAAATGCCATCTATTTGGTTAAAAACCCAATGTATCATGCACGATGATGTTCAGTATCACTTTGTTTGGTAAGTGGTTGAGGGTATCAAAGCCATATTACAAAATGTGGACACTTTGGAGAATGTTGTAGACTCTCACTAAGTCAATGAGCACAAAGAATTTTCCTTGGTGTAGCAAGGCCATGGCCCTCTTATCCTCTAAAGCTTGATTAGATATTGTTGTTAAAAAAATATTGTGTTGACGTTTCCCTTTTGCTCTAGCAAGGTGTTTGATGAGTGGGAGAATTCTCGAAAAAAGGTGTCTCAACCTTTCATTCCTATGTTGATACTTAATAACTTGTTTGTATTTATTATTATGTCTTGTGATTTTGTCATCCCATGAGGAAGTAGGTGTCCCACATTGAGGTGGCATGTTGGCCATGTGTCAACATCTTGGAAGGTGTGTAAGAGAATCTTCACTCATCATGACGAAAATTACTTATAACAAATTCTTATGACATATAAAAGCATGTAAGAGGGAGGTTACATTGGAATCTTGACCAGCATTATGATAGGTTGAAAATTTGTCATGGAGCATCTTTGAATGGGTATCATAAAGATAAATTAGGGTGCTCAAGTTTGGGTGGTCAAATATTCTTGTTTATGGCATATGACTTATAGAGAAGATGTTAAAAATAGCTTGGAAGACCAAGCTCAAGGGGCATTGGGATTTGTGCCTTGAGCATTTAGGCACCTTACCTCTCTTGGTTGTAATGTCCCCTTCTTGTGTCTAGTCAGATTTGTTGACCATTAGCCTATTCAGCAGGTTCCCATAGGCTAACTAAGTGTTTAGGGAACTCCACGGTTCTTGGAGGGGTATTTGCTTAGCATATTTCCAATTTTTTATCATGGCATTGTACTCTGTTGTTAGCATGCTTCAAGATGACGCTTTCAGAAGTATTTTTGGACATTTGGTCCATCATCCACTTTTTATGGAGCTTATTGCTATTCTTGGAAAGTCAACATAATGGCCTCAATTATACTTCTTTATTGTCGGCTTCAGTTTGGCATAGTCAGTTTCGAGATTCGATGCTTTGGTGATGTTTCCATGGGTTAGATGGAAAAAATTAATTAAATGCCTAAGTTTTAATAGTTTATTGTAAAGTCACATTCAAATATTCATTTAAATTATTAAAGTGACTTTATATTTATTACTTGGGTGCTTGGAGACATAAGTATCCATTTTTTATTCAATTTGTTTATTTTTCTAAAAGGTGGGCGTTGAGTTTTGGAGGCAAAATATTAAAAATAAAATGTGACTTTCATGAGATGAAATAAAAGGGCATTTTGAAGCTTATTTTCATATGCTTGGATTTTGATATTGCTGGTATGATGCGGGTTTTTTCCTCTAGGAACTTTCTGAAGATGAAAACCTTCAAGAAGAATATCATCCGCAGTGATGAAAAATCTTCCCTAGGTGATTGCTGATAGATTCATTCAGAGTCTATGCTTGTGCTTCAATGATCGAATTCCCACTTTGAAATAGAAGGGTTTAAATGCAATAAGATTTTGTGAAATGACTTGCAGGATTGTAAGGAGATTTTGAAGAGCTTTAATAGATTGATAATTATTCATGGCTGTCATACTTCTTTTTGTTGGCTAAGTATTGGAAATCCTTTTATGGTTTGAGGCGATTGAATGGTGATTTCTGGTCACTAAACCTCACCTACAAGCCCCCATTGCCAAATCAGGTTGGGCATGGTATTAGTTGCAGTTTGAGGCACCATTGAAAGTCTATTTGCTGGGCGAATACAGGTGGAAGACTGAAGATGTTTTGGAGAGCATTGCTATCATTGATTTTGGAGGAGATTGAGCTGCCAACTGTTTGTAATAATGCTGCTGTTAAAGGATGCCGACTGTTTGTTTTAATGCTACTGTCAAAGGATGCCAATTGTTTGTAATAATGCTGCTGTCAAAGGATGCAAACTGTTTGTAATATTGTTGCTGTCAAAGGCTCATTCCACAACCATCAAACTGCTGTGAAGCAGACCTACATTGATGCTTCCTATCTCTATTCAGATGTGAATCCCAAAGAGGTCAGATTTATGTTGGAATTTTGTATTTGTATAAACATTGCTGCTGTTAAAATTAATACGGAAAATCTGCATTATAATGTTCTACTTTAAAATGATAAGGAGGACAGCAAATTGATTATTAAACTTATTGTACATTTTATGAAACTTTGGACTTCAAAAAATAAGTGTTTGCAATCTAATCATCAAAACAAATCAGATACATTCCAAAACATTCTGGTAACTATAACACTAGTGTGCATGCCAAGTGTTTGTCAAAATGCCAACACCTTGAAATGAAGATAAAATTAAGTGAAAACAGGGGAGGTTCTTATATTAGCCTTGTTAATGGTTTTCAAAATCATCCAAAGGCTTCTAGTTTGTCTTCTCCTATAAATTGGTGCTTGAAGTTAGAGGATGCAATGGTTTTTTTGCAAGTTATGTGAGTACGATTATGTTACTAGAATTCAAAGGGATAAGTTGACGTGTTGTTGTAATTATTTGCAGGATAAATACTATTTTCAGGATTAATATAAGCTTGGGTTTCTTTGGGTGTGAAGTTTTTCCCACAAGGATTTCTCCACATAAACATTGTGTGATGATTTGCATTTTCTTTCATGGTTAATTTTCATTTTCATATGATCTATCATTGTTTATGAATTTGGATGCACGAAAGTTCAATATATCTTGTTGTAGAGGCTTGTCCCATTATAAATGGAAATTATTTTAATTGCTTCCATAACTTATTTAAGCATTTGCATTTCCATTTAAAGTAGCACTTGTAGAAGTAAAAAGTGCACAACCTTATACTTTTCCCTCTTGTTTTATGCGATTTTCCATGGAGATACCAAATACATATTCCTAGCACATGATTTTGTCTAGTTTGGTGCACTCACTAGCCCCAAAATTTATTTATCACCAAAAACACTATTTTACCTCTACTCAAATCAATCTCAATTCTCATATCAATATTTTCAATACCTAGGTCAGCAACCTTGACCCTCTCAATTGCAAACTCAAATTTATTGTGGCCCCAAGCCAAGTCAACTTAATGTTATCATTAGCAATCAGTTTCCTTGCCAAAAAATTCAAATTGTGCACCATACTAGTATAAAAAGACATGAACCCTAGTTCATTTCAATTGTCACAATTATCCATTAAGATCCCAGCATCATACACTAAAATATATAGAATTATGAAATCTCTTTCGGATTATACCTATATTTTACATCATTCACAGCTTTGCTACATCAGCTCTTGCATCAACATTATTAAAACCCTAATTCGTACGCAATCTATCATCTTAGGCATTCATTGCATTTCAATTTTAGCCATTCATTTCAATTCTACTGCACTTAGTCAACTATTTATGCATCTATTGCATATGTTGCTTGGTGATTCTTTCAATTCTATCACAAAAATTGTTGAGTCAATCAACGGATCTTGATTGCCATTGAGTAAATCTCAAAAACTCCTTGTTGCCATAACAAGACCCAACAATATACCTCAACACCATCAAGTCTTCTATTTGCAGGTGCAGAAACAAGCAAACCCTTTTCAACAAGTATTTAAGTTTTGAAGATTAAGAGATCAAGCTTGCCCTCCGGAGGATCATGATCGCCCCCGTGGCTTAAATCTAAGTTTGCACGATTTTAGGTTTCACAAAGCACATTTGTCAAAGCCTTCAAATTCTAGATTCAATCTGAAGTTCTAGGTATCTTTGGTTAGAGTCACTCTCTCTCTCTTTGACTACAAAGTATACACTTATTTCAATCCAATTATCTTTGTTTCACTTTTTAATTTATCAAAATATCTAGACTCAACTCCTTTAGACTAATTTATAATTTAATTACCTTAATTGCTTTACTAATATTGTAGAGAGTGTTTTATTTCCTTGCACTACTATTTAAAGAATTGTAAATTTAAAGATTTCAAGAAATAAATATTTTTTACTTATATACTCAAGATTTGTTGCTTTATACTTTATAATACTACATACTTTACAGTTGTCTAGATGATTAAAAAATTATTTATTCTTCAAAGCTTTACCCTATCAGTAAAATGGAAGTATAGTAAATATTTAGTAAGATTCTTTAAGAATCATTTAAAGACTTTAAGCTCCCTTTTTCATAATAAAACAGATGCACAGCATATATTTGATCCAAAAAAAACACTTGCCTCGTAAATTGGCTCTTTGATACCAAGAGAAAGGGTGTCGGAGATCGAAGAATTGGCGGAATCATCGCTTTCACCTTCGTATTCATGTTGAGCACGAGATTGTTCTTCAGTAAATTTAGGTGTCCTATCAGAAAAATTAGCACGGGTCGTGGCTAAAAAATTGTGATCACAACCATAATAAAGATATTTGCTACATTTTTTTCTGGGCTCTTCAAATTTTCCACGCGCATAGGATAAAAGAGTTTTTCTTATTGACAGAGAAATGAGAGGGAAAACTGTGGTGGTCAATTCGGTTGCTGGAGTTACAGAAATGTGAAGCGGACTGAGAAGGGGAAAGGAAGGAATTGAAAGAGGGAGAGCCATTAGAATTGGTGGAAGGCGTTAGCATCGCTTCATGCCATTATAGCCTGCACACCTCCATTCTTTTCAGCAACACGAGTGAAGCACCTTCTTCCCACCTGAAAAATTAATGGATGACATTTTATGAGCACGACTTTTTTTATTTATTCTAATTTTATAAATGGGAAAATATACCACTTAAATAAATATCTCGGCTTATTAAATAATAAGCTCACATGATATTCAAGTTAAATGCTAATATAAATGAATTAATTTTGGTATTTATCTAGAGGAAAATGATGTCCAAGATGTTTGAAATTTTAAAGTTTAATCAGACAATAATTTCAAGTTTAGTATGCTTTGTTGTGGTTTAGATATGTATATGAAAAATATAAATGAATTAATTTTGGTATTTATCTAGAGGAAAATGATGTCCAAGATGTTTGAAATTTTAAAGTTTAATCAGACAATAATTTCAAGTTTAGTATGCTTTGTTGTGGTTTAGATATGTATATGTAAAGTCAATATTTGTGGAGAAATAAATTAACACAGATGTAAATAACTTCACCTCTAAAATTTGTTGGCCTTTTGACATTAACACTTGTCAATCACAGTTAATGTTGGCCCTTTGATATCAACACTTGTCAGTCAAAGTGGTCATACATCTTTCACTGAGGTAATCTTGACTATTTTTAATCATTAAATATTTGTAAAAAAATGTTAGGTAGATTTTGGTAATTTAGTAATGTTATTTCATTTTCAAATGATGACATCAGTTGATACTCCTCTTGGTATTTGTACCACAATGGAGCAAGGTCGTTCCATAGCAGTATCATCTTTGATGCCTTTGATGTAGAGGTATGAGCTAGATTAGTAGATTTTATATTATATTTATGGTTTTATCTATCTATTAATAAAAATTTGAATGATATTCATTTGTAGTTTAATTTGTATATTGATGCTTTCCATAGGGCTTCGCATCTCCACATCGTGAACATACCCATCTTACGGATGAAGAGAGGGAAAAATTACTTAAAGAGATTATGAGTATGTGGTAAGTGATCTTATTTTATTATATATCATTCTGTAATTTAATTTCTATATATTAATGTGTATACTTTTTATTGTATTAGGTTCAACTCCAAAATAGTTTAGAGAGGAGGTCGAGTTAGCAGATTTGAAAGTAACCATGATCATATGTCTCTCCATCCAGTTGAAAATCAAAGGTGACTTGTGATCTCTTCCTTTCCCCTAGAGGGAAGTGATTATATTAGGGTTCTTTGTTGTATGCATATATGGCAGTTTTGTACATATATTTTTGTATTAAAAATATGTGACATTATACACCTATATGAATTTGTTGTAAGCCTATATGACTTTCTTGTACATGTGTTGTACTTTTATCGACATATAACATTGTATACTTATATGGATTTTTGGTTAATACAAATTTATTTTACCAATGTCCACGTTTTCTATAAATGAATAATTAAATAAATGAATAATTACACAAGTAAAAAGAGGGAATAAAGGACATACATTTGATAATAAATGAATTTATTTATTTTGAAGCTTGATCATGTATTGTGCATAATCTGTCAACACTTCTCTTTTTTATGGATTTTGATGAAATTATTCATGATCTCATACATCACCTTCTTCACCTTTCTACCTAATTGTGCACAATATTGAAATTGTCATCTCAAACCTCTTTAATGACTATTCAAAGCCATATGACTATCATGTGTGTCTTAGAGAGATTTCACTGTTATTTGAATCCCTTTTCCTTTTCAACTATCAAGATAGACCTACCTATATATTGTCCCCAATGAACATCTCTTACAAGGTTTATGGAAAACAACTAAGTTACTGCCTTCTTCACTATCTTTCATGAGTCTTGTAAATTTTATCCTTGGCTCAATCATCTAAATTTTGTAGGTTATCTTCATTGTCCATGCAAAGTCACCTAGAGACATAAAGATCACTATCATTATGCTTTTTAGATAGTTATATCTTTCATATCTTCTAATCTCCAACATGATCTTGACTCTTATTTGTTCACAACTCAATCAACTCAACATACTATTGTACTCTTTACATCATTCTCTCAATTTACTGTTGTCATATACACTTGGAATGATTATGCTTTCTCTCATGATAGCACTTTCACTATCATTTAGTCTTACATTATACACCATCCTCTTAACTTTCCATCGTCGTATATGTTGTAGGCTTTAGAGGCTTTCTAGGGATTGTGTCACTTGATTTGAGTACTAATTTCATTTGTTAGTTGATTGTGGATTGATTTCTTCTAATCAGTGTTATACATTTGAAAACATTGTTACTATTAGGATTGTATTACTATAAGAAATTGTCTTACAACTCCTCATCATTATTGACCTCTACAAGCCATGTTGACTATCCTTGTTTTTCATTTAACTATCTTGGATCATTAGCTACCTTGCAAGCCTATTGAATCACTATCATTCACTATCCTTTCACAATTTTTCTTTGTAAACACTAATTTAATGGCTTATTCATTTATAATTCCACTTGATCACCTTTTTCAAGTCATTTTCATACTAGGTCATTATGATTGTGCATTATGACTATGTTTAACTACACTGTGAATGCTCTTCTTATGGAAAAAGTATTCAAGATAAATCTCACATATATGTCTTCCAATCACACCCTGACTAAAGTATGTTATCCTTTTATTTAGCCTCTTTGTACTAACACTACTTCCATTTCATCTCCTATAGGTGTGTAGTGGTTTAACTATAATTTTTTGACTATCATCAACACAAACCTCCATCTTGTTGGTGCTTATGTCATCGAACTCTTAGGCTCCTAGAATTTGGATATGTCATATGTTCATGATAGCATGTTGATTGTCATTTCATTATTTCTATTGGCATTTTCAACACCACCTCTTACCTTTATATGTGTGGTTGTATGAACAAGCTCATTTATAAACTCATTTCACCATTTTTATATCTTATTTTTTAGTTATTTTGGTTGATATAGGACAAGAGTTTCATATTTTTTGATTTTTTAGTCTTTTATGAGGATTTCCTTGATGTTCCATTGCTTATGATTCATGATATTGATATATTTTTACTATTTTCTACGTATTTTCAAATAAAAAATGAAAGAAAACCAACATATCTCTTCAAGTTTTGTTTAAGGGTCTAGTAGCTTTACGGTTTTAAAGGGTTTATTTTTATTCCTTGTTGATATATGATTGATATAACATGATTTTTATAAATATATAATGCTTTCTTTGGTGGTTTTAAGGTCATAATAGTTTAGGAAAATTATATCTTTGGAGAGTCCTAGAAATTTTAAGGGATAGTCTTACTAAAACTTGATTGTTCATCAATATAATGCCTTAGTTTAGAAGGAATCCCCATAGTTGTCATGGAACAAGTCTCATATATAATACTCTCATGATCATGATAGTCAGCACTAGGGAATATTACATTCATTATTACCAACCTTATGATATGGTTATAGATGTCAGGGAATGATCATTGATACTATAGGTTACTTCATGTAGCCTAGGAGGTGTATGATAGTCTTGATTGAAAGATGTGTGAAAGTCTTAATATTAGAGTCATGCACATCATTGTCATACCTAGTGGTATTATTTATATTTTCATTAATAATTATAAGACATTTATGCTTCCTATATGCAATCTTACAACCCTCAAAGGTGTTAACAATTATCGTCCATTAGGCAATCTTGCCACTAAAGTATTGACTCAAGAGCAATCGCATTTTAGGCATGAATTCTAGTTTTACCTTATGCATCACCACAACTTCCTTGCACACATTTGGTCTTTGTTTCCATGACTTCTAGTTGTCTTTTAGATATCAATGAGGTTGTCATAGTTTAGAAGTCCATTGGCCACTCATAAATACCTTAAGGGTTTATTGACTACTACCCTAAGTCTATCCACTATCATACTCAACCATGACAGTCATATGGGATTGTTATCATGTCATTTGAAACCCTATCACCCATGAAATCACCATGAAAGAAGGTTGAAAAGTTTCCTTAAGGTTTATAGAAGATCAGCAAAAGAGGTAATGATGGATATCTTCACAAAAAAGGAGAGTTTTTTCAAGAGTTTAGGTTGACATAATCCACATAACAATCCACTGTCATGTTAGGACAGTCATAAGAGCCCATACACACCAAGATCTAGTGATGGGTTGTCATTATGTCCATAAAATAAGAAAAATCAGGTAACTATGACTATTGCAGAGCCATAAAGAGGGGTGTTATAATAGTAAAAAATATGACATCCCTAGGATTTTCATGAGAAAATAAGAATCTATGTGTTTTGAGGGATTGACCTACCCATCTCAACGTGTTGGCATAATCAATTGAGCCCCATGACACATAAAACATAAAAAAATCTTGTTTCCATGATTACATTGCTCCCAATTGATGCTTTTTACAAGAATAAATTCATCATTGGAATGGTAAAATAGTGTTAATTTAACTAGACTCAAGATATCATACTATATAGGGACCCAATATCTACCTATAGGTTGAAATAAAACATTCATATATGTCATGGATTTCGAGAATCGGTCTATCATAGTTTGGTAGGTTTTTGCATTTAGGGATTTTAAGAGACTATGCCAAATTAGTGTAGCCCAAAATGATTGAGAAAATTGGGGTGTGAAAAAAGGCCTCCCCTAGCATTCAATCACCCATTTGATGTGTTAACACAGTAGGTTAAGCCCCACAAGATGAAGAATGCAAAATATGGCTCCTAACAAATTTTTGTTGAACACAAATGACACTTTTCTAACTTTTCATACATCATCACCACAATTAAATGGATTGGAGATATAAAAATATGAGAGAGATTCTTATGGATGCATACTACATGTATCTATAGTTTTAGATGGAACATTTTTAGGTTTCATAGATTTTGAGAACCAATTTTTCATAGTTTGACAATATTTTGCACTTAAAGCTCTTAAGAGACTGTCAAAATAATGTAGCCCAAAAAAATTGGGATAGCTAGGGTGTGAAAAGATATTTACCCAATGTTCCACCACCATCCTAGACATGTTGATGCAGTCGATTGAGCCCCATGAGATGAAGAACACAAAACGTGGCTCCTAGAAAGTTTTTGTTGAACATAAATGATGTTTTTTGTGACATTGCATACATAGTCACCACAATAAAATGGTGGTATATTGAAGGTTATGTTGGATAATTTTTGGTTTGGTGATTATTTTCCAGGTTTGAGGAATGGAGGAGTTGGGCATAGCTTTTTCTTGGAGAAGGGGAGAAGAATAAAAAATTGCTGCAAGTTTTGAGGATAGAATATAGTAGTAAGCACATTTAAAGATTTCCAGTTGATTGTAGTAGTGG
The DNA here is from genome assembly GCA_007258455.2 of Sequoia sempervirens. Lineage (NCBI taxonomy): Eukaryota > Viridiplantae > Streptophyta > Pinopsida > Cupressales > Cupressaceae > Sequoia > Sequoia sempervirens. The sequence continues at coordinate 62,833,816 of VDFB02047397.1, read as the reverse complement.
TTTGTCAAAGAAGATTGTAGGTTGAAGGAGGTTGAGGCTTTAGAAGGAAGGTGGATTGAAGATTTTTTCTTTTTGGGTGTATTTTCTATTTGTATCAAACTTCCATATCTGATTTATGAAGTTTTCCAACAGCTCATATGGTTGTACATGATGTATTTTTAGTTTGACAGTGATTCTCATGTGAAAAATTTAGAAATTTGAATAGTCAATCAATCAAACTTCTTGTAGATTTTTGAAACAATTTATGGTAATTTATTTGTTTCATTTGTATTGTTGGATTTTGTAATTGAGGGCTTGGATAGCCCTTAAATTATTGGTATCAAAGTAGGAGTTCCTGAGTCTATAGGCAGAGCGCCAAAGAGAGGTAGTTTGTAGCAGGACCTGTGAGTTGTGGGTGTTGATAAAATGCCTCCAAGAGTAGCCCCAAGAGGTAGGGGTAAAGGTGGAGATAGAAACCCTCATAATGAAGTTGAATTCAGATCCCTAAGAAGGAAAGTAAAGACATTGCAAGAGGAGCTATGTATAGGATTCACACATGGAAGAGGAGAACTAGAAAGTGAAGTAGAAGAATAATTGTTTGACACATCCAATCAGTCAAGTGGTGGAAGAAATGCAACAACAATGGCTGCAAATGATCCTCTTATTATCACCTTAACAAATATTGGGAAGAGACCTAAGATGGAAGTCTCAACATTTAATGGAAGTTTGAATCTAGAGGAGCTTATAGATTGGATAAATGACATGGAATGATTCTTTGAGTTCGAAGAGAATGAAGACCTAGATAGAGTAAGATTTGAAAAGACAAATTTGAAAGGACATGCAAGTATTTGGTGGAAAGAAATGTAGATTGAAAGAGGTAGGAGAGGAAAGGAGAATATCACCAAGTGGGATATAATGGTGGAAAATATGAAGAGGCAATTTATTCCTATGGATTATAAACTTGAGTTATTCAAGAAAATGCAGAGTTTGAGACAAGGAACATAAATTGTGAAAGAGTATACTAAAGAATTCCACAAAATCTTGATTAGAATGGGACATTCAAAAGCCAACAAGGAGAAGGTAGCAAGATACATGAATGGACTAAAGCCAAACATTCAAGAAGAACTAAGTTTGGTAAGAATTTTTAATTTAGAAGAAGCTTATCAATTTGCTTTGAAAGTTGAGGAAAACTTGAATAGAAAATTTGAGAATAAACAAAAAGGAAATGGTAGATCTTATGTGTAGTAAAACGAGGATAAAAATAAGATTGAAGACACTAAGGACAACAAAGATGAAAGAGGTGATATTTCAAACAAGTCTTGTGATCATAATTTTAGAGGAAGGGGAAGATTAGGTAGAGGATTCGATAGAGGAGGTTTTTATGGAATCTGTTTTGGTGTGGAGAAGAGGAACATAGAGCTTATGATTTCCCTCATAATCAAGAAAAAACCAATAGAAGGATTGAAAACAATGCAAGGGTAACAAATATGAATGAGGAAGACATAAAGTCATCACATTATGAAGAAGCAAAAAGAGGAGAAGCACTAGTCACTAGAAGAGCCCTAATGAACAAGGGAAAGGAACTAGATCAAAGGAAAAGATTGTTCTGAACAAGATGTAAGTGTGAAGGTAAAGTATGTAATGTGATTATTGATCGTGGTAGTACTGAGAATATTATTTTTGAATAATGGTGAATAAGTTGCAGTTGGAAAGAAGAAGTCACCCACATCCATATAGGATTGCTTGATTATAAGATGATTGCAAAGTTTTGGTGAATGAATAATGCTTGGTACGTAAGATTTAAGATTGGTGATTATCATGATGAAGTTTTGTGTGATATAATGTCTATGGATGTTTGTCACTTGTTGTTGGGAAGACCTTGGCAGTTTGATAGGAAAGAAGTGCATGATGGGTATGCCAACACATACTCCTCGATGAAGGATGGAATCAAGCACAAGTTAAAACCTATGAATAAAGTAGAAGGAAAGGTATGTAATGACACTGCAAAATGTTTGGTTAATGGAGCTAAACAATTAGTGAAAGAGGATTACGATGAATATTATGATTTGTGAATGCAAGTTGCAATAGTATTGATTGCATTCAAGATAGAAAGAGTGAAAGTTTCAGTGGGGAGAGAAGAGGTAGAATTAGATTTTTGTGAAAATGTTGTTATTTATTTATTTGAGTATGATAAGATTAGTGTAGAAGAGGATATTTCAACAATGAATGCATTAGTAAAAGAAGGTACTACAGTTGAAAGTAAGGAATGAGGTGAGAAAGCGAATGTTGAGTTGTTTGGTGAGATTCCCTTTGCATCAATTGATGACCTCTTATTTGATAAAGAGATTAGTATGACTGATGGTTTGTTGTAGGATGGGAAAGAAGAATCTTTTGATTATGTTGCTAACATTGAAGTGAATACATAGGAGAAATAATTTGTAGCTGAAAACTACCTTTCAAGAGACATGGGAAAGGAGGAACACAAGGACCAAACTAAGGTTGATGATGAACCAATTTTAGCAGCAATAACATGGAGAGAGGTGATGCATGAGTTTCATTATTTTATTGAAGAAGAGGAAACTAATGTTTATGACTTTCTACAATTTCATAGTACATATTGGTGGGAGTTGAATTATGTAAAAAGAGGGAGAAAGAAAGGAAGAATGAAATATGGGAGACACAAGTTCAAAAAGATGTTTAGGTAGATAAGGTAAATAAATGGGTCTAGGATAAGCACAAGATCTAAAAATAATTGAGTTCAATTCATGAAACATTTCAAATTACCATGAGTGTCTGATGTAGGAGCATCCACGATGAATGGGCAATCCTCATCAACCAAAAAAAATATTTTATTTAATTTTCCTAAGGTTTGGTAAATTTATGTTGTCAGATAAATAAATTGTAATTTATTGGCCAAAATAATATATTAAATAATTGGCCTTTATCTTTAGTTGCAAATTTAACATGGTAGAAAGTCTAGGAGACAAGTTTGACTTGTGAATTAGAAAAAAGCCAAGCTTGGGCATGGATTTTTGGGGGTTACAAGTTTTGATTAATTTATTTAATTCACCTTCTTTATAGTATGCAAAAGTTGGGTGCCCATGATGTTTTGGTTGTTGCTTTTTCCAATATGGGTCGTATTTTTGAGAAATTGGAATTCAATTTGTAACATCTTTTTAGCAATTTTGGGAAAGCAGTTTCTAACATACATTTTGGAAGGCATATTTCAAGCTTTTAATAGCATTTTGGAGACAAAGGATTGGGAATTATGGTGGTATGTTGAAGGTTATGATAGATAAAAAAAAATTGGTGATTCTTTTCCAGGTTTGAGGAATGGAGGAGTTGGGCATAGATTTTTATTGGAGAAGGCGAGAAGGAAATTTGGTTGTAGGTTTTAAGGAGAGAATACAACAAAAAGCACATTTAAATATTTCTAGTTGATTGTAGTAGTGGTTTTTCAAAGAAGATTGTAGGTTGAAGGAGGTTGAGGCTTTAGAAGGACAGTGGATTGAAGATTTCTGATTTGTGGGTGTATTTTTTGTTTGTACCAAACCACCATATTTGATTTGTGAAGTTTTCCAAGATCTCATATGGCTTTACATGATGTATTTTCAGTTTGACAGTGATTGTCATGTAAAAAATCAGAAATTTGAATAGTTAATCAATCAAACTTCTTACAAATGTTTTAAACAATTTCTAATAATTTATTTATTTCATTTGTGTTGTTAGAGTTTGTAATTGAGGTCTTGCATAGCCCTTACATCATTATCTCACCTATAAACCAATTTTCATCAAAATGACATGAATTTACACACAAGTTATAGTAATAAAGGCAAAAACATCTGAAAAATATCAAAACTAGTATGATGGAACTTTGTATTTAGAAAATTAGATGATATCACATACAAAATCATTATTTAATAAAAAAAAGGGTGTGGATTTGAAGAGAATCAATGATAAGGTTGTGTTGTATTGCATTTAATATTATTGTTAGGATTTTTAGACCTAATGGTGTTTATGCCATCCCTTGATGTCACATTTTCAATGGATTCCTTAACTTACCCATGCCATATCACTTTACATATAGAGGCATCATTAATGTAAAAGTGATTTACAAGTTTTAATGATCTTCTTCTATACTTCACACATAAATTTTATAACAACTCTTAAGTTGTACTAAAAATTTCATCCTTTTTTTTTATAAATACAATCATTTATTAAGTTCTTATGTGTTCATTCAACCATATACCTAGGTAATCATTTTTCCACATAGAAAATACATCTATCAATATAGGATAGGCATCCATCCAAATGAGATAAAAATCTATCAATATGGGACATGCATCTATCCAAATGAGAAAATAATTACTCTGGTAAAAGACTTAGACTCATCAAGCCACCCATAAGTCACTCCCTAAATAATACATTTCTCAAATGGAAGTGTATTGAGGTCACCATCTTTAGGAGCATAATTTTTTTTTAAATAATAATTCCTACCTCAAAATTTTCCTAAAGCATCGGGGAGTTAAGCAAATCCATCTAGGATTATTCTAAGTATATAGTAACTTTTTATATCTTTTAATTAGGTATTTTTCAATAATTGTTTACTCGAGTGATTTGTTTAATTTATATACTTAGGTTACTTAAGTATCAATAATAAGTTGATATATCTAATATTTGAAAAATCCCAACCTTGCCTCAAAAACTTGCATACTGGGAACCTCCTTTGTTACCCAGACTTGCTTACAAACAGGATTAAGGTGTAATATATATGTATATCTATTTTATAATATAATTTTAATGCGAACTATTGAGAATGGGTATGCAACCATTTGTGGGGTCCTTTTTCTCAAAAAAAACTCTCTATGACTACTACCCATGAAAGGTAGAATTAATTTATTAAGTACTTAGTCACATTGACCAAAACTTAATTACTAATATGCTATAATCCTTTTTATAATTTAGTAATTAATTATTAGATTAATTTTTTTTATAACATTATCCTTAAATCACACATTAATTGAGTAATATTTTCTTTTAAATTTTGATATACTTCAATAGATTAAACTATCAATAGTTGATGTACATAAATGCATTCCCTTAAGTGAAGTTTTCTTAGTTTTTTTTTTCCTTTGATGATAAATATTATTTGATCAATAAGCCTGAAATGAGAGGTGATTTGTGTTAAAAATAAAAAAGGAATTATATTTCATAAACAAAAACTAGGACTTAGGCCTAGAATTATTAGAATTATTGACGTAGGAGCGTCCCTGGTTGTAAAGCAATCGTGTATCAACCAAAAACATTTATTTTCTTACATCTCATTCAATGGTAGTTTTAGTATTTCATTTTGCATTTCATTGCATTATTGTTTCTCAGCTCACAAAGCAGAATATAACATCTACACAAGGTCATCTACGACACATCCAAATTTGAGATCATTTTCATTTATTTTCAAAAATTTATCGCTCTCAAAATTTCACTGTAATTCATAGTCAAAGCATTTGGGGCCAAATTGGTACAGATTTCTTAGTGCAGACCTATTCCAAAATGTGTGGAGCTTAATGGAACATCGTATAAGCATTTTGGGTCCAATGGAATCTATCTTGGAGATTCGTAATTCATTTCATTTCATAAAGGATTATCTTCTTATATTTTGAGGTTGACCTTAATAGTGAGAATTCATTGGTTTTTGTAAACCCTTGTGGCCGACGCAGACCTTTTTTGGAGCTATAGAATTACATTTAAAATCATTTGTAATAATTTGGAGGGAAATGATTAGTTATTCATCAAGTTAGAAATAGTTTAGGATTCAATATTTTCTATCTATCCCTTTGAGGGACTGTAATAAGGCCTTTGGCTAGTTGCAATGTTGAATGCCCTTGTGGTAGGCCTGTGAGCCTTGGTTATTCACCCATGAGGCATATGATTCATGTGATATTTCCAATTCAATAAAGATTCATATTTGTAGAATACTTTCTTGTGTTTTTTTTGTTGTGTGGACTCTAAGCTGCACAGTTTGGACTGTTCTTTTTGAACCCTCCACTCGTGACTGCACCAATTACTTCCTTCCCCATTTTCTAGTTTGAGAGACTAGAAAAATCTCCAATAATATGTATACCTATACAAATTTACATATTTATCTAATATATATCAATATTACCATTTATCTAATCTTCTTCTTCTTTAGCTAGGACCTGATTTATGAAATCATACATGTTTTCAATGCTAAAAATGGGAATGACCCATTTTTCATCTTCCTCAGGAATGAGAAACTCTTGGCAACTTTGATGTGATAATTCTCCAATGTTGTTATTGTGGAATTCACCAAAAAATAAAGTCATAACACCTCCACATTTTCATCTAACAAAAACTAGATGTACCATTGGTGTGGGATTATAAAGCCAGGCCTTGCCGCACCCAAAATCTTGTCCAAGATGCCAAGAAAATCTCTTTTGATTAACTCCTTTTTCATGCCCCTCACCATCTCTTTTGACTCTTATAAATCCAAAAGAGAGGAAAAAAACCTAGAGGTGATATCAGTATTGACCCTATATACATCTTCTACCATAAAAAAATCATCACCTAAGACCCATTTAATTGTTATCATCTCCAGAGTTTGTTGAGTTTTAAAGACCATTTTAGTTTGTGGTTTGTTATCTCTCCTAGAAATGTCATTTGTATCTTAGTACATACCAACCTAACAAGTGTGTCCATCACTCCTATTCTATAGTGTTTGAGTTATGAGGTCACATGTGTTTCCTTTCATTTGATTCCTTGCTTTAATAGCCCCCATCACCACCATCGCATGAATCACCACCTACCCCAGCCAAGGGGAAAGTACAAAAATATTTTTTCTAGCCTCTTTTGTCATTAGATTAACTCGCATTGTTTATGATATTTTTTCCTTGGAATTTTAGGAACACCTAAATTATATTACCTTTTAACACTTTATCCATTATACAGTATGTCGAGTGTCTTATCAACCTCTTAATAAGAGATTGTACTAATACTACCTTAAAAAAATCATTTGAGGCGACATGGATGTGAAGGGTCTTAATCAATCTTAAATATTCCATTTGTAACTAGGTTGGAAAGTCTATCAACCTCCGTATATGCCTCCCTATAAACATGATTTGCTATGAAGTTCTAGAAAGTTGCTAAAATCTCCAAGATTTTCTCCAAGTGTTCTTTTAGTTTCCAATTCTGTATATCACCTTTTTGGATGGAATTTATGATTAGTGAAAAGTCACCTTCCACCTCTATGTCTTAAGTTTTATATCGTTGGTATAGCTCTAATCCAATTATGAGAGCTTGTATTTTTGCAACATTGTTTGTCCCATCTTGTAGTGGGATGGAGGCACTACATATTTTTTGGCCTCTCCAATCATGAATTATGTAAGTGGCACTGAAGGCAGCAGGGTTGCCTCTAGAGGTTCCATCAAAATTTAACTTACACCATCTTTGCATGGGTGATACCCATTTGGCCTCTTCTATGGCATTTATGGATTCTAAGCCTCTCATCCCACACATCAAAGGTGGTCACAATCCATACAAATTTTTTATTATTTTTTTATCCCAAATTATCCATAATTTGGTATTTGAATTTTGGTTATAGGTTCTATTGTTTACTACTTCAACAATTGTTGCTTCTACTTTATTCAAGAAGGGCATGTTCATTTATTTTTCTTGAATTATTTTCTTGTTTTTTTTCTTCCAAATTTCCTAAATCATAATTGAAGGACTTACTATCTAGAAACAAAATAACATTACATTCTTGTTTAATATTGACCATGACTTGAATAGACTCAAGATATCATTTGGAAGGGTGCATACCCATCCTAATTTGGCACATAACCATCTCCAACATTCTTGGGAAAATTGGCATCCAAGAAGGAGGTGATCTAGGTCCTCTTCCTAAATTCTACATAGCGAACACCTTGAAGAGCCATGAAAATTCATTTTTCAATCTATTTGTTGCTAAAATCCTCCTTTGTAGGGTCACCCATGCAAATATCCCTGCCTTTGAGAGACATAGTTTGTTCTAGCATAGATGGATAGGAATCTCCATGACCCTTGTATTTTCTTCTAACATTCTATATCTTTATTCTACATTGTATTAACCATTTTTTCTCCTGTGCCATATCAACTTATCATTTCCCTGCCTTAGAGCTATACTTCTATTTTTAAAATGTTTTCCAAAAGAATCACCTCTTGATCTAAGATATCCAAATTGTCGAACTTCTTCCAATGCCACCATTTTATCCCATCTTTGGGGGTCTCCTCCAGGTAGTCCCTAACTTTGGGCCCCCAATTTTTCATAAGGGTTCTTTTGATTTGATTCAATTCCTCTGGTATATCAAGGGGAGGATATCCTCCCTATGAATATTCCCAAAAGAGTCTAGTTTTTCCATCGTGTATATCCCATGTGAGATATTTAGTTATAATCAATCTACAATTGGAGATGAAATTCCACATGTTCTTGATCTGTGAGGTAGACTTTTAGTTTTCAGAATGTTTAAATAATTAGGGCTATCCAAGTGTTTATTTGGTAAAAGTTTAACCTACTTTAGTTGCAGTTGATCATACATTTTATATACTAACTTTTCCCCCATTGCTTTGTTTTGTAGGAGTTGTATTTTCAAACCGACCCCACCATCCTCCTTGGGTTTACATATTTTATCCCATGCTATAAAAGCTAATTTATCCTTCTCTAAGGATCCGTGCCAAAATAATTTCCTCATTATTTGGGTTAATCTTTGATTTTCCCCATTGACAATGATAAACATGACATTAGATAAATGGGAATCACAAAGATTGTTGCTTTAAGCATGATTATCATGCCAGCCAAGGATCGCCACCTACCTTTCCATGATGACATGCAGTTAGAGACCTTATCTACTAGTGGATCCTATAACTTGTTTGATCTCAACCCTAAAGCCAAGGGGAGTCCCAAGTATGTGCTATGAAACTTACCAAGCTTAAAATTTAGGACTCTAATAATTTCTTTTTGTTTTCTTCGAGGGGTTGAAAGGAAGTAGATTTCTAATTTTGAGGAATTTACCTCCTACCATGATGCCTTAGAATAATTATTTAGTATTTCCTTCATGCATTTGGTGTCTTTCCTCTTTGCTTCCCCAAACATCGTATCATCTGCAAATTGTTGATGAGAAATAGGTGGGATATTCCTTGTGATTTGAATCCCTTATAATTCCCTTTCAAACAACACTTGATTCATTTCCCTACCTAATACATTTAGCATTATTACAAAAATAAATAGGGAGAGAATATCACCCTACAAAAGGCCCCTCAAGGACTCAAAAAAACTTCCGGAGAGCTATTCACTAAAACTGAGTACCTTGGGCTGTCAACACAACAAAATTCCCAATTTGTCTACTTAGTTAAAAAGCAAATGCATTCAATAATTTGAAAATAAATCTCCAATATACTTTATCATGTAGTTTCCTTATATCTAATTTTACCAAAATTTATTGTTTGCTAGTTGTTAGAGCTAAATGAATTGCTTCTTGGGCAATGATGACTCCATCCAAAATGAATCTTCCTGGTAAAAATCCTATTTTTCTTCAACAATTACTTTTGGTAGGATTTTATTGAGCCTATTGGCTACTTATTTTGTCAATATTTTGTAGATTGTGTTGTATAATGATATTGGTTGGTAATCTTCTAGAGCAAGAGCTTGCTCCTTCTTTGGGATTAAAGATACAAAGGTGTTGTTTCAATCCTTCAACAATTTTTCCTTTTTTACTTAATTCTTCTATTTCCTTACAAACTTCCTTCCCCACTATGTTCCAACACTTTTGGAAGAATAATGTTGAAAATCCATCTAGACCAAGTGCTTTGTTTGGGTGTAATTTCCATGCAACAATCTTTACCTATTCCTTTGAGAAATCCCCCGTTAGCACTTTATTATGTGCCTCTACTACTAATTTGGGGATGCCTCCCCAAAATATATTTTTGGATGAGGTGCTAGATCCATCCCAATTATTGAGTAGATTCTAAAAATATTCCAGTCACTTATTTAATTATTCCTGGATCCTCAGTAATTGTATCATTTTCCAATCTTAATTGGTTGATTCTATTCTACTGCCTCCTAATTTTTATGGCGTTACAAAAAAATTTAGAGTTCCCATCCTATTCAACCACACCTATGTAGACTTTTGTCTCCAAAAGATTTCTTCCTTTGATAATATATTCGAGTATTTTTTTAGTATTTCCTTTTCCTCAAGATATTTGGTTTGATCCATACCCACTAAGATGGCCTCCTCATTGAGAAATTGGATCTTCCTTTCTAATTCCAACTTTTTTTTAATATATTCTTGAAGTGGTTTTTGTTCCACTCTCTTAGTTGCCTCTTTATGTATTTTAATTTTTCTATTACACAGTACATTTTGGTCCTGTCACAAGAAATTTCTTGCCACCATCCTAATATTAGTTCAAATAATTTCTCATCCTACATCCACACTTTTAAAATATAAAGGGTCTTATCTTCAACTTTTTCTCCCCTATGGTGCTTAACTGAATTAGGAAGTGATTTGAGCTTGAAGCCGAGGCGATGAAAATTTCCAGCAAGAAAGGGAGTGCACTTAAATTTCCTCTTATTAGAAACCTATCTAATTTATTTGTGATATATTTGAACCCTAAACTTTGATTCATCCAAATGAAGCTATCATTATTCATTGGCACTTCAATCAAGTGATTTCTATTCATGAAATCCTCAAATTCAATCTAAGATTGCAACTACCTTTGTACTCCTCCTAACTTGTCTTGACTGTGAATAATAGCATTAAAATCTCCCCTTATTATAAATAATTTAGCCGAGAATAGTCTTTAAAAAAATTCTATTTCCTACCAAGTATGCTTATTTCCCAAGGGTGAGGCTAGGCCATAGACATCTATTATGATGAAATGCAAGTTTTTCATGAAATTATTAACATTACATCCCATCCAAGTCCTATTGTCTACTAAGACTTCCAGAGAGACATATTATAGTTTATAGAAAACAACTAGACCTCTTGAAGCTCCATCTGCGTTCACCATCATTTCTTTTCAAAAATTTACTTTCTCTTTGAAAATATTCACCTCTTTACCTAATAGTTTTGTTTCTTCAATCATGAAGATACCGGATCTTGATGTCTCCATATAGCGCTTTAATATGTGTTTTTTAAGGGGAATTTAAGCCCATAACATTACATGATGTGATCTTCATGATTCCTTGGGAAGGGTTTTACCCTTCCCAAATCTTAGAAGTCTTGTAATTTTTAGTTTCCCTTCAACATCCCCCTCTTGGCTTAGTTTCTCCATGTTTGACTTTCTTCCTTTCTTCTTCCCTTCCTTGCAATCAGGTGTCAAATTTTTTGACGCTCTATTTTATTCCTATTTTTTCTTTGTGAGGGGAGCCACCTTCTCTTTGAAATAATTTTCCTTCGACTTCCAAAATCTGACCTTCAAACTTATCCACCCATTCACCTTCTTCCAAGGCTAGCATTTCTTCCCAATTTTTCCCACTATGTTGACCCTATTTCTTCTCTATGTCACCTTCTAGAGGGTTTAATCTGTGGCTATTTATGATTCCAAAGAGCTCATTGACCACCCTAATTGTTATCTTTTTAGTGCGTTTCCTGCTTGCTTCCAACCTCTGTCCTGCGAGCTAGCTTCCTTCTCATAATCCTTTGCCTTGCCCTCAACTATTAGAATTTCACTGTCTTCTTATGGGAAGTCCATACTGTGGTCCACCACTTTAACTTCCTATGGAATATTTTTTTTTATTACTATGCTCTTCCAACATCTGCATCTTATTTCTTTTTCCTTTTGATGATTTACCTAATTTTGTTTGACCACCTAATTATTTCTCTCCATCAGTTAGATTTTAAATCTCCTCCACTATTTTATTGAGTGGAAGAGATTATGAAGGCCTTAATTCTACTTGATAATTAACCAAGATTTGATTTCCCTAGGTTCTATGTTATCCATACCTCGGTCTTTTGCCCCATTGGTCACTATCTTCTCTTCTACCTTCACATGTTTTATAAAAAAACTTTCATTCTTCGTTTGATCTCTACCTCCCTTCTTGTTGCCAATAGGTAGATTGGTCTCTATCTCCATCTTCTACTTCCAACTTTTAGACTCCATTATGATCTCTAACTCATCCCAAAATTTTGAATCGAGATCTATTTCCACATAGATTCTTACATATACTCTAAATTCCATCTTTATGAAGTTTTCTTCTACTTGGATAAAGGAGTCGAGGGCATCACCTTGATCTCTTTTAATGCATCCTAATTCCAATATTCAGAGGGAATATTATATAATTTGATGCATATTGAGGTTTTTCTCATACTATGATGTATAAGGTTAAAATTTGGCCTCCAATTAGTTATAAAGAAATCACACCCTTCTAGCATTAATAACCTTCTACTAAAAAGTTCATCCTTTAACTCTTTGGATCTACATTCTACTAGAACAAGAATGTAAGGAAGCTAAGTTAACAAAACAACTTCCTACACTAATCTTTAGAGGAGGATAATGCAAAAAATTTATAGATCTTTAATAGTTACAAAAACTTAAATAGAAATAAACACAAATATCATGCATGCCACAACACAGTGATTTACGTGGGGAAAACCCTTTTGAGAGAAAAACCCCACATTCTAAAAGTCACCCAATATATTATTTAGAAATCACAAAGATTACAATATACTTGCAGAGCAAGCTTCTCACATGAGTATCAACAACCAAAGATCCAGAGGCAACACGACAACTATCAGACTCTCAGAATACAATTCAATACATAGTTGTAATACAATGCCCTCATAAAATAGGGTTTCCTTCTAGGGAAAGTCAGGCTAATAAAATATCGGTCGTCAAATCTAGGACCTAATGATGAATGGTCCAGATTTACAATAATAAAATATAAATAAATTTTTCCTTTTTGGGGCACTGCCCCCGAGCCATCAGACCCCTCGTGGGGGGACCCCCCCGTACCCCCCTGTCATTGTCGTATCAATAGTATCTTATGTATCAATAGTAACTTATGTAATTGTAAGGTTGAGACAAATTTTCCCAACAAAGAAGCTATATGAAAGTGATTTGATACTTAATTTTGGACTGATTTCCAATGTCTCCCTTCAGATTTGAGACATGGACTAACCGCCTTCTTTGGATCCACTTATCTTTGGTGCTTGTATCGAGCATTAACAGATCAATATTTTGGCACAACGACTAATGTGTTCCAACAAATGGTATCAGAGCTAGGTCACAAGTTCAAATTCCCTCAAGTGATGCTAAGGGGGGATTGTTGGACTAATTGCCAATGTCTCCCTTCATATTTGGGACATGGACTAATTGCCTCTTGTGGATCTGATTATCTTTGGCATTTGTATCAAGTGTTAGTAGGTTTATCTTTTGGTGCAATGATAAATGAGTTCCAACACTTCCCTCTAGACCCCACCAATCTTCCCACCACTTGCACATCCTTGCCTAGGGAATTCAAGTGCACACCCATTTTGCAAAGAAGGCCTTCTCCTTCAATCTCTCTATTTCATTCTATAGAACCTTTGTGTTTATAAAATTTTCCTTATGATTAAATAAGTATTTCTTATAGTGTCCTCTTTTGCAATTTCCTACGATCCTTTCACTCCCCTCAAAGCAATTTGATTCTTTATGTGAATTGTTGGAGCCATTAAACTACTTGGGATTCCAATAAATGTATGTATTTCCTTTATGCATTGAAGGTCCTTCCTTGCTCTGTGTTTTCTAAACCAAAGGAATACAATTTTCTCTTATGGTGAATGGTGGTGTCTTAGTCAATGTCGTCCAGTCTTTTATTCCTTCAACTTCATCCGCCAATCCTTCTGCACTTTTTATGTGCTAAAACTCAAAATTTCACCCATGATCCATTTTCTTACTTTGACGATAATTATAAAATAATAATAAATTATTTATCTTTTTAATGTTTAGAATAATTCTATTTATCCAAGGAATATTTTTTATTCACTTATATTTATTATCAAAATATTCCTTATTACTCTCTGATGATTTATAGGGATAATTCACATATTTTATTATTGTAGCTAGGTTAGGTGATAGACGCAGTAGTTAAAAGTGTAATGTCATTACCCATAAATATGAACTAGATACACAACTAATACTAAACACTATCAAAGAATCTAGTTTTCAATCTTGTTTAATGTTTACTAAACTAGAATATTGAGAAAATAATGGTGTTAACTGATTGCATTACCTAAAAAACTAAACAAAAGAATATAATATCTTTAAAAAATGAAATATTTACTTAAAAATTGAAAGAGAATTCTAATTATCATTTATATAAATACTAAAAATAAAAATGTTAGGTAATTTCATTGTATATTGAATTAAAAAAATAAATAACTAAGGAAATAACATATTTACCTTAAAATTTGAAAGAACAATATAATTAATATTTATATAAATATTAAGGCCACACACTACATCTGATGGTGTGATTGGAGCAAAAAATTGGAGCTTGGGCAAACACGACGGATGATAATCTCCTAATGCAAGAGGCAAGAGAGGGCTATGATCAGGAGCATTGGCAGGGACAATCAAAGGTAGAAGAGAAAACTTACAGGGGAGAACATTCTAGAGAAATCGGTTTTATTCCTAATTTCTAGGGCATGAAGCCTAAATATTGGTAGGAAATCAAAGCATTTGAGGAGGAAAGGGGTAGTTAATAGAATTCCAAATGGGGGAGCAATAGAAACTGGAGATCGAAGATTCACGAGGATTGGTGGAATTGGGGAAAATAAGAGGTGATGAAAAACAAGGTAAGAGGAACTGGAATGCCATACCAACGAGTAGGTAAGGTTGGTATAGGAAAAAAAAAGGAGGGGAACATAAGGTATGACAAAAAAAAGCTTTGATGGATGGGCATAGGGATTAGGATCGGGCCAATCAATTTGGTGGTGATCATTTTGAACCAAGGAAACATGAAGGATGAGATCAATAAGAAGATCTAGGTGAATCAATCCCACCATTCACGACAAGAGAAAATATAATCCAATTAGACCTAAGGGATAGGATTGAACAAAATTGGTGAAACAAAGGGATTTCAAAAATAAAGAAGACCCATTATCATTGGAGAAACAGGGACTGGCATGTTAATCGCCACAATCCAGGAATGGGGATCATTAAAAAACAACCTAAAAAGCAAATCCATGGTAATTTTGTCTAAAATACTTCAACTGAAAAAGGATCATTTGAAATTATACTCTTTTTTTGTGAAATAGTGCGGTCATAGACCTGCAAGTGGGAAACCAACGAAATGGTGGATGGATAGATGGGGTGAAGAGATTAACATTAATTTTTTTACAAAGAACTTCCTCCTGGTGGAATTCTCAACTGAGAAATGCAAAAAATATATTCTAGAAGAGAGATTGAAATTTATGGAAGGTGTAGGGTTCTACGTCAAGGACTGGGAATCAAACTTTGATCCAATGAACCATGAAATAGAGAAAAATAAATTTGGATTAAAATTCATAAACTACCATTAGGATATTGGAGCAGAGAGGTATTATATTTGATTAAGAATGAGTTAGGAACATTTATATATATAGATGAAAACATACTTCAAGGGAAATAAGGTTATTATACAAAAATATGTGTGGAGATGAACCCCAGAGCAACTGAGTGGGATGAACTAGAAATTATCACAGAGGTTGGTCGGTGGGAGTAGAAGGTGGAAGTGGATTCAATACCTAAAGTCCCAAGAAATTTAAGGTTGGTCAAGGATAATGACAAGGTAACTAGGCAACTTGAGGAAGGAGAATGTGACAAGGAGAGGGTGATGAAAAGAAGAAAAATGGTTACAAAGGAAGTGATTGGGTATTTGAATGAAACCAAGATATGAGTATGCACCAATCATAATCTAACTAGGTAGATGGGAAGGAGGGGTAGGAGGATAAAAATAAGGACCATGAGACCACAAGAGGAGAAGAAGTCTCAACCTAGGTTAATCCAAGTGAAGAAAATGAAATGATGTAGGAGTTGGGTGAGCTAGATGCCATTTTGGAAGTAGGTTGTGAGTTGATGGGGTTATTGAAGCTTTAAGTGGAGGGATGGAGAGAGAATATCTCAATGACAAGGATAATAATGAATCCAATGAATACAATTCTAAGGCAACAAACCTATTAGAAGGTGTTGTGCCTATAGCATGCATGCCCATTTAGACCGGGCACCCTCTCTTCTTGTTTCACTTTCACCGGGTTGTTTTCTCTCTCACCTCATTTTGCGTGCCCCTATTTATGAGCTTAAATTGGTCACGTTCCTTAAAGTCATTAAATCCCCTTTAACCAAATTGCCTACCCAAAATTTCACAAAGTCTTTGGCAGCTACGGAATTTGTCCTACAAATTTCTATCTTCCATTTTCCGCTACATCCTTCAAGCTTGACAAACTCGCATTTGTGGGTCTCCTTATGCGGAATGTTGTTATTGCTTCATCGCTAAGTAGCAGCCTTCCTATTGTGTCTGCTCGCATGGTGGGCCCCGTAGCCACCTTTGCCATCTAGGTCTTAGCTTAACGTCCTTATTGACATGGGTTTTTGGATCCCACCAACCTCGCCTTAGCCGTATCAACAATTAATGCTCACCATTAATGGATATTTTCCTATAAATAGAAGCTCCTTATCATTTTCACCCACAACATTCAAATTTGAGGAGAAGAAGAAGATCCAACGCATGCCCAAATTTCCCCATTCGACTTAAGCCAAATTTGCTTTGATCATCTGCACGATTTCGAGGCGAGTCTGCATTATATCATATACTAAGTGTTTAAACCAATTGAAGCAAATTTACAACTAGGGTTTTGGTTATTTAAAATATAAAATATGCCAAACCCTAGCTTCATCTTTAAGCCTAGTTTCATATCACATTTGAAATGAGGGATCACATTTGCCTCATTCCCGCATCGCCACTCTATCAAAGTGAAGGTCGTTCTTGGGGTTTTCCGCGTGTTTTTACACATGGGATTCCATCATACCAAAGTTGTTTTTCAACAACGAGAGCTCAATGACCACCTGTTGTCATAATCCTACACTCACAATAAACTTATAATTTGAGTGGCCTTAAGAAATTTTGTTAAGTCTTTGATGTCATGCGGGCCCACCCATGCGGGACTCTGCTGTGGGAAGTCCTCCACCCAAATTACGTTCCTTAGGATCTAAACGTCATTGACCTCCCGACCTAAGGACCCCACACCTAGGGTCACCGCCTCAAGCATCAAACGATCGAATCAATGGGTGCCAAGTCAAAACCCTCAGCAGGCACGACCAAGCGGGCCGCCCCATGATGAAGGTTGTCGTACCTCAACTACTTTTCAAGTTCCACTGTTAGAACCTCCCTCTTGAACTAAAACTTAAAATATTTTGATGAAAGACTCAACATCGGGGGCCCTTGCAAGTCCACCTTTGTGGACTTCCACTTGCGGAGAGTCGCTGCTCTAAGGTCATTGTTAATGACAAAACTAACTCATCCTTCTGTCACGCGGACCCCGAGCCCACTATTACCACCAAAGAGATCCAAGTCACAAACTTATGGGTGATTCTCTCTTTGGCGGGTCCACTTGTGCAGACTATCGTGGTTGGGGCTCCACTTACCCAAAGCCAATCTTTAAACGACTAAACCCTAACACCTTTCCAACATGCATCTTCCGCTCATCTAAAGCATCTTCCATGAAGTTGTCTAGGGAAAAACTTCATGCGGGTCCCATTCAGAAAAACTCCGCATGTGGGAGGATGTCAGCTTTTTGCCGCCATTTTAACTGCAACAATCTAACAACTCTCCAGCCATTGGGTCTCGTGTTGCTTGGTTATGTAAATTTCAACTTAAAGATCAAAGAAATCATGAGAGGAAAATAAACCTGCGGGTCCCACTATGCAGAACTTTGCAAGCGGGTCATCGTTCACCTAGAACCGTTCCTTAATGGAAAAATGCTAATATCCTTCCCATTGACAATGCCCACATCGCTCTTGCTTGCATAAGCCAGAAAGTGTTGGCAACATAAAGGCAAACAACTGAGAGGGGGGGTGAATAAGTTGTCACAAAAATTCAAACTTATTAAACTTATTAACCCTTATTCTCATATCTAATTAATAACCATGAAAGCATAAATCATCAACACATTAGAAACACACATGACACAAAGATTTTTTATGTGGAAACCATGTTAGGGGAAAAACCACGATGGAGGTCAGTCCACAAAATTATACCCTGTTAAAAGTATAAAGAATGAAATGTGGAATGCACATGCATTCAGGAACATTGTTTAGAGCTCGCTGCTCAATTACAATAAGCCTTACTACCCAAAGGAAGACACACTATCTTACAGAAACATTTGGATTACATCCGTAGGGATTTGAACTGACAAAATAGCATCTGCTAATGCCTGATTACAATTCCTGTTAAGCACATGAACACTTCTTCACTCTTCTTCACACTTCTTCACACTTCTTCACTTCACACATTGCTCTATTTTCGAAAGATTTAGAACATTATTCGCTCACACTATGCCTTCAAATAGTATAAATAATCGCTTATATATATCCGCAACAAGAAATTACATCGTTACATGTTGGCTTCAACAAAATAATAAAATGATAACAAACTGTTGGCCCAAATCAATAATAATTATTAATGCAAATCACCCAAAGTCAGCCACAACATAGTGAAGACCTAAAACAACATCCTCAAACATGAAACACCTTCAAAAATTATTCCTCGAAGATCCACAACATGCTACAACCACCTTGTTGACCATGAACATGAAAAACATGAACACGCAAGAGAAAATCACCAATTGTGAGCACAATAATTAATGCAGATGTGCAACACAGATAGAGAATGATCTAGAAACATCCACAAACATCATGAATCACCAAAGAAGTATCTACAACAATTGAACTTACTAGAATATGATCATCTTCATTCAGGAACACTAACTGAAGTAATAGAAAAACTGTCAGAATACAAATCTTCATAACTCGATCAAATCTTCATGCGGATTTTTGAAACTCAATGTGGATAGACCAGATATACTTGACAAGAAACCCTTTAGTTCACAACCTCTAATCATCAACGTACTGAACTCACTGTTAGACTGAACTTCTCTTCACCACTGACAACCTGCAACTCATTCCATTACAATTTTCTTAATATCCTTGACATATACAACTTCTAATGAAGTAATGCTAATAGTATTGAAATCAATGACAACCACATATCAACAACACAACCACAACATCCAACAAAAAGGACCAATGTGATGAAGGAAAACAACCAAAGTGCCTCATAGCCCATTTTTGCACATACCAAGTGACTTCATGGGGAATTTTCCCATCGAACCTATCATGCGGAAACTCCCATGCAGGTGGCTGTCTGTAGGACTCTATGACTTCAACACCATTCTTTAACGATTTTCATTCTGACAGCTTCCGCATGGGGGAAACCCACACCCCCAAATTTGCATTGACACAAATGGCTCAAACGAGCTCCAAATGTATAATGGTGATGAATGTTATGATCTTCTAAGGGTACATAAATGGATCTAGCTGAGAATTTGAAGCATTTAACTAATATTTGTTATGTTAAGTTGTCAAAGCACTTACTACACTTTTTGCGTCCAGGATTTATGGAACCAGCTGAGGGATCATCAGGGAAGCCCGCAAGAAAATCTGACAAGGGAAAGAAACCTACAAGAACACCTAGAGGAAAAGAAGAAAAATAACAAATTAAGTATCAATTTCACGGGGTGGAGTGCACCTCCAAGCTCGCTTCCAACTGGGACACAGCCTCAAATAGGGACCTAGGGCATGTTAACATAGATGAGTTCAAACAAAGGGTGATGGTCAATCCCACCACAAAAGATGCTTGAAAGATAAAGGAAAGTGGC
The DNA here is from genome assembly GCA_007258455.2 of Sequoia sempervirens. Lineage (NCBI taxonomy): Eukaryota > Viridiplantae > Streptophyta > Pinopsida > Cupressales > Cupressaceae > Sequoia > Sequoia sempervirens. The sequence continues at coordinate 62,813,894 of VDFB02047397.1, read as the reverse complement.
CTTGCAAAGGTGGCCAATTTTTCCCTTGTGTTGGTTGCTTCGGAGCTAGTCATGGCCTACCGGGAGTGTTATCACTCTAATAGGAAAATAATTGACAAGGATGGAAGAGTACTGGCAGAATTTTCTACCAAGTCTATTGGAAAAACATTTGGCATTCGAACATTCGACAAGATGGAGGAAACAAACAAGGAATTTTCTCAAAATGTGTGGCAACAAGACTCTCTTGGATGCAAAAGAATGGTCAATCAATATTGGCTAAAGGACAAGAGCAGCAGTGCCAACAAGGTGCCCTAGAAGTTGTATAAGAGTGATTTCTTTGAGGAATACCACGATCTGGTCACTCTCCTGAGTAGAGTGATGAGCTTGCCCACTGCTACATTATTTTAAGAGTGAATGTTATACTTCATAGAAGAAATCTTCTGAGGTGAGACTAAATTCCACTAGGCTAAGATGATAAGTGACAACCTGCATAATCAACTCATGATAGTGAAGAAGAACTCCCAGTTTTACATGACCTCATATTTGGTCTATTTCCTCACAGTGAAATTCCCATACAAAGGACTCTTATGCTGGAACATTGGGGACTAGGAGGGGATAACTCAAAGTTTATGACTACTATCGCCAGTTGCAATAAAGGAACTTTAAAAGGGAATACAAAAGAGTGAATGATGCCTTCATCGAGCATATAATTAGACTCTTGGAAGGAGATTCTAAAAGAAGAGTAGCCCACAATTCCAAAGCTTTTATAAAAGGATTTGGGTATCTATTTATTCAGTTCCCAAAATTCACCTATATCAGGGAAGAAGGGTTCTCAAGAAAACCCTACCGATTACCATTCTACCTTAATGACCAGATTATTTTGTTGGAGCTTTCTCGGTAGCTGCAGACTGCCCATACCCTACTGAGTGACAAACACTGAGCTAGGGTTCCATATCCCCTTACGTTTGGGAAAGGAATGTACTCTTGCCTTGCTTCCTAGTGTGTTGAATACTCAAAAAAGGAATTGGTGAAGTACCACTTAGACCTACATATAGACAAAGGAAGAGTGGATCCTCATGGTAAGCTGAGGAAACAAGCTGAAAGACAATATTCCCACCGACCTCACATCAAAGACTTCTGGGCAAATTGAGGAGATGACAAAGAGGTGCGAATGTGGCACTACATGAGGATGATTGCTTAGTTTGTGAAATCCATTAATCTATTGTGAGTGCTTGACTAAATCATTGAAGATGATAACATATTAGATGAAAGGTACATTGCCTTGGCATATAATCCCTTGCCAGTCATTGATTGGAATGAGGAAGAGGTCACCAACCTTGACATTCTCACCCTGACCCATTGAACACAAAACTAAGCAATGGGTGGATGCACAAATCACCCAACTAAAGGAGCAGGGTGCAAAGCTTACATATGGGGAGCTCAAGGATGAAATAGAAAGTGAAACACACAATGGTGCAGCCACCGGTTCATTCTGTGAAGTTCCCAAGTCCCCACTCATTACTAGATTTAAGAAGTGGAGGGATGCACCTGAGCACAAACCCAAACAAAAGGTGTATTGTAGGAAGGCTACAAAAGGCCAATCATCCAAAAAGGTGAAAAGAATGAGGACATTTGTGCTTGAAATGTCGACCATTCAGGAGGAGGAGCCTCAACAAGAAGAGGAAGAAATTGAGAAGCCTCACTCATTGCCTACCACTTCCACTCCCATTGCCGATGCTACCACTACCACTCCACCAACTACCACCTCTAAATCTTTGCCCGTCTCATCTCTTCCTGCTGTGAACATATCGGTCCACCTCGCCAACTGCTCCGATAATGGTATTAGACTCTTCCTCTTTGACTACTTCACCACTGTCATCTTGCTAGCTTCTGCCTCCATTACCTACTTTTTCTAATTTTTTGCCTTCTATACCATCAACATCTATGGCACCACCTGTCTTGCCGCAAGCTTTCGCAACATATATGCAAAACGTACCCATTGAGCTCTCTGGGGTAATCCTTGACCCCAAGGTACAAGCACTAATGGCCTAGCTTACTACTACCTTTCCCCTTCCCCTACCACCTACTGAGCCACTAAAAATGGAGGCCACAATGCAAATCTAGAAAGAAATGGAGAGACTAAGCGTAGAGAAATGCAAAGAGGCCGCAAGGGACATAGCTGAGGAGCCTGATGATTCTGATAGAGATGATTATTTTGAACATCTAGAAGGTGGATTAAGTATAAACTTGGACAAGGTGGCTTCTAATGAAGAAAGGCCATAAACCTCCGAGGAAGAAGATACTGAGGGTCGTGATGAGCACTATGTAGCTGAGACATCGAATCAGGAGCCAGAAGAAGAGACATGCCCAGAGGAGCACCGCTTCAAAGAAGGGAAGATAGAAATGAATCCAAATGTAGAGATAATTGAGGAACCTCCACAAAATGGCCAAGATAAGGGCCTGATGTAGGAATAAGTACCTCTAGAAATGGAGGAAGAAAAGGATAAATAAGAAGAGGATATAAAAGAAAAGAGCGCTAAGCCCAAGCAAAACGTTGAAATTGAGCATGAAGATGATAAAGAGAGGGTTCCGCAAGAGGAAAATATCATTGAAGGAAGTGCAGCTTCCACCGAGCCTAATACAGGAAGGACTACACCAGAAAGGGAAGCAGATGAGGAAAAGAATGACGAAAAGGCTCCTAGTGATGAAGAAGATAAGCCATAGAAAGAAAAGGGAGAGGAAGGTGATCATGAACCACCAAAGAGTCAAACAAAGGTTCCCACATGGTTGGAAAAACAATTGAAGAAGAAGGCTCCAGTGGTCGTTGATCCAAAGGTGAGATTAGAAGCAATTCTGGCCAGAGCCCAGACAAGGACCCAAAAGTTCAAGCCTAAAATCAGGTCATATATCACAGTTGATGCTTCTGGGTCTCAAATGCTACAAATTTCCACCCCAGTAGCTGGTAAAGATGAGAGAACCATTCATGAGAAAGACTAATAGATATCCACGATCAACCTAGGCCCAACATCTCATGAGTAGAAGATGGATGATCTTCAAGGATCAGTGTCCACCATTATACAATAGATGAATAAAGACCAGTCCATTAAGGAGGAGTTGAAAGCATAAGTGGCAGACAACCTCACCACTTACATTCAATAGTGGAATTGTACGGAGGAAGATACTATGGAAAAATCGTTTGCACCTGCTCTCCTATCCAAGAAGGAGCTAAATAAAATGGAGAAAATGAAAAACTGGACCAAGTCCACTATAGACTGGTTTCATAGGGTAGTATATAGTAGAGATATGGGCATCTAATATGCAACCAAAATATTCAATAAATTTTAAAAGCTACAGAAAGAGGTGGAAGACATGACAAATACTTGTAAAGAGTTCCCCGAGTTGTATAAGATCACCCATCCTAAGGTTGAGAGCATCCTAAAGCTCTCCTGGGAAACATGGGAAAAGGAGCTGGAGCTACAAAAAGAAAATTGGTTGGTTGAAACATGGAAAATTAATCTTGATTCCAGGAATGAAATTATCGAGAAGTCCTTGCATGAAGAGCTTGATCATGAATGGGTCATGGAGCACCAGATAGATAGCGAAGATTATCTGAGGATGATGGCAGACTATGAAATTCCTACTCTGGAGTTAGACCCAGAAAAGATCAAGCCATTATTTCATAAGAAGATGGAATAAGGGCCTGGAGATACATTGTCACTGGATTTTATAGATTTTGCTGCAAGGGCCTTCACTCAGTCCGAGCAGGTTATAAAGGCTACACCAAAGTGCACCAACCACTAGGAGAAAATCACTGACAGATTCAAGAAGATAGCCTTCCATATCCTCAAGCCCAAGCTATCCGAGGAGAAGAAACTCATAGCCATGATCAACAAGTTGGTTGAGTATGCAACAATGCAAAAGGAAGCTAGAAATCCTATCATCGATGATGAATACTTGCTAAAGTAGTTATAAAAGCTAAAAAGGAAGCTAAAGACAAAAACAACTACAAGACAAAATAGACTAGAGGATGAAATAGGGAAAAGATAAAATAGTTTATTTTATAATGTAATATATTGGGGTTAGGTGAAACCCAAAGTGAAAATGAATAAGAGCCACTCATTGTAAATGAATCTTGTCCATTCATTTCACTTTTTGAAAGCTATAAATAGGGGGCATCCTCTCATTTTCAAAAGGAGAGACGAGTTGTTGTAAAGACATGTTGTAAAAATATATGAGAAAAGCATTGTTTTGATGGTTTCTTGTGTATTGCTCTCTTGTGTGCAGTATTCTATGTCCAAGTTGTAGATTTTAGCTTCATTGTTCCAAGTTTTAAGTTATTTCTAGTTATTAGTTCGTGTTGTGCTTTAATGGTGAAGTATGCTATGGTGTTTGATGTCTTCCTAGCTCATACTTTTTATTGTTTATTGATGATAAAATGTTGTGTAAAGTTAGTCTGAGCTCATTTATATTGTTGCATCTAATTTCAATTGTTATTCATGCTTTAATGGCGAATGAACAATTTGAAAATTTGCAATGACCCTTTGAAGATTGCACTAGTTTTATGAGACTTTAGGTTGTCCCTGGTTAAGTGGAACTTCATTGTGGGAAGTCTGTCCACTGTAGCATCCTCCATTGTTACTGTTCATCATTAGTTACAGGTCTAGGAAACTTCTAACCCTTTCACCTTTTTGCCTTTTTAAAAAAAATCTGAAGTAAAAACAAAGTTCAAGCATCATTATAAAGCCAAATCTGATGAGAAAGAAAGAGTTTTAGTTTACTATTTTGAACTTGTAGCAACTACTTATTCATTTCCAGAATTTATAAAAATCCATTTTCAGACCTAATTCCTCAATCTTAGCAAGCCATAAAGGCCTCCTTGTGATTACCAATAATTCTCATCAACCATTGAACTATTCAAAGCATTTTCATGTCCTAACACCCGAGAGGCCTTGGGGTGATTTTTTGAAACTTAGTTGCATAAAATTTCCTTTCAAGAGAGACATTGCACTTGTGCTTTTTTTTTGTTGAGAGGTGAAAAAACACCCATCAATAGAACTGGTGCTTGAAGGAGGGAAAAACTAAGTTGGATCAATCTGGGTCATCTTCCTCCCAAAGATCTCATAGGATAACAAGATCAACACCAAACAAGGGGGACTTCCTAGATAGAGCTTAAGCCCCCTACTAAGGCTAGGAGAGCCAAGAAAGGGGAAGCATCAACTTCAACTCCAACCATTTGGCCTCCATCCCCTCCATCCCTTTCCATCCTTCCATCTCCATCATCTCCTTCATCCCAAACAACATTTTCCCCATTTGATTCCCACATCCAAGGTGTTTCCCTCATCCCCACATCTCATTCAACAGGTGTTGTCTTAGCTGCTGCTCCATTTCAACCCCAAGTTACAATAGCACAACTGGTGCAACCTCCACTTCCGACAATGGCTTGGTTGGGTAATAACCAATTTCCCTTGTCCTTCAATGACTACCACGACATGCTAAAGAATCCGGAAGGCTTTTGCACCAAGTTCCATTCACATGATTCACAAAGGACAGCAGAAGAACACATCAAGATCTTCCAAACAACATTGAAGGATATGCAGATTAAACATGAAGATGTGGCTTGTAGGATCTTCTCTTACTCATTGAGGGATGAAGCATTTTATTGGTACATCCATTTGCCTACAGGCTCCATTACCTCTTGGGACATCATGAAGAACACATTCTTGCAAAAGTTCAAGGTTCCTGTCAATCCTACAGAGCTATATCATCAATTTATGTCCATCAGGAGGGAGGTTAATAAGCCTATCAGCTCATTCAATGATCGATTTCACAGGGCTTACATGAAATTATAATCACCTTATGTAGTTGACGGCGCATCAACTAGGATGGTATACTATACTACCTTGAATAATCTCACATCTGCATTGGTCAAAAGGATGTGTCAACCGCCTGCAAGATTGGTGGATGCATATGTAGAAGCGGTGAAAGCAAGAACGAACTTGGGACATCACATTGCAGGTCCATTTCCCTCATTGGGGCTAGTTGCCAACCCAACTCAAATCCAAGGGCTCACTCATGCCTTGGTTCATCAAATGCCATTGTTGAACCAAGTTCCTCAGTTGCCTATAGTGCCACACCTAGGGCAGCCACTAAAACAAGCTCCCTTAGTGTTGAACTACTTGCAGACTCCACAAAATAGTCATATGTGCAACAACCTCAGGTGCCTTCATACTTGTAGGTTTCTGAATTCCTAGCTGCCCAACAGAACCAACCTTTCGCACAACCTATTTTCCTTCAGAATTTAGTGCCTCCTCAAGGAAATATGGATAAGGATCGAATTGATGAGTTAACTGAGTTAGTGAAGAAGCTATCCACTGATATGACTCATCTGAGGAACCAAAACAACCAACTACAGGCTTCTTAGAGAAGCATTCAAGCCAACCTCAATTAAGACAATCGTGATGCTGGTACATCTTCGGGCCAAAATTATGAAAGAGGTCAAAATTTAGGGCAGAACATTGAAAGAAGGCTGTCACAAAGAAAAAATAGGACTTGGAACATTAGGCCAAACAACGAAGGTCTTCCCACACCTCTTGACCAACTAGGCAGTGTCTACAAGTCCACAAGTGGAGTTTACTTAGCTGAAGTGGCCCTATCCGAATGGTGCCAAATTCATAAAACCAACAAGAATTTTGAGTTGGATTGCCCGGAGTTCCAAATTGCTGCAAATTTTTTCCAAGTGGAGGTCCAAAATGTCATTGATGTCTTAGGGTATAGAGACCTTGTGCCATCAAAGTCGTATGATTCCTCAATACTAGTGGTTAACCAAGCCCCTTTCCCACAAAGTGAAAGAAACTCACCCAAGAAGGAGGTCACAACCAAGGAAGGAGAAGCGAAAGAGGTAAGTAATGAGAGCTCTTTGATTCAGTAGATAATGGTCCCATAGATGAAGAAGAGCCATGTGAGGATGAGGTCCATATGTTCCACCAAAGAGCGAATCCTTACAACTTAAGAAATAGGCAAGCTTGTGGTCCTTTTACTACCTCTACCCCTCAACAATTTCAATACTCTGCCTAACCCTAATGCCAACAACAATCCAACTTATCCCCATGTGCCTACTCAGTATTTCAATAAATATAGGCAACCAAATTAGACTCAAATCCAATCCAACAATGCTTCCCAATGCTCTTTCTCCCAGGAAAAGGTCAAAAAAATGGGGGAATATGTAGTAGTTGAACTCAAGAAAGTCAAATTAAGCCTATTAGCCTTTGAATTATTAAGAGTGCCCATTGTTAGAAATTCCTTCTTTAGGTCATTAAATGGGACTGCCTCATCAAAACCAGCTCAAGAGGTACCTGCAAAGAAAGTTTCTTTTGACACATCCAAAAATGAGTTGGTGATCAGGGAAATCATAGGAAAGAAGTCTGATCAACCCCTAAACTAGCAAACTAGTACAAGTCAGTTGCTAGGAAAACCACCGACCAAAGAGCAAGGTCAAGTACAAACAAGAGATAAGAACAATGACAAGGATAAGGCTCAAGTAGCCCAAGTTGATGTCTTTGTGGGACTATTTCAAGGAAAATTGGAGACTCCTCCCTTCTTGTTAACAATCCATATATTCGGGAAAAACCTCCATAACTGCCCGCTAGACTCAGGAGCCTCAACTAATGTCATGCCACTTGCAATATGCTAGGCACTAGGAATAACTACGACCCCTTCCAAATGAAAGGTGACTCAACTTGATAAGATTGAGGTGAATATAGTGGGGGAATTGAATAGAATCCCTATGCAAGTAGCAGTTGACCCAAGGGTACAACAAGTCATTGACATCTGGGTTGCTAACATCCTAGACACCTATGGCATTATATTGGGAAGAGATTTCATCCGAGCTTTGAATGGTTATGCCACAGATATTACTCTCACTTGTGGCTTCAATGGAAGGGACTGCCTAATCAAATCCACATTGACCAAGAACCTAGGATGAAGTTCATGATTACTGAATACAATAACATGAATGAGGTGTTGTTTGTAGAAACAGGGTTGGGCAACTACTTCCCCGCTCTTACCAGGATCAAGAAGAAGAGGAAGATAAAGAGGTCCTTGTGCTATGTGAAGTCCCCACTAATTTAACCTCTCTTCCTAATAGCACAAATTTTTTGATTGAGTCAGAGGATGGAGAATCCCACGAGGATGGTCACCTTGGGTTGCTTGATGGCTTCCAGGAGTTTATGCAAAAACATGTACATGATCAGCTCAGTCTAGGAGCTATGATGGATTTTGAAGAGTTATTACTGCCAAGTTGTTGTAGGGTACACAATCTGGCTCATTCAGAATTTGAATGTTGCCTATGTCAAACGAAAATAGAGTATGTCAAAGGGCAGATCGTTTCAGGAGAGAATATGGAAAAACAACAAGATCAAGGCTAGCCCGAGCACAAGTAGCCCCTTAGAGGAATAGAGGAAGAAGTGCAACCAAGAGAGGATGTATGGTCCATCAGCTTCAAAGACATGAGTCCCTCCAAGTTTTGAATACTATGTTTCGATGTATCCAAATCCAATCAAGGAGTGGGAGCAGGCTTTGAGCTCATCAGTCCTACAGGTAATATGTATTTCACTGCCCATAGATTACAATTCTATTACACAAATAATGTAGCAAAATACGAAGCATTAGTTCACTGAGTACTAATGGAATTGAGAAAGAAAGTCAAGATGTTGCAAGTCTTTGGGGACTTTGAATTAGTAGTCAAACAAGTTAAGAAATTATACTCTTGTCATGATAGAATGTTAGCAAACTATAGGCACAAGGTATGGGATCTCATAGAAGGTTTCGATGCATTCAATATTCAGCTCATTCCTCGCAACAAGAATCGGATCATTGATGCCTTGGCCCAGGAGGCTAGTACCCTTCAACCCTTATCATTGATTGGTCTAAAGAAATTCACTGTAGAGCTCACTTCTACCCTGTCAGTACCTGACAATGTCACTTTCTTCCAAGTGTTTAATGATGATAAGCATATCCTTGACTTCATTAGTAGCTCAGATGTATTTGCTTCCCAAATCTTTGATGAAGTGGAACTGGGAGAGGATGAACTTGATATCAAAGGAGTAATCAATTTAAAAACCAACACAATACCATGAGGCATGGTCTAGTTGGAGAGGATATTTGATTTGGATCACATCAGAGACCAAGATCAGTAGACTAAAAAGGACTCAATAGATAATTAGTGTGATTCTTATAACATGGGTATTGCAGATTGTGTAAAAAATGTTTTTATTGGAAATGTGTGCACCCGAACTTGAAAGAAAAGGAATTGTTGATGATTTGCACACTTCCCATGATGTGATTTCTTGGGGATATGAAGACCTCAAAACATATGATACATCAATCATCACTCATACTATTCCCCTCAAACCAAATGTGAGGCCCTTCCAACAACGTCAATGTCTGATTAATGCGTTGCTAGAGCTTATTATCTTCAAGGAAGTGTAGAAGCTGATTTCATCCAGAATTATCTTCCTTGTTAGCCACTCCACATGGGTGGAAAATCTAGTTTTTGTCAGGAAGAAGAATGGGGAAATTAGACTATGCATGGATTTCAGGAATCTAAACCGAGCTTCTAAAAAGGACAACCATCTGGTACCCTCATTGGATGAGGTACTCCAAATTGTGAACGACTAGAAAATGATGTTGTTTCTTGACGGCTACTCAAGATATAATCAAGTGATGTTGCAGTATGAGGATAGACACAAAACAAAGTTTACCACAAAGTGGGGAACGTTTGCATATAGAAGGATGTCATTCAGATTGATTAATGTAGGCACAACATTTTAGCATGCCATGGACATAGCCTTCAAAGATATCATCGGCAAATGCATCATCATATATATGGATGACCTCACTGTTTTCTCAAAGAAAAGAGGAGACCACGTCTCTAACTTGTGCAAAGTTTTCCAAAAATGCAGAGAGCTCGACATCTCACTAAACCCGAACAAGTGAATCTTTGGGGTGACTGAGGGAAAGCTACTAGGACATGTGATCTCAGAAAAGGGAATCTCCATAGATCCATAGTGCATATAGGCCATTTTAAAAATTCAACCTCCAGGCAGCAAAAAGGAAATGAAGTCCTTTTTTGGAAAGATCAATTTCATCAGGAAGTTCATCACAGGATTCACAAAGATAGTTAAGCCATTGAATGCCATGCTCAAGTAGGATGCCAAAGTGGAATGGACACAAGAAACCAAACATTCTTTCAAGGAAATTTAGAGGGCTATTGCAGATACTCCAATGTTGGTTAGTCCAGAATATTCGAAGCCTTTCAATATCTATTCCTTTGCTTCAAATCACTCGTGCGACAACATGTTAAAGTAGAAAGATGACGAAGGGAATGAGCACCTCATTGCTTTTATGAGTGCCCCATTAAAGAATGTAGAATCACATTATCATAATGTTGAAAAGTAGGCGTATGCCTTGGTTCATGGTGTTAAGAAGTTTTGACACTACATCCTAAGGAATAAAATGTTTTCCATTGTTCCAGACCCAGGTGTTAAGACCCTATTAATGCAGAATGAACCGGGAGAAAGAAAAGAAAAATGGGTCACGTTGCTGTAGGAATATGACATGGAGATTCAACCCATGAAGCTGGTCAGAGGACAAGCTATCACTTGCACGATGGTAGAAACATAACTTGAGCTCACAATGCAACAATATCACTTGGAGGATGTTTCCCTAGACGAATGGAATGATGACATTATCTACTATTTTCTAAGGAACAAGAGTCCATCTTAGTTGCAAGGAGTACAAAAATGTGCTTTAAGGTTGAAAAGAAATAGCTACATGCTGCAAGGAGCTATTTTATATAAAAGGAATCACGAGGGAGTCTATCTCATATGTTTAGGAAAGGCATAGGTAGCCCAAGTGTTGAAAGAGTTTCATGATAAGTTCGAAATGGGACATGGTTCCAACCCTTTAACAACTCATCAGATCCTATGAGCCAGGTATTACTGGCTAACCTTGTTCAAGGATGCTCATAACTACATCAGATCTTATCACATCTATCAGACTGCTACCACCAGGGAAAGGTACGTTGCTACAGTTGGTTGTTGAGGTAAGGCCCTTCGCTCAATGGGGTCTCGATTTTATTAGTCCAATAAACCCACCATCCTCTGCAGGCCACATGTATATTCTGACTGCTTCTGATTATTTCACTAGATGGACTGAAGCAATTGCTTACAGACAATGTACAACTGAAGTAGTTACTAATTTTCTATAAAGCTTTATTATAAATTATTTTGGTTGCTCGTTTTCCTTGGTTTGTGATAATGGTCCTACATTTGCTTCCCTTAAGTTTATTGGTTGGGAGTTTGATTATGGGATTTCCCTTAAATTTTCTTCTAATTATTATCCCCAAGGGAATGGGTTAGCCAAGTCCACAAACAAAAACATGTTGACTGTCATATAAAAACTACTTGACAAGAACCCAAAAGACTGACATACCCAGCTGTGTTTTCCTCTATGGACAAATCACACTTATTATAAGGTAGCCCTGGGAAATTCACCATTCCACCTTGTTTATGGCCTAGAACCTATTTTCCTAGTTCACCTCAAGATCCCTACACTCCAATTCATCAATACCTACTATGAGGAGGGGGAACGTAATGAGGCTCACTTAGCTGAGCTGTTGCATTTGGAGGAAGTCTATACCCAAGCAATAGAAAATTTTTCCAAACACCAGGGCATAGTGAAGAGATGGTTCAATCATAGAGCCAAAGTTAAGGCCTTTAGGATTGTAGATTTGGTCCTATGTTGGGACAAGGCCCATGAGAAGAAAGGGGGACATGACAAATTCAACAAGCTCTAGCTTGACCCATTTCAAATTTCTATCTTAGGAGATAATGCCTTTTTCCTCAAGACACTCACTGGAGAGCATGTCCCATTGCCAATCAATGGGCAGTACCTCAAGCATTATTTCCTTGCTTGAGCTGTCCAAGATCACCCTTTTTTATATAGTTGTATATAGTTAGGGTAGGTCCTTGCCTTTCGTTTTTCTTTTGCTTTTGCTTTGCCTCCGCTAGCTTTCTCGACTTTCTTTTTGCTAAGGGTGTTGTCCGATCTTGATGCGGTGGTTGTGCTTGGCCTTGTCAGAGGGCCCACTTTGCTACACGCTCCTTTCATCCCTTGGATAAATCTTCATTAGTTACTATGAGTTTTTATCTGCCTTCATGAAGTGGGCTTCCTCTCTTGAACTCCAACTTGACCGAGGACAAAACCCTTATTTGAATCCCTTCACATCTATCTCAGATTAAACATGATATACACCTTAAATACTCTCAATGAGCTATATGATAGTCATCATGAGGCTTCGACAAGAAAAAAATATTAAGTTTGCTTCAGTGACCATTGTGATCTCCAAACCCACTATGAGCTTCAGTGCTTATGCAGTTGAGCAAAAGAGTATCAAAAAGAAAATATGAAAAGAAAAGAAAGAGAAAAGAAAATACTAAAAAGCAAGCAACTATGTGGGTGTACAAGCAACTCTATCGAGGCTATGGATGCCTGGCTAGCAATAGAGCAATGTTCGTGGAGATCACAACAACTTTGTCAGGGTGATGGATGCCTAACTGGCAGTGAAGCAATGTCCAGGTTACTTTTGGAGTTAGATAATCTACGTAGCTTGCCTTGGACGATTCATTGTTGTCCTTTGTGGTCCCTAAAGGAGGGGGAATAAACTCACTACACACACTTTTGAATATTTTGTGATTTGATACAACCAAGGATTCCATCCTCATTTAAGTCTTTAGTTTGTTTGAGGAAACTGGCTTCTGGTCTATGAAAACAGAGATTCTGGGTTATGGATGAATCCTTACCCTTGGAACACTAAAGAGCGTTCTCCCAGCGAATTCGCCATTTGTTGTGCCTATAACACACATGCCCTATTTAGACCAGGGACCCTCTCTTCTTGTTTCACTTTCACTAGGTTGTTTTTCTCTTGCCTCATTTTGCATGCCCCTACTTATGAGCTTAAATTGGTCACATGCTTTAAAGTCATCAAATCCCCTTTGACCAAATTGCCTACCTAAAATTTCACTAAGTCTTTGGTAGCTACAAAATTTGTCCTGTGGATTTCCATCTTCCATTTGTCACTGCGTCCTTCAATCCCGACGGACCCACATTTGCGAGTCTCCTTATGGGGACTACCATTATCACTTTGCCGCTAAGTAGCGGCCTTCCTACAATGTCTACCCACATGGCAGGCCCCACAACCGCCTTCAACATCTAGGTCTTAGCTTAACGTCCTTACCGTTATGGGTTTCTACATCCCACCAACCTTGCCTTGGCCGTACCGACAATTAATGCTCGCCATTAATGGTGATTTTCTTATAAATAGAAGCTCGTCACCTGTCATTTTCACCCACAATATTTGAATTTGAGGAGAAGAAGAAGATCTGATGCATGCCCAAAGTTCCCCATTTGACTTGAGCTAAATTTGCTTCGATCATCTGCGTGATTTCAAGGTGAGTCTGCATTATCTCTTATACCAGGCATTTAAATTGATTGAAGCAACTTTGTAACTAGGGTTTTGGTTATTTAAAATCTAAAATATGTCAAACTCTAGCTTCATCTTTAGACCCAATTTTTGATCACATTTGAAATGATGGATCATGTCTGCCTCATTCCTGCATTGGCACTCTGTTAAAGCGAAGGTCGTTCTTGAGGTTTTTCATGTGTTTTTATGCACAGGATTCCATCCTACCAAAGCTATTTTTTAATGGCAAGAGCTCAATGACCACCCACTGTCATAATCCTGCACTCACACTGAACTTATAATTTGAGTGGCCTTAAGAAAATTCATTAAGTTATTTGATGTCATGCGGGCCCACCCATGTGGGACTCCGTCGTGGGAATTTCGCCACCCAAATTATGTTCCTTAACATCTAAACCTCATTGACATCCCGACCTGCAAACCTCACACCTACAGTCATCGCCTCAAGCATCAAACGATCGAATCAATGGGTGCCAAGTAAAAACCCTCAATGGACACAACCAAGTGGGCCGGCCCATGACGAAGATCGTCGCGCCTCAACTACCTTGCGGGTTCCACAGTTAGAAGCTCCCCCTTGAACTAAAACTTAAAATCTATTGATGAAAGCCTCAATAACGAGGGCCCTTATAGGTCTGCCTCTGCTGACTTCCGCTTGCAAAGAGCCATTTCTCTAAGGTTGTTGTTAACGATAAAACCAACCTGTCCTTCCACCACGTGGACCCCGAGCCCACCATTTCCATTAAAGGCATCCAAGTCACAAACGTATGAGCGATTCTCTCTCTAGTGGGTCCGCTTGTGTGGACCACCTCGGTTGGGGCTTTGCTTACTCAAATCCATTCTTTAAATGGCTAAACCCTAACGCCTTTCCAACACACATATTCTGCTCATCTAAAGCATCCTCCATGAAGCTATCTATAGAAAAACTTCATGCAGGTTTTATCCAGTAGAACTTCACATGCAGGAGGATGTTAGCCTTCCGCCGCCATTTTAACTACAACAATCTAACAGCTCTTCGACTGCTGGGTCCTGCGTTGCCCGGTTATGTAAATTTCAACTTAAAGATTAATTAATTTGTGAGAGTAAAATAAACCTGTAGGTCCAACCATGCAGAAATCCGCAGGTGGGTTGTCGATCAGCTAACATCGTTCCTTAATGGAAAAATGCTAACATCCTTCCCATCGACGGCGCCCGCACCGCTCTCTCCTGCATAAGCCAAAAAGACCAACGTGATGAAGGAAACCAATCGAACTGCCTCAGCCCATTTTTGCATGTACCAAGTGACTTCATGAGGAAATTTCCCATCGAACCTGCCATGCGAAAACTCCCATGCGGGTGGCTGTCTGCAGGCCTCTATGATTTTAGCACTGTTCTTTAATGGATTTCATTCTGACGACTTTCGCATGGGGGAAACTTGCACCCCCAGATCCGCATTGACACAAATGACCCGAACAAGCTCCAAATGTATAATGGTGATGAATGTCATGATCTTCTAAAGATACATAAACAGATCTAGCTGAGAATTTGAAGGATTTAACTAATATTTGCTCTGTTAAGTTGTCAAAGCACTTACTACACTTTTTGCATGCAATATTTATGGAACCAGTTGAGGGATCATCAGGGAAGCCCACAGGAAAAGCTGACAAGGGAAAGAAACTTGCAAGAAAACCTAGATTTAAAGAAGAAAAAGAACAAATGAAGTATCAGTTTCATGAGGTGGAGTGCACCTCCAAGCTCACTTCCAACTGGGACACGGTCTCAAATATAGACCTAGGGTATGATAACATAGATGAGTTCAAACAAAGGGTGATGGTCAATCCCACCATAGAATATGCTCAAAAGATAAATGAAAGTGGCCTTGCAAAGGTGGCCAGTTTTCCCCTTGCATTGGTTGCTCCGGAGCTAGTCATGGCTTGCCGGGAGTGTTATCACTCTAGGAAAATAATTGACAAGGATGGAAGAGTACTGGCAGACTTGTTTTCCAAGTCTATTGGCAAAGCATTTGGCATCCCAACATTCAACAAGATGGAGGAAACATAAAAGGAATTTTCTCAAAATATGTGGCAACAAGACTCTCTTGAATGCAAAAGAATGATCAATCAACATTGTTGAAGGAAAACAGGGGTAGTGCCAACAAGGTGCCCCAAAAGTTGTATAGGAGTGATTTCTTTAAGGAATACCATGATTTGGTCACTCTCCTGAGTAGAGTGATGGAATTTCCTACTGCTACATTATTTGAAGAGTGGATGTTCTACTTCGTAGAAGAAATCCTATGGGGTGAAACTAAATTCCATTGGGCTAAGATGATAAGTGACAACTTGCATAATCAACTCATGGCAGTGAAGAAGACCTCCTAGTTTTACATGACCTCATATTTGGTCTATCTCCTCGCAGTGAAATTCCCATACAAAGGACTCTTCTGTGTGGGAACATTGGGGATCAGGAGGGGAGAACTCAAAGTTTATGACTGCTATCCCCATATGCAATACATGAACTCCAAAAGGGAATACAAAAGAGTGAATGGTGCCTTCATCAAGCATATACTTAGACTCTTGGGAGGAGATTCTGAAAGAAAAGTAACCCACAATGCCAAGGCTTTTATAAAAGGGCTTGGGCATCTATTTATTTAGTTCCCAAAATTCACCTATATCAGGCAAGAAGGGTTCTCGGGAAAACCCTATCGGTTACTGCATTACCCTAATGATTAGATTATTTTGTTGGAGGTTTCTCGATAGCTGCAGACTACCCATACCCTGCTAAGCAACAAACACTAAGCTGGGGTTCCATATCCCCTTACGTTCGGGGAAGGAATGTACTCTTTCCCTATTTCCCAATATGTCGAATACTTAGAAAAGGAATTGGAAGAGTACCACATAGACCTGCACACAGATAGAGGAAGAGTGAATCCTCATGGCAAGCTGAGGAAACAAGTTGGTAGATAGTATGCCTACCAACCTCGCGTCGAAGACTTCTGGGAAAATTGTGGAGATGACAAAGAGGTGTGGATGAAACACTATATGAGGATGACTGCTCAATTTGTGAAATCCGTCAATCTATTCTAATGCCTAACAAAATCGTCGAAGATGATAATGTCTTAGATGAAAGGTACATTTCCTTAGTTGATAAGCCCTTTCTGATCATTGTTTGGAATGAGGAAGAGTTCACTGACCTCAAAATTCTCACCTGGCCCATTGAACATAGAACCAGGCAATGGGTGGATGCAAAAATCACCCAACTAAAGGAGCAGGGTGCAGAGCTTACATATCGGGAGCTCGAGGATGAAATAGAAAGTGAAACAAACAATGGTGCAACCGCTGGTTCATTGGGTGAAGGTCTCAAGTCCTTTCCCATTACTAGATCTAAGAAGAGGAAGGATGCACTTGAGCGCAAGCCCAAACAAAAGGTGTATTTCGGGAAGGCTAAAAAAGGCCAACCATCCAAAAAGGCGAAAAGAATGGGGACATTTGTGCTTGAAATGTCAACCATTTAGGAGCAAGAGCATCAACAAGAAGAGGAAGAAATTGAGTAGCCTCACTCACCGCTTACCACTTTCACTCCCACCATCGCTGCTACCATTGCCACTCCACCACCTTCCACCTCTAAATCTTTTCCCATCTCGTCTCCGCCTATTGTTTACATATCGGTCCACCTCACCTCCACCTCGCCAACTACTCTGGTAATGGTATTAGACTCTTCCTCTTCTACTACTTCACCACTATCATCTTCCTCACTCCTGCCTCCACTACCTATTTTTTCCAATCTGCCACCTTCCATACCATCAACATCTATGGCACCACCTGTCTTGCCGCAAGCTTTCACAATGTATATGCAAAACATACCCATTGAGATCTCTAGGGTAATCCTTGACCTCAATGTCCAAGTGCTAATGGCCCAGCTTGCTACAGCCTTGCCCCTTCCCTTGCCACCTACCGAGCCATAAAAAATGGAGGCCACAATGTATATCTCAAAAGAAATGGAGAGACTAAGCATAGATCAACACAAAGAGGCCATGAGGGACATGGCTGAGGAGCCTGAGGATTCTGATAGAGATGATTATTTTGAACATACGGTAGGCAAGTTAAGTATAAACTTGGGCAAGGTGGCTTTTGACGAAGAAGGGCCACAAACCTCTAAGGAAGAAGATGTTGAGGGTCTTGATGAGCACTATGTAGTAGAGACATCGAATCACGAGCCAAAAGAAGAGACACACCTAGAGGAGCACCGCTTCGAAGAAGGGAAGATAGACACAGATCCAGATGTAGAAATAATTGAGTAACCTCCATAGAATGGCCAAGATAAGGGCCTGATGAAGGAGGAAGTGCCTCCAAAAATGGAGGAAGAAAAGGATAAAGTAGAAGAGGAGATAAAAGAAGAGAGTGTTGAGCTTGTGCATAATGTTTAAATTGAGCGTGAAGATGATGAAGAGAGGGTGTCACAAGAGGAAAATATCATTGAAGGAAATGTAGCTTCCACCAAGCCTGATACAGGAAGGACTACACCGAAATGGGAAGTAGATGAGGAAAAGAATGATGAAAAGGATCCTAGTGATGAAGAAGATCAACCATAGAAATAAAAGGGAGAGGATGGTGATCATGAATCACTAAAGGGTCAAATAGAGGTTCCTGCATGGCTGGAACAACAATTGAAGAAGAAGGATCCAGTGGTCACTGATTGAAAGGCAAGATTAGAAGCAATTCTGACCAGACCCTAAACAAGGACCCAAAAGGAGAGGAAGCCTAAAATCAGGTCACATATCACAGTTGATGCTTCTAGGTCTCGAATGCTACAAATTGCCACCCCATTAGTCAGTAAAGATGCAAGAACCATTTAGGGGAAAGACTACCAAATATCCACGATCAACCTAGGCCCAACATCTCATGAGCAGAAGATGGATGATCTTCAAGGATCAGTGTCCACCATTATACACCAAATGAATAAGGACCAGTCTAGTAAGGAGGAGTTGAAAGCACAAGTGGTGGACCTGACTGCTTACATTCAACAGTGGATTTCTACAAAGGAAGAGATTCCAGTAGAATCATCTATTCCTACTCTCTAGTCCAAGGAGGAGCTAAATAAAATGGATAAAATTAAAAACTTGACCAAGTCCACTGCAGAATGGTTTCATAGGGTAGTATATGATGGAAATATGGGCATCCAACATGCAACCAGAATGTTCAATAAATTTTGAAAGTTGTAGAAAGAGGTGGAAGACATGATAAATACTTGCAAAGAGTACCTTGAGATGTATATGATCACCTATCCTAAGCTCGAGAGTATCCTTAAGCTCTCTTGGGAAACATGTGAAAAGAAGCTAGAGCTGCAAAAAGAAGATCATTGACTGGTTGAAACATGGAAAATGAATCTTGATTACATGAAATAAACTCTAGAGAAGTCCTTGCACGAATTAGAGCTTGATCATGAATGGGTCATGGAGCACCAGACAGATAGCAAAGATTATCTGAAGATGGTGACAGACTATGAAATTCCTGGTCTGGAGTTAGACCCGGAAAATATCAAGCCATTATTTCATAAGAAGATGGAACAAGGGGATGGAGATACATTGTCATCGGATTTTATGGATTTTGCTGCAATGACCTTCACTCAGTTTGAGAAGGTTATAAAGGCTACACCAAAGTGCACCAAGCACTAGGAGAAAATCACCGATAGATTCAAGAAGATAGCCTTCTAGATCCTCAAGTCCGAGCTATCCAAGGAGAAGAAACTCATAGCCATGATCGACAAGTTCGTTGAGTACACAACAACACAAAAGGAGGCTGGGAAGCCTATCATTGATGATGAATACTTGTTGAAGTAGTTATAAAGGCTAAAAAGGTAGCTAAAGACAAAAACAACTATAAGACAAAATATATTAGAGGACGAAATAGGGAAAAGACAAAATAGTCTATTTTATAATGTAATATATGGGGATAGGTGAAACCCTAAGTGAAAATGAATCTGATGCACTCATTGTAAATGAATCTTGTCCATTCATTTCACTTTTTGAAAACTATAAATAGGGGGCATCCTCTCATAGTCAAAAGGAGAGATGAGTTGTTTTAAAGACATGCCACTACAAAAATATATGAGAAAAGCATTGTTTTGATGGTTTCTTGTGTATTGCTCTCATGTACGCATGATTCTATCTCCAAGTAGTAGATTTTAGCTTTGTTGTTCTAAGTTCTAAGTTATTTCTAGTTATTAGTTCATGTTGTGCTTTAATGGTGAAGTATGCTATGGTGTTTGATGTCTTCCTAGCTCATGCTTTTTGCTATTTATTGATGATAAACTATTGTGTAAAGTTAGTCTGAGCTCATTTATATTGCTGCATCTAAGTTCAATTGTTATTCATGCTTTAATGGTGAATGAACCATCTTAAAATCTGCAATTACCCTTTGAAGATTGCACTAGTTTCATGAGACTATGGGTTGTCCCTACTTAAGTGGAACTCATTTTTTGGAAGTCTGTCCACTGTAGCATCCTACATTGTTACTATTCATCATTAGTTGCAGGTATAGAAAAATTCTAACCCTTTCGCCCTTTTTCCTTTTTTAAAAAATCTGAAGTAAAAACAAAGTTCCAACATCATTATAAAGCCAAATTTGATGAGCAAGAAGGAGTTTTAGTTTACTATTTTGAACTTGTAGCAATTGCTCATTCATTTCCAAAATTTATAAAATTCCACTTGCAGACCCAATTCCTCAAGATTAGCTAACCATAAAGGCCTCCTTGTGATACCGGAAAATCACATCAACCGTGGAACTATTCCAAGCATTGCCATGACTTGACACCCAAGAGACCTTGGGGTGATTTTCTGAAACTTAGTTGCAGAAAATTGCCTTTCAAGAGAGACATTACACTTGTGCTTTGTCTGTGTTGAGAGGTGAAAAAACATCGATTAATAGAAGGAAAATTCCTAGAGGAGATGCTCAACACTCCAAAAGAACAAAATGAGGCAATAAAATTAGAAACAAACATCTCATCGACAGGGAAATTGGGGATAAAACAAAAAGACTTAGTGAAGAAATACCTAGACTATGGTGAAGGGAAAAGGAAAGGAAGGAAAAACCAGGAAAAAAGAATCATGGACAGGGATGTTAAGTGGTAGGTCAAGATAACCAAAATGCTTAGATGAAGGAAGGGAATCCCTCTTCCCAAGGAGAAATGAAAATCTTATCTAAAAATGTTAAGGGCTTAAATGGCCCTAACAAGAAGCACCTAGTTGGGAGGTGTATGAAAATGATCAAGGTGGATATATTTCTAGTTTAGGAAACTAAGTTAGGCAATTTGGAAGAAAAAATATTTAAAAGGAAATGCAAGGTTTGGAATATCGAGCTTGTGGTGTCTGAAGGAGCTTCAGGGGGTCTAATTACATTTTAGAGACCACAATTAATCTACTTAGAAAGGGAGAAAATACGAAAGAATTGGATGGAATTTAAGGTAAGAAGCCTAATTGGGAACTTGCATTTCTTTATAATTAATGTGTATGGACCAAATTATTTCATTAATAAAAATGAAACATGGGAAAAAATAGGAAGTTTGGTAGAATTAACGTCAACTGAGATATTTATATTAGGGGGAGATTTCAATGCTATTTTACACAACCAAGACAAAAGAAGGGTTTTCCAAAAAAGTTTCAATCTTAGATATATTTTGATGGCTTCGTAGGGTTGGAAATATAGATGTCCAATGGAATCCATAGATGGACAAATAGGAGGATAGGATTAAGAAATATAGCTAAGAAATTGGATAGGTTTTTATTCAGGGGAGACTTAGGAACCTTTCCTTTCTCACTGGAATGTAGCATTATCCGTTAGTCAGTATCAAATTATTATCCAATGCAGCTAAACATTTTGGGGGACAAAAGACCAGGTAGATGACCCTTTAAGTTTGAAAACATGTGGATGAAAGACCAATTTTTTTAAGCTGATGGAACAATGGTGGGATGAAGTAAAACCAATAAGATCTAAGATGTTTTTACTTGCAAAAAAATTGAAATTGGTTAAACAACAACTAAAGGAGTGGAATAAAAATTAATTAACAAATATATTTGAAAGGAAAAAATTATAGGAAGATATAAGACAACTAAATGAAATAGTATTCATAAATGTGATGGATAGGGAGAAGTTTATGCAAGAAAAGGAACTATTAAGGGACTATGAAGATGTGCTAGCTAAAGAAGAAACATATTGGAGGAAAAAGTCTAGGGAAACATGGATAAAGTAGGGAGATAAAAACTCCAAATACTTTCATAATATAAATAAAGTTTGCAGGGATATAAATCAAATCTCAAAAATCAAGAAATCAAATGGGGTTATTCCTGATAACCCTAAAGAGATTCCCAAAGAAGTAGTGGAAATTTTTAGCAGCCTGCTTAACAGTTGGGAAGGGATAGATGTGGTGTAAAAAAACCAACTTATTCAGGGTATCCTCTACATAGTAACAAAAGAGCAGAACATGATGCTAATGGAGAAATTGTTAGAGGAGGAAGTTAACACAACAGTATACCAACTTCATTCGGACAAGGCCCTCGGTCCGGATGGCTTCCCAACTAGTTTCTTTAAAAAATGTTAGAATATTGTGGGAAAGGAAGTGGTTGTAGACATCAAGGACTCAATAAATTCAAGAAAAGTGCTAAGAGAAATAAATAATATGTTTATTGATCTTATTCCTAAGAAATATAAGCCTATGAAAATGGATAATTTTTGGACCATAGTATTATGCAACACCATATGCAAAATAATTGCTAAAGCTACAATAAATCGCTTGAAGAAGATTCTCCTGGACTTAATTTTAGATGAACAAACAAGATTTGTATTAGACAAATTGATTTAGGAAGGTGTAATAATTTCTTAAGAATTAATTCATTCCATTAAAAAAAGAAAAATAATTGATGTTGTTTAAGTTGGATATTAAAAAAGCATATGATCGAGTAGATTGACAGTTTCTATACAAAACGTTGGAGCCCTTTGGTTTTAACAAGTAGTAGGCAAGTTGGATATTTAATTTCATTGCTAGCCCCAAATTTTTAGTTTTTATTAATCGTTCCCCTGAAGGATATTTCAAGGTCTTTAGAGGAATTTGGCAAGGGGACCCTCTCTCTCCTTTCCTATTCATTATTATGGTAGAGGATTTAAGTAGAGAAATCTCCAGTGCTGCAACAAACAATAGTTTGGAAGGCATTCGGATCATGAGTAACATTCCAAATATCACACATCAACAATTTGTAGATGATACAATGCCATTTGAAGCAATAAAAAGGAAGAAAGTGTTGCAACAAAAAGAAATTTTGGATTTATACATGATCGCCTCAAGATAATGTTTTCTTCACTGGGATATAGATTTGAGAGATTAACACAACATGGTATGAAGTAGGAGGATTCTTTGACAGAAAAAAAATAAAACACATGAAAAATTGACACATATTAAAATATAACCTAAAATACACAAAAGATACTGGACAACTTATATGCATGGTATAAAACATCTACTTCAACTAATCCACAAAGTTAATGAAAACCCATTAATAAATTAAAAGAAGTAGGTACCTAATTGGAATAATAGATTATACCCATATAATATCTGCAAACCAAGATTCCATATCACATCCTTGATGACAAGTTCAAAATATCTAAAATGTATTTTCTTCTAGAATAACACATTTATCCATTCTTTACTATACAATTTAGAAACTTGTTGAATCACTTCAATGCTACCATGTATATTATCTCATATCTCTCCACATTAAATCAGATATATTGATCTCCAACATTTGGATGTATCCTTGGCCACTTTAATGTGATAAAACTATAAACTATGAGGTGAGAAATATTCTATTAGTTTGGGTTATGAGTTCACTTTAAGAATAAATTTTAATTTAGATAGAAACATTCCTCATGATATAATTTTTTATACTTTTCTTCACTTTGATAAACTCATATAATTATCTTTCTAATCATTGTTTTAAGGAAAAGAAGAGAGTGAAAATTCTATTCCATTGAATTCATGAGAAAAGATGACCTCTTTTATGATTGGTGAAGGAGAAAGAATGCCACCCTCTCTATAAATAAATTTAACATCAAATGCTTCAAGAAACCAAATCATGATAAAGAATTTGTGTTGTGGTAAACCTTGAATGATTATGTTTTACTGATTTTTACTTGTTTACTACTCTTTTAATAGTTTCAAATCCTCAAAATTATTATGTATAGCGTCAACAAGATGCGTTAAATGACAGTTAAAATTTAGGATTGCATATCCACTAGTTTCCTATTATGATTTTATCATATATTCTAAACATACAACAACCAATTCTTATCCTCATATGTTCCTAATTTTGTTTAACCATCAATGTTCCTAATATTTCATTTTCTCTCACAATAAACAAATATACAAGCATTATCAAGAGTGTGTGAATATTCTTATTTTCCAATATGAATTTTATTTAATAGATCAATACTAAGAGATTTCACATCTATTTTTATTAATTATTGAAGTAAAATGTATTTAGTAATTAAATAATTAATTTAGATGTGTAAATAATGTTTTATGTGAAAGAACTAAAGATGATAGTATTATATTTGATATTACGATAATTTAATAATTTATTATCTCTATAGAATGATTCCGGTTTAACTTTATAATTATAAATATTTATTGTTATTAACTAATGAAGGTTTCTTGATTATATGATTGATATTTTAATTATTTTATGAATATGATTTTCCAATAATTACCTAGATTAACTATCGCATATTGAAATGAAGTGGATGTAGGATAGTCTTTTACCCCTTGTGTACATTAAGGGAGATTATCATACAAGATATGAAGGTAGATGATGATGTCAAGGAGGTCAAACCATGATAATCGAAGAACCCACACACACTTGCATAAGTTTGACTATGAGATAAATACATTTTATATATATTATTAGTTTTCCTAAATTCATCAAAAGATAAGTATTTTCATTCTTTTGAAAAAATTTGTGACATTTAATTTTAAGTGTGTACATTATGAGTCCCATACATCATAACTTTTTATAAAATAATTATATTATTTAAAATAGTTTTTTTTGGAAATATATTTAGTATTTTTTTGTTTTTAATTTTGTTGTGGTGGAGTCAAATTCTAAGTAATTTATTTTATTTAAAATATTTATCCATAGCTGGACAAAAATAAAAATAGAGTGGAGTTATTTTTAAAAGGTCTTCACATTAAATAATATGTATAACTAATATAAAAAGATGAAAGTCTTTAAAACCTTACAATCAATTTGAATCTGTTTTTAACAAAACCAATTTGGGAGAGGGTTGTTATAGTTTTGGAGGTGGAATTAAATAAGATGGACTTAAGAATTGAATGTCAAATCTCGCATTTGCATTTTAGAAATTTCTTGGAAGATTTTGGGTAGTTGAGCATTGTGTTTTGTTTCTATATTATACTCCTTTCATTTAGAAATTTATTTGATTAAAAAGTGTGGAATTTTGGATGTCATTCATAGCTTAAAATTTTGATAATATTATTTCAATCTATTTTTTTGGCATGGGCACTAGGGTAGTGAAAATTTGGATGTCATATCTACTCTTTTGTCCTTTTTTATTATATTTCTCTTGTAGTTGTGAATAGAAGGTTAGGGAGATTGATTTTGTTTCTTTGATCTCCATTCATATAGTAATTTTTAACTTTGTATGGACATGAGGATTTGTGTGAAATTTTGGAGGCATTTTTCAATAAAAGAATGGTAAATTATTGTAACAATTTCATTATATTCAAGCTCTTTTGTAATTGTTGATAAAATAAAATATTTGAAGCTTCATTTAAATACTTCTATGACATTGAAATAGTCTTGAAAATCTTACATGTACCTATCCTATATATAACTATCTAGTTTCAATTTTATTTAATTATTATCATTGTAATATGGTTACAAATGTTTTTTATTTTGTTTGTTCAGTTATACCAAAGCTACAACTTGTGTAAGCATTTAAATCAATATATATATATTTATGGTTATGAAAAAATAATCTTATTATAATATACATGTATTTTCCTTGTTTAATAAGTAAAGTTAGTGTGGGTTAAGTCAATGGATGTTGGCATAATTGTTGAAAATACTTACAAACCTCTATTATTGATGAGGTGAGGTCATTCCAATGCCCTCTATGGGCTGGGATAAATGCATGCATAAATTCCCAAAAAATTGAACTAGTATTATCATTATTATTTTTTAATACATCTATCATTAAGATTGCACTAAATTGGGATTTTTTCAAATATTTGTAGTTGTAACCCTTTATATATTCACCATACAATTTGTGGCATTTCATTAAATGGATTATGCACTTTGTGCATATATTGGTTTTACACTTTCAAAGACATTTTATATTTAGTTTTATGCACTTTGTGCATACATTTTATATATGATTGAGCTCCTAATTTATATTTTTATATACATACATGTATAGATATGTATATATGAGAATTTAGAGTTATGTGTGTGCGTGTGTGAATATATATTAATTTAAATATATTATTTCCATCTATATGCATTATATGAAATTTCATCATACCTAGATATGAACTTATGATAAAAGAGAAATGAACACGTGAATGCACATAGTTGCATATTAATATTTATTATTTTAATAGAATTAGAATATATAGATGCAGATGAAAAAAATATATTTTTACATGTGTAGATAATAAATTGATTCTACTTGTTCTCTTTTGATCACTATAGATTTAGAGTGAATAAAATATGTAATTTTTTTAAACAAAATCAAGGGCAAGGTATGCTAGGAGTGGTAAATAATTCATTAAGTTATATAGTTAATATGTTGGTTATGTATTGTGTTTTCTTTGATGCCAAGTTTTGATAATTCAAGAAAGAGATAGTAGTATCATGAATGGATGAGCCATATTTAATGTGACTTATAGTATTAAAAAATTGGACAAAGTGGTACTATGGTTGTATTCATGGTGAGTTCATAGTTTATTTTAGGGTTACATGTTAGTCAAAAGTCAATAATAGATAAGGGTATCTAGGGTTTGCATGACTGAGTACATGTTATGAATATAAATTTATACACTTGGATGTCAAATTTGGTTTTATTGTAAATGTCATTATCTACCACCCTCGTTAAGGGTCATGCCACTTTTGGTAGGGATTTAAGCAAGGGACCTCTAGGTCTATGGTTGTAGGTAAAACACTTGAATGATTGATGAAAGAGAGTTTCATGCAACTCTCAACAACTCCAAACACACACAAGCAATTTGAAAATAAAATAGATTAAACACCAAAAATCAACAACTCACAATGAATTTCTTTTGCACAAAGTCTCCTACAACTTATAAGGATCACACTCAACTAAAAGAGTTTACATATGCAGCCTTGAAGGCTTGAAGGAATACATGAAAAATAAAATTAAATGACTTGTTACAGGAAATAAAACCATCTATAGGTATGTCTCCTTGTTTCTCCTTCTTCTTGTAATTCTCCTTCTTGCACCTGCAACTATGTATTATGGAAATAAAGAACACCAAATCATTTGCTTTTACCAAGATGTTGTTGCTGGTTTTCCACCTTATACCTACAAAATACAATATGAAAATGCTTCCCCATGAAAATCTACGCCCAAGTTTGCAAATCCCAAAATTTGGAACCCAAAAATTAAGACAAAACAAAATCAACAATGAAAACTCCTGCTACAATACCTCCAACTGTTGAGCAACCTTAAACCCTTTTATAAAAATTAGATAATGGTATCAAATACAATTTTATAACTCCCTAGTGCATGTTTGCACCACTCCCAACCAAGGAGGCCTCCACTAGCTGACACAATTATTCATTCATTTCTCCAATTTGAATCCAATTCAAATTGCCAGTCAAACTCCTCTTGGGAATCCAATTATTTCCTATAACATCATGGCACATTAAGTACAAATTCAAATTTCACAAATCCCAAGAATCCCATGCTCCATTCTACTTTTTTACAATTTAACATTTAAAATATCAATTCCTGCACACTTCCCAATGCAAATATAAGCCAAAATGGTCTAATTATTCCAATATGATTTTTGGACATTTAAATCAATAAAATACTCCAAAATATTAAGAAAAATCATTCACACCAAAATTGATTAAAAATTTGATGATGCAAATTGGCTGGCAACCACAAATGCACCAACATCAGACACCCATGGTAGAAAGAAAAGTGACCTTGTCACTTCTCAAGAGGATAACCAAGATGATTAACCTTAGCTTCTGACAACCAAGATGAGTCTTCTACAGGTCTCCCAAACCATTTTACCAAATAATCAAAATATTGCTTATGCCTTGTGCTCCTACTCACCTTGCTATCCAAAATTTCCTCTATATTCTTCTTCTCCAAATTAGGTGTTTGTATATGTAATTGTTCACCTATTGTACCTTCATCACTTTCAGCCTCAAAAAATTTGTTAGATCATAAATATTAAATATAGGTGAAATGTTAATCTCACTTGGAAAATCTACTTCATATGTATTAGTTGAATCATGCCTGCTCACAATTTTGCAAGGCCCGAACTTCTTCATTTTTAAGCTTGTTGCAGGTACCCACTGGAAATATTTCTTTTCTTAGGTGTAACATTATCTCATCACCAACCTGAAACTCCTTATGTCTCCTCTTCAAATTAGCTTTATACTTATAATCAAAATTCATTTTATTGATGTGCTTCCTTACCTCTTCATGTATTCTCTTTATGTGATTAGCAAAGTCCTATGCTTCTGCACTTTTCTTTTCATTTTTATCAATCTTTTTTAAATATGAAACAAATCTTGGGATGTTGCCATAAACTATTTGAAATGGAAATTTACCTGTACTTCTATTTATTGGGTTGTTATATACAAATTTTGCTTAAGGTAGAATCAAATCCAACCCCTTTGGCTTGTCTCTAATGTAGGATCATCCAACCGTGTAGGGAAATCTTGCATCACCCAAAAATATTATTTTTCCTTAATTTCTTTAGTTGTTTTGAGTTCCATCATGGCACTTAAGGGGTGTAAGAAAGTCAGGAGTCAAAAATAGCAAAAAACAGGACCACTTACTATTTTTATTAAGTTGGCCTAAATGGGCTCGTATGGACTTGAAAATTTACCCCAAGGAGTAGAACTGAAAAAAATTTCCAGTCGTGAAAGAATTGTCTCAATACCTTGCATGGTTTGGGAGATATTAAAGTTTTCATCCTAGGAAATTTTTTCAATATAGTTTCAAATTCAGTTATGAAGACTTTAGAGGCCACAAAATAGCTTGAAAAGTTGATGAATCAACTTACGGTGGGATTTATTGTTGTAGATCTTTTTGAGAGCTTTCCAATGACATGCAATAATAGCCAATCAAACACCTGGATCAAAAGCTATGGCCCCGCAAAGCTGCCCCTCTAAAACAAATGAATTTCATTAAAATTTCTTCCTAGGCCAGAAATCAAATGACGAGACTTTTGGCACCAAAACAAAAGGGAAAGTTGAACATTCTAGAACATTCTAGGGAGGTTATTGGGGTAAAACAAAAAGGGTTAAGTGGGGGGTTGGAGTGTGGCTCCATTATTGAAAATTGCGGCTCTGAATAATATATTTTCTTTTTAGAGTTGATTTTGTTGTAATGAATCAAGCCAATGAGGCTGTGGCATGTAAGTTTTGAATTTGTAATTTCATTTTCTAGAAAATAATTGAAAATGAATTATTTTTTTGTCTCGCATCTTCTATGTTGGTATCTATTGTTGTGATTTGTGTGGTTTCGAGCGGCCTGGCCCTCATCAAGTGTAACACCCCACCATGGAACCCCGTAGGACAACACTTAAACATGACTAAATATGGATCTTTTTTTTTAAAGGAATTAATAGAGAATGTATAACTTAACATAACATATAAACTAAGCTAAGTCCTCTAAAGTTCGATGACTACATTACTAACACAACTATAAACAAGAACTAGATTTATTCCTTTAACAAATATTTCTACGTGATTTGTCTAACCATCAAGTTCATTTTAAACCATCACATTATATGATTAAACACATACATTTCCATATCATAACATCAGATAAGTAATCATCAAAGATCATATATATATAGCTACAAGTACATATACAAATTCCCTTACATGAGAATACAAATTCCCTTACATGAGAGTACAACATAACTATTACATCTTACATTGTTACAAGATTACAAAAATGCTTCCCTGAATACAATGGGAAGAATATGTTGGAAACTCAAAAGCAGACAACAAAGAGGGGGGTGAATTAGTTGTCACCAAATTTCAAACTTATTCAACTTATTTTCCTTATTCTTAGATCTACTCATTAATCATGAAAGCCAAAATGAACAACACATCATAATCACACATAACACCAATATTTTTTATGTGGAAACCCTATTAGGGGAAAAACCACAGTGGAGGTCACTCCACAAGATTATACCCTGTTAAAAGTATAAGAGAATATAAATGGGGAATGCACATGCATTTAGGCACACTGCCTAGAGCTCACTACTCAAATACAAAATAGGCTTATTGACCAAAGGAAGACACACTGTCTTACAGAAAGGTTCTGATTAAATCCATCAGACTTTGAACTGAGAAAAGTGCATCTACTAATGCCTAGTTATAGTTCCGGTTAAGCACATGAACACTTCTTCACTCTTCTTCACTCTTTGCTCTGCCTTCAAATGATCTTAACTTTATTCACACATAGGACTCTTACACTTCACACACACACACACATCCCTTCAAATGATAAAACAATTGCTCTTATATATCTGCAACAAGAAATTACATCGCTATAAGTTGGCTCCAAAGAAATAATAAAATGAATATAAACAGTCGGCCCAACTCAATAAAGATTGTTCATGTGAATCAACCAAGGTCGACCACAACATAGTGAAGACCGAAAATAACATCCTCAAACATGAACCACTTCAATTAATTACTCCTTGAAGATCCACAACATGCTTCAACACCTTGTCGGCCAAGAACATGAAAAACATGAACATGCAACATAAAATCTTGGTTCATGAGCACAACGATCGATGCAAATGTGCAACATAGATAGAGCATGAACTAGAAACATCCACAAGCATCATGAAACATCAATGAGGCATCTGTAGCAACTAAAATTATAGGAATCACTTGATCTTCATTCAGGAACACAAACTGAAGTAACAAAAAAAATGTCAGAATACAAATCTTCATAACTTGATCAAATCTTCATGCAGATCTCTAAAAATTGAAGTGGATAAACTAGATATACTCAACAAGAAACCCTTTAGTCCAAAACCTTTGAACAACAAAATACTGATCACGCCAACAAAAAGAACTTCACTTAACTACTAACAACCTGTAGCACTTCTTATTACAATTTTTTCAATATCCTCGACATATATAGCTTCTAATGCAACAATGCTAATAGTGTTGACATCAATGACAACCACATATCAGCAACACAACACAACATCCAACAATATCCTCCTTTGGAATTGATGCAAACACATGATGTGAAAAATACCATCAACACAACTATGCTTACTCCCCCTTAGGTTCTGACTCTTCTTTCCTCAAGTCTTCTCCCCACAAATATTTTTCACATTTCTCTTCTCCCCCTTTGACATCAATGGAAAATATTTCTTCTATACAAGCTCTGAACCACATATCTGAAAACCTAAACTTCTAGACATCTGATTACTCCCCCTGAGTAGCAGGCCCTACAACATCAATCTGGATCAAAATATGATCATGAAATGCACGAATTGATGCAAATCAATGCATTCTTAGTTCTGATTAGGAGGGGTAATCACCCCTAACTTCCCTCTGAGATACTCAAAAGTATCTTTAGGCAACAACTTGGTAAATATTTCTACAATCTGCTCCTTAGTAGGCACATACTCTAATCTAACTTCCTTTTCACTTACTTTCTCTCTCAAAAAGTGAAACTTGATAGATATATTCTTGGTCTTGGAATGCAACACCAGATTCTTAGAAATGTTAATAACACTCGAGTTATCACATAATATAGAAATAGGCTTATCATACACAACTCTGATATCCTTCAGCATTTGTTTCATCCATAGTACTTGAGTACAATTATTAGCAGCAACAATGTATTCTGCCTCTGCAGCAGATAGAGAAATAGCATTCTACTTTTTGCTTAACCATGAAATCGGCTTCTTTCCCAAGAAAAATGCTCCACCACTAGTACTTTTCCTATCATTCACATCTCCTTCCCAATCAACATCAGTAAAGGCACTCAAAGTAAGGTTATCATCTTTAGGATACCATAAACCAAAATCAACTGACCCCTTCAAGTATCTAAAAATCCTCTTCACAACGGTCACATGAGATTCTTTAGGATTAGCTTGAAATCTAGCAACAATACATACAACATTCATGATATCAAGCCTAGTTTGAGTCAAACAAAGCAATCCACCAATCATTGATCTGTATCTAGTCTGATTTGCCTTCGGAGAATCATCATTAGTTGTCAACTTGCATCCGGTCACCATAGGTGTACCAACTAGCTTTGAATCTTCCATACCAAATTTCTTCAACAATTCTTTCACATACTTGGATTGAGATATAAAGATCCCTTTATCTAACTGAGTAATTTGCAATCCCAAGAAGAATTTCATCTCTTCAATCATTGACATCTCAAACTCATTCTGCATCTCTTTAGCAAAATTCATACACAAGCTATCATCTCCAAATATGATATCATCAACAAAAACTTCCACAATCAAATCTTTATCATCATTCTTGAAATACATATTACTATCAACAATACCTTTATTAAATCCAAACTTCACCAAGTACTTATCCAATCTAGCATACCATGCTCTAGGGGATTATTTGAGTCCATACAATGCTTTCTTCAATCGACAAACCATATCTCCCTGATTAGTCAACTGGAATCCATCAAGTTGTTCAACATACATTTCTTCTTCCAACTCGCCATTTAGAAAAGCAGACTTGACATCCATTTGATAAACTTTGTAGTCTTTGTAAGCAACATAAGCAAGAAACAATCCCACAGCTTCAATTCTAGCAACAGGGGAAAAGGTTTCTTCAAAATCAATACCTTCCATATGTGAATATCCATTACATACCAATCTTGCTTTGTTTCTAATCACTTCACCTTGTTCATTCAGTTTGTTTCTAAAGACTCATTTAGTTCCAATTACATTCTTATCCTTAGGTCTAGGAACAAGAAACCATGTATCATTCTTCTCAATTTGTTGTAGTTCCTCTTTCATTACTTCAACCCAATGTTCATCTTTGCATGCTTCATTCACATTGTTAGGCTCAGTCTTTGAAATCAAACAATATTCTTCTGCAATATTTCTCCTAGTCTGGACACCTTTGTTCTTATCACCAATAATTTGATCTTTTGAATGATTCAACCTTACATACCTCAGAGTTTTCTTAGAATGTTCTTCAACTTCAAGCTCTTCAGATCTCTCTTCTATTCTTCCACCAGTTTCTCCTTCCTCTTGATCTTCTTGATTCACCAGAATGATTTGCACTTGACTTGAGTTATGACCTTTGTTTGTATTGTCATTCTGATAATCAAAATCATATCCATAGGTTCTGAATAGTCCAGCTATGTCTTCATCAACCTTAACATTTTCACTTTCAACCATTTTCTTCAATCTCTTATTGTAACATTGGTAGGCCTTAATTTTAGTAGCATAACCTAGAAATATTCCTTCATCACTCCTAGCATCAAAATTTCCTAGATCTTCATCTCTTTTGATATAACACTTGCTTCCAAAGATCTTGAAATATCTAACCGTAGGTTTTTGACCTTTCCATAGCTCAAAAGGAGTCATACCAGTATCACCCTTGATTTGTACCTAGTTAAGTGTGTACACAACAGTACTCACAACTTCTCTCCAGTAGATAGGAGGTACATTTCCTTTCAACATCATGGTTCTAGCAACATCTAGAACTGTTTTGTTCTTCCTTTCCACAACTCCATTTTGTTGAGGGGTCCACAATGCATATAACTATCTCTTTATTCCATGCTCTTCACAAAAAGAATTAAACTCACCGGAAGTGAATTCACCACCTCTATTTGAATCTTAGACGTTTAATCTTCATACCTATCTCCATCTCAACCATAGCCTTAAAGATCTTGAACTTTTCCAGAGCTTCAAATTTCTCCCTTAAGAAAGTAGCCCACATCATCCTTGAATAGTCATCAATAAGCAGCATGAAATACCTGTATCCTTGTAAACTTCTAGTTCTAGTAGGACCACACAAATTAGTATGCACAAGATCCAACAATCCATTTGAATTTTTTTGTTTACTTCAAAATGAAATTCTTGTTTACTTTCCTAATTGACATTCTTTGCATATGGCATTAGTGTTGGAAATAGGATGCCATTTAATTGCAAATCCTAAACATTAATTATTTCATGTATCTCCTAGATTCTTAGAATGTGTTCAGGAACACTAAGATTAGGATGAGATTAATATTTGAGGAAATAATCATGATTATTGACATTTGTAATTAATTATAAATGTAAGGAGTATGTGAGGGTGTCCATTGTGAGTTCCTAAATAATAGGGGCACATGGGGCACCCACATGGTAAGGTGACACTTACCTTAAGTTCAGTTAACTATTCAGAGTAAGAGATAACACTTTTGAATGCATGTAAAGATCCTAGGAGTTAGGGTTTGATGTTTGCATGCATGAAGTTCAGTTCAAAATCAGTTTAGTTTAGTTTAGTTTAGTTTAGTTCAGTTATGGTTCAGTTGTCTTCAGTTAGTTTCAGTTGTATGCTAGTTAACTTCAATTAACTTGGAATTAATGGCTAATAACTTGAGTTGCATGACAGATAACAAGGACTACCTCCAATTAATAGGGGATGACCATTCTTGCATGAATGGTGTTGAGTAAATGTTTCAGTTAACTAGAAATCACTTGGAGCCAACTTGGGCACCCAAGATGCTTTCTTGGATTTACCTCTCTTGCATGATAAGATATTTTTGAAGGCTCAGTTAAGTAGGATTACTTTTGGGTGCCATTTTTGAGGAGGAGCTTTGGAATTATCACCAAAGTGAAGGATGAGTTGTAGCTTTAGTTTGGAATTCCCAAATGCATGAAGCACATGTAAGCTTTAGTCTTCATAGAATAACTCAACTTGAAGCAATATGGCATGCCTTTTCCAGGGCTTGAGCTTGGGCATTGTAATTGTCATCTTTTGAAGATTACAAGATTGCTTATTGCCTCTATATCTCATTCAAGTTGAAGAGAGTTTTCATAATTGTTATTTGTAGGTGTGAAGAAGATTGGTAAAGACAGAAGAAGCATTCTCAAGCAAGAATTGGAGCTATTGTATTTCAGAGATTGAATAATAGAATAATTCTTGGCAGAGTTTTTTCCGAAGGGGTTTCTCCATGTTACATCTTGTGTAATCTTTCTAATATCCTGTCTAGTTCTTCTATCAACTTCTGCCTACATTCTACAACAGTAAAATGGATTAATCAAGATAATCACCCACAAAGAATATATGTAACAAAGAAAAATCCTACTTAGATCAGCAATATTAAAGTTTTACAAAGTATTAAGCTAAGAAAACACCTCATTTTTCAACATTTGGTATCAGAGCTGAGGTTGGGTAGAGTATTGGGACGTCGTTCTCTTAAAGTTTGAAGGATTTATTGGCTTAGTGGGAGCTTTTATTATTTTAGTCATTTTCTGATTTTGGAATTAAGTTTTTGTTACAATGAATTCAAGGTTAGATATTGAAAGGTTCAATGGTTCTAACTATGAAATGTGGAAATTAAAAATGGAAGATCTTCTTGAAGAAAGAGATCAGTGGTTAGTGGTTAATAATGAGACAAAGACACTTCCAACTATTTCAGATGAAGATTGGGCTAAGTTAGATAAAAAGGCAAGAGGAACAATTAGATTATGTCTTGCTGATGTTGTTCTTTTAAATGTTTTAGTGGAAACTAGTGCATATAAATTGTGGAAAAGAATAGGAGATATTTATCAAATAAAGAGTCTAACAAATAAGTTGTATCTGAAAAGGCAGTTATATTCATTGAAAATGAAAGATGGTGATTCAGTAGCACAACATTTAAATTCTTTCAATTTAGTTCTCAGTTAGTTAGCATCTGTAGATGTAAAGCTTGAGGATGAGGATAAATGCATTTTATTGCTTTGCTCTTTACCAGATTCTTGGGAAAATATAACAGTTGCAATTAGTGGTAATGGTGCAGATCCAAAGATGGAAAAGATTATTCCTACTCTCCTATTAGAGAAGATGAGGAGGAAATCTAAAATTGGCTCCCAAGATGCCTTGTTTGTAAGAGGTAGGCCTAAAGAGAAGGAATCTAAGGCAGACAAGAAAGGAAAGGGTAAGTCTAAAGGATGGTCAAAAACCCCTGGTAAGAGTAAGGTAAAGTGCTGGAATTGTGGAAAACTTGGACATATTAAAAAGGATTGTAACAGCAAGAAGAAGAGTACTGATGCTTCTATAGAAAAATTCGATGAGAGTAATGATGCATTAGTCATTTCTTCTAATACTATTGTTGATAACTCTTGGCTTATTGATTCAGGTTGCTCTTATCATATGACTCCTAGAAAGGAGTGGTTCTCTAAGTATACTGCATATGATGGAGGGGATGTCTTCTTTGGAGACAAAAACACATCAAAGGTTGGTTGCAAAGGAGAGGTAAAATTGTGTTTCAATGATGGTAGTATTAAGACCCTTAATGATGTTTTACATATTCCAGGACTTGCAAGGAATCTACTTTATGTCTCTAAGTTTAATGATTCTGGAATGCATGTGACATTTGACAAAGGTGGTTGCAGATTGGTGAAAGGGAATATGGTTGTTGCTAAAGGATCTCAGATTGGGACTTTGTTTAAGCTGAACCTCCGATGTAAATATTTTATGAAATGTAACTGAAGCTAAAAGTACATGTATTCCATGGCACCATAGATTGGGCCATATAGGTGAAAAAGGTCTTAGGACCATTATTAATAAAAATTTGGTTGACGGTATTCCTAATTATAATATTGGCAAAAATGACTTTTGTGAGAACTGTGTGTTTGGAAAGCAATCTAGATCTAAATTTCCTAGTGGTACAAATAGAGCTAAAATATTATTAGAGATTATTCACTCAGATGTAATGGGTCTTGTGGATATTGACTCTATTGGAAAATCTAGATACTATGTCACATTTATTGATGATGTCTCAAGATACACTTGGATATATTTTATGCATAACAAATCTGATGTGTTTTATAAGTTTAAGGAATTTAAGGCTTTGGTTGAGAAACAATCAGATCATAAGATAAAAGTGTTCAGATCAGATAATGGTGGTGAGTATTGTTCTAAGGAATTTGATGATTATTGTAAGCATGCAGGAATAGTGAGACATAAAACTACTCCATATACACCTCAACAAAATGGAGTAGCAGAAAGGATGAACCAAACCTTAACAGAAAGAGCTAGGAGTATGTTAAGTAGTGCTAAGCTTGAACGGTCCTTATGGGCTGAAGCGGTATGTACTTCTTGTTATTTAATCAATAGATCCCCTAGTTCATCTATTGAAGATAAAAATCCTTATGAGATGTGGTTAGGTAAGAAACCCAGTGTTGCACATTTAAGGATCTTTAGTTGTGAGGCTTTTGTTCACGTGCCTCAAGAAAAGTGATCTAAATTGGATCCTAAAGCACAAGAATGCATATTCGTAGGTTATGGTGAAAATGTAAAAGGATACAAGCTTTGGAATCCACTAACTAGAAAAGTTTCTTTATCTAGAGATGTTATTTTTAGGGAATTTAGAGCTTATTCAGGAGAAGAACAACCAAAGGAGAAGGATACTTCTTGAACAGTGCATTTTGAGACAAATACTGAGAAGCAAGACGTTGCACATGTTGAAGAACAAGTGGATGAATTGGAAGAGGAGAGTTCAGAGAGTTCTTCTGAAATAGATGCTCAAGATGAGCATATTGAGGAACAAGAAGAAACTCCTTTGAGGAGATCCACAAGACAACGAAATCCAGTTGATAGGTATAGCCCACCTAATTTGTGTTGTATTTTTGCTTTAATGAGTACTAATGATGAACCCAACTCTTACAAGGAAGCTTTGTCCTCAGACGAGAACAAGCTTTGGTCACAAGCTATGCATGAGGAAATGGAATCCTTGGATACTTGTGACACATGGGATCTTGAGAGTTTGCCTAAAGATAGAAAGGCCATTGGTTGTAAATGGATCTTTAAAAAGAAGATTGGTGCAAATGGTAATCTCGAAAGGTACAAGGCTAGATTAATAGCCAAGGGCTACTCCCAGAGAGAGGGAGTTGATTTTAATGAAATCTTCTCTCCTGTTGCTAAATTAACTTCTATTAGATTATTTTTATCTATTGTTGCTACTTATGATTTTGAAATTGAGAAAATGGATGTGAAAACTACATATTTGCATGGGAATCTAGATGAGGAGATTTATATGAAGCAACCTAAAGGTTTTGTTGTAAAAGGAAAGGACAAATTGGTTTGTAGGTTAAAGAGATATTTATATGGATTGAAACAGTCACCCAGAATGTGGTACCAAAAGTTTGATGCTTTCGCATTAAAAATTGGTTATGTTAGGAGTGAGGAAGATCATTGTGTTTATATAAAAATTATTGATGATCAACTTTTAATTACTATCTTGTATGTTGATGACATGCTGTTTATTGGTAACAACAAGGTAATGATCAAAGAATTGAAAGCACAACTCTCGAGCACATTTGAGATGAAAGATCTAGGGGCTGCAAAATATATTCTCAGTATGGAGATCAGTAGAGATAGAGGTAACAAAAAGCTTTGCTTAATTCAGAGTAATTATGTTGATACTATTTTGAAAAGGTTTAACATGCAGGACAGTAAACCAGTTATATTCCTTTACCAGTTGGCATGAAGTTAAGTTTAGATATGAGTCCTAAATCTGATTTTGATTTTGAGGAAATGTCTAAAATTTTGTATGCTAGTACAATTGGTAGTTTAATGTATGCAATGGTCTGTACGAGACCAGATATAACACATTTAGTTGGAGTTCTTAGTAGGTTTATGTCTAACCCTGGTAAAGAACATTGGGCTTATGTTAAGAGGGTGTTTAGATATTTACGAGGGACTTCAAATTACTGTTTAGTTTATCATGGTTCTAATAATATTGATATTATGAATAGATCATTGGACATACAGGGGTTTGTTGATTCATATTGGGCAGGAAATCTGGACAGTCAGAGGTCGACAAGTGGTTATGTGTACACTTTGTTTGGAGCTGCGGTTAGTTGGATGAGTAAGAGGCAGCCCACGGTTGCTTTGTCCACCACAGAAGTAGAGTACATGGCTGCCACACATGCCTCTAAAGAGGCAGTTTGGTTACAGAGACTTGGGTCAGGTATTGGTTTTAATTGCAAGCAAGTTAGGCTTGAATGTGATAGTCAGAGTGCTATTTGTTTAGCCAAAAATCCTATGTATCATGCTCATACTAAACACGTAGATGCTCAATATCACTTTGTGTGAGAAATGGTTGAGAGTGGGAAAGTATTAATTGAAAAAGTTGACACTTTGATTAATGTTGCAGATTATCTTACGAAGCCAATTCCTACAAATAAGTTCTCATGGTGCAGGAAGGCCATTGGCCTTGAGTCCTGTACTTGATTTAAATTTATTATTCCTTGTTTAGAATAATTGCAATGTATAATTTCAAGTGGTAGAATGTTGAAAATAGGATGCCATTTAATTGCAAATCCTAAACATTAATTATTTCATGCATCTCCTAGATTCTTGGAATGTGTTCAAGAACGCTAAGATTAGGATGAGATTAATATTTGATGAAATAATTGAATGATTATTGACATTTTTAGTTAATTCTAAATGTAAGGAGTATGTGAGGGTTTCCATTATGAGTTCCTAAATAATAAGGGCACATGGGGCACCCACATGGTAAGGTGACACTCACCTTAAGTTCAGTTAACTATTCAGAGTAAGAGATAACACTTTTGAATGCATGTAAAGATCCTAGGAGTTAGGGTTTGATGTTTGCATGCATGAAGTTCAGTTTAGTTCAGATCAGTTCAGTTCAGTTCAGTTATCTTTAGTTAGTTTCAGTTGTATGTTAGTTAACTTCAGTTAACTTGGAATTCATGGCTAATAACTTGAGTTGTATGACAAATAACAGGGACTACCTCCAGTTAATAGGGGATGACC
Organism: Sequoia sempervirens; assembly: GCA_007258455.2. Taxonomy (NCBI): domain Eukaryota; kingdom Viridiplantae; phylum Streptophyta; class Pinopsida; order Cupressales; family Cupressaceae; genus Sequoia; species Sequoia sempervirens. The sequence goes on along the minus strand of VDFB02047397.1, from coordinate 62,774,139 downwards.
ATTCTTGCATGAATGGTGTTGAGTAAATGTTTTAATTAACTAGAAATCACTTGGAGCCAACTTGGGCACCCAAGATGCTTTCTTGGATTTACCTCTCTTGCATGATAAGATATTTTTGAAGGCTCAGTTAAGTAGGATTACTTTTGGGCGCCGTCTTTAAGGAGGAGCTTTGGAATTATCACCAAAGTGAAGGATGAGTTGTAGCTTTAGTTTGGGATGCCCAAATGCATGAAGCACATGTTGTAAGATTTAGTCTTCATAGAATAACTCAACTTGAAGCAATATGGCATACCTTTTCTAGGGCTCGAGCTTAGGCATTGTAATTGTCATCTTTTGGAGATTACAAGATTGCTTATTGCCTCTATATCTCATTCAAGTTGAAGAGAGTTTTCATAATTTTTATTTGCAGGTGTGAAGAAGATTGGTAAGGACATAAGAAGCATTCTCAAGCAAGAATTGGAGCTATTGTATTTCAGAGATTGAATAATAGAATAATTCTTGGTGGAGTTTTTTCCTGAAAGGGTTTCTCCACGTTACATCTTGTGTAATCTTTCTAATATCCTGTCTAGTTCTTCTATCAACTTTTGTCTACATTCTACAATAGTAAAATGGATTAATCAAGATAATCACCCACAAAGAATATATGTAACAAAGAAAAAACCTACTAGATCAACAATATTAAAGTTTTACAGAGTATTAAGCTAAGAAAACACCTCATGTTTCAAAAATTAGTAGGTTTCATCAGCTTAGGAAGATCTCTCACAACCTTAGTGGAACTTATCTTGACAATATTATCAAAGTTAACATGACACATTCTCCTATGCCACAACCAAATTTCATCAATTTGAGCAATCAAACAACTTTTACTAGCAACACTTAGGTTGAAAATATTACTTTTTTTTTTGTACCTGATGCAATCACATTTCCAGTATCTCCCAATATTTTGCACTTACCATCCATGAACTAAAGATTGTATACCTTATCATCCATCTGCCCAACACTTAAAAGATTATGCTTTAAACCTTCAACATACAAGACATTATCAGTATTATGCTTACCATCAAGAGAAATGCATCCTTTTCCACGGATCACACCAACTGTATTATCACCAAATCTCACAACACCACCATCATACTTTTCCAAATTCAAAAACTTACTTTTATCTCCTGTCATATGATGAGAACAACCACTATAAATTACCCATTCATCTTTCTCTTCAACATGAGCAGCTAGGGCTTTCTCCACATTTGTACAACTAGCAGATTTAGTAGACACATGATTATTTTCCTTGATAGAAATAAACACAAATTCATCTTCACTTGCATTTCCTTTCTCAGATTCATCATCTATCACACCTTCATCAGCAGTAGTAATAATTTAGGCTTGTTAAATCTTGGCTTGGAAACTCTCTTAGGACACCTTGATGTAAAATGGCCTATCTTATTGCAAGAGAAATATTTAATAGGTAGTTTTCCTTTATACTTACCTTGTTCTCTGGCTTCTCTTTTCACAATCAATGCTTCAAGTTCTCCAAGCTCTCTTTCTTCTTCATCGAGCTGTCTCATTTCATCCTCATACTTGAATGTCTTTCTAGATGAATTTTCACCTGGATCATATCTCTGTCTATCTCTTCCAGAAGTAGCGGCCTTGAATGCTGATTCAACCTTAGGAAGTGCATCACCAAATTCACTCAACTCAAAATCAATAAGCTTACCAATCAACATATCTCTGGTAACATTTGTTACAATCCGGAGCTCTTCAATTGCACTAGCCTTGACTTTGTAAGAATCAGGCAAGGATCTAAGCACTTTAGCAACAATTTCTTCTATTTGTCCACCAACACATCTGATGCCACACACAAGTTCATTCACTCTTTGCATGAAAGTAGTAACAATTTCACCATCACCCATTTTCAAAATTTCCTTTCAGACTTTGTATCTTAGAAATTTTCACATTAGCATCACCTTCATACAAGGTTTCCAACTTTTTCCAGATCTCATAAGCAGTCTTCAGATCCATCACATTTGTCATCTCAGTATCAGTCAAAGCACTCAACAATGCCTCCTTAGCCCTGATATTATACTCAACATCCCTGATCTTAGCAGAAGTAGTAGGACCATTCTGCGGAATAACATATTTTTTCTAATGCTCTAGTAAGGTTCACCAATGCATCTCAAATAACACTCCATTCGAGTCTTCCATAAAGAATAATTTGTTCCATCAAATATAGGACTATCCTTCTTATAAGTTTCCATCCTAGATCACCTCAAGCTATTAAAATTCTTCCAAAGAACCACAAGCTCTAATACCAATTGTTGGCAACTCAAAGGTAGATAACTGAGAGGGAGGGTGAATCAATTGTCACCGAATTTCAAACTTATTCAACTTATTTACCTTATTCTCAGATCTGATCATTAATCATGAAAGAAAAAATGAACAACATATCAGAATGACACATAACACCAAATTTTTTTACGTGGAAACCCTGTTAGGGGAAAAACCATGGTGGAGGTCAGTCCACAAGATTATACCCTGTTAAAAGTATAAGAGAATATAAATGGGGAATGCACATGCATTAAGGCACATTGCCTAGAGCTCACTGCTCAAATACAAAATAGGCTTACTGCCCAAAGGAAGACACACTGTCTTACAAAAAGGTTCTAATTAAATCCATCAAACTTTGAACTGAGAAAAGTAGCATCTGCTAATGCTTGGTTACAGTTTCAATTAAGCACATGAACACTTCTTCACTCTTCTTCACTCTCTGATCTACCTTCGGATGATCTTAACTTTATTCACACACAAAACTCTTACACTTCGCACACACACACATACATCCCTTCAAATGATAAAACAATCACTCTTATATATCCGCAACAAGAAATTACATCGCTATAAGTCGGCTCCAAAGAAACAATAAAATGAATATAAATAGTCAGCCCAAATCAATAAAGATTGTTCATGCGAATCAACCAAGGTTGGCCACAACATAGTGAAGACTGAAAATAACATCCTCAAACATGAACCACTTCAATTAATTACTCCTCAAAGATCCACAACACGCTTCAACACCTTGTCGGCCAAGAACATGAAAAACATGAACATGCAACAAAAAATCTCAGATCACGAGCACAACGATCAATGCGGATGTGCAACATAGATAGAGAACGAACTAGAAACATCCACAAGCATCATGAAACATCAAAGAGGCATCCAAAACAACTGAACTTACTGGAATCACATGATCTTCATTCATGAACACAAACTGAAGTAACAAAAAAACTGTCAAAATACAAATCTTCATTACTCGATCAAATCTTCATGCGGATATCTGAAACTTGACATGGATAAACTAGATATACTTAGAAAGAAACCCTTTAGTCTAAAACCTTTGAACAATAACATACCGATCACATCGACAAAGAGAACTTCACTTAACTGCTGACAACCAGCAACACTTCTTATTACAATTTGCTCAATATCCTCGACATATACAACTTATAATGCAAAAATGCTAATAGTGTTGACATCAATGATAACCACATATCAGAAATACAACACAACATCCAACATAATACATCAAGATCACATTACATGATACAAGTGATATACAAGTTCAATACATAACATGAGCAACTGTCTCCTCAAATTGATATGAGATCTAGAACCTGCTACATAGGTGCATCCTCCTCGTACATGAACAACATCAAGGGAAACCCAATGGAGGAAAATTCACAATCCACCTAACTATGTGGAACCCTAAGGTCTACCCCATGTGCTAAGAGATAACAATAAGGTCCCACTACAAGCAAACAGTCAAGAAGATAGAAGGCTAACAAAGCAAGGACTAATAGGACTCTAGCACAACACAACCACAACATGAACATCACATAAACACATACATCACTTCCAGAGGCACATATAGAACAGAAGGGGAAACACATAACTAGGGAATTCTAGACTGCAATAGGGGAGAGTGTTATCGCATGGTCCTGGCATGGGTTATCTTGACATTATCTCAATAGACGCCAACCCCAATCTATGGTTATCCTGACAGTCTCTCACTAGATGTCGACACCATAGGGTGACACATGTGGAACCAAAATTCCTTTTGTGGGGACAAGGAAGTTGATCTTGCCAACCACGCCTTCTCAACCCTTCCTAAGCCTAAATGGGCACTACATGCATGGGTGAAGCATCAAATTATGTTGTTTAATGTGAGATCTACCCATACCCCCTAATTCATTATTTAGGTTATCACTGTATTAAGAAACTCTCCAATGGGTTATCCTAACAGTCTCTCACTAGACGCCGACCCCCATTGAGAGCCACTCCCCCTACTTGCAACTAGTAGACCCTACACAACAAGCAAGGTAAAAACCATCTTGCACACTTAAAAAAATCACATAAATTTCACACATAGAGCAAGGCATAGACCATCTTGCTCACATATCACAATCACAAGGATGTAAACTCGGTGCAAGGCATTAACCATCTTGCATTTTTAACATGATCACATGAAACCATACTAGGATAGAAGGCAACACCCTTAGGATTTACAATTGCACAAAGCACATAACCCACACATTACCAACCACTTCAAAATGAAACAATCATAAAAGCATGCATGCAAATTACTCCCTCCTAACCTCCAAAATCCAACCTTAACCACTTTTCATAAAGACTCCACTTCTTAAACCATTATCAAAATCATCCCAAATTTCCAATCATCAACTCGATATACAAACAAGCAATCAAAGAAACAATGCAACCATGAACAACTTCATTTAAAACATCACATCTATATTTATATTGCTCGTTTTCGCTTATTTAAATTTCATGGTAACTCATCTAACAATCATAAATATAACCAACATTTAAACAATCAATTCTTGAACTATACCCTTAATATTATTTACGTTTTCCCCACTCTCAAATATCCAAATGTGAACCAAGTCAATTCTCTCAGAGAATATACAATCCTTAAAAAATAGAGTCAATAAAATACTTATTCTAACATGAATTTTCATATAGATTTATTTAACTAAATAACATTTTTATTTCCACACTCTTCCCCATATTTCACTAATATATAAAATAATATATAGATAAATAGATTTATACACATATATAGACATACATATATATACATATAGGTACATGTATATATATATATATATGTCCCCACACATATATATATTCTTATCGAATGCCAAGCATATCCCTTTCCATCGAATTCCAACTTAAAGTATAATCATCAGACATAAAATATTATCAAATACCAAGATATAGATATACAAGAAGACGTATTTCAAACATAAATACAACCATTAAAATGAAATCGATGTGTTCAACATCAAATTTCGGGCCTAAAACCTGAACATTGAAAACCAATAATGTGAATTCATTAATCACCAAATAACGAAAGCCCAAACCTCAAATGTAATCATCAAATTTAAATCACAGACCATCTTATAACATTGCAATATAGAAAATACCAGGCAAGACGGATCAAACCCAAAACTATACTCAGCTAAATTCCAAACGCACCATATATACACTGAATACGAAGTACATTGTGAATCCAATTTTCTAAACCTGACATATATGCATCGATTACTCAGTAAAAAGTGAATCCAACATAATGTATGAAATATGAAATGCAGAGTTGCAATCCCCACCAATGAAGGTCGAAAAACCACATAAACAAAATTATTCTCTCGTTATAATCATAACATATGCATATATTAAAATACAGAATGGAGACGTATATATATATATATAGAGAGAGAGAGATATTTATATATTTATAAAAATGATTGCCAACTTAATAAACACCCATCGATTTAGATATAATAGAATTTACCAAATGCATTGCATAGGAATATGTGGGAGATTGAGCATAGCATTGGTAAAATTTGTATAATACAGAAGCAAGAGGCTTGCCACAAATGAATAAATTGAATTAGATGATGATTGCACAGAACTACGCTATAAATTCCCTATTCATCTTCCTAAAAATGCTATATTTGCATTGGGTCTCCCATTTTCTATTGATGAAACCCACGCAGTTTTGCTACAACAGAATCTCTCTCAAGTTGCAAAGTACAAAACATAACAATCATTTGATATTTCAACATGAAAGTAAAATCAGTTTAGGAAGATTCAATTCATAACCGTTACAATTAATGTTAGCTTTAAAATTGGATCTTTGTACTCCCGTTTAGTAATGCAGACTAGATCCTTCATTAAGTTTCAGCGCAAATTTCATTTATTGATCTCAAGTGATGCGCTAAGTTTTTTCTCTACTTCCTAGTTTCAGTCAGTGGTTGCCATTTAAAAAAAAAAGCTAATAACTTTCAGCATAAGTTCATGGTTAAAGGGTAGAGATGGCTTGATAGAGGATAGAGAAGATATGTGAAATTTTTGAAAGAATTCATTAAAGACATTTTCTTCGCATGGTCCGCATTGAAAGCCATGCACAAAATGTGTTTCCTATTCTTTTTCAATTGATCAATGAAACAAATCAGCTCGAAATGGATTGAAAAATAGGCTCGAGAAACTTTTAGACAAATGTAATCGGTAGGAAAGAATCGATGTCATATTAAGAGGTGCGATAATTGCAAAATGTGCACAAAATAGATTTTATTAGGAAGCTCTCAAAATCGATGTATTAATGAAGCACTCAGAGATACCTCTTAACATTGTAAGCTTTTCTTGTGTTCTAGGCGCGCACAAACATGCAGGTTGAGAGGACGAGGGCAGCGCATAGAAGGACCCAATAGCATGCAGAAATTATAATTATTAGAAAATATAATATGGTGCCATGCAACGGCTAATAAGTCATTCGTAGATCGAGGGAACAAGTGAAGGAATAAACAAGGGCTCTCAGTACCATGTCAAAGATCCCTATTTAGTATTACTCCACTATACAAATCATCTAATATGGAAGATAGAATTGATACTTATAATATCAGTCAAAAATCGAACATAATCAATCTATTTAGTATTACCATAGAATTGATCTTGAACCAAATTGTCTCAGACACATTATTTATTTTCAATAGGAACAATAAACTTACCTTTAATCATGATTTCTAGTGAATCCCTCCGTCTTGGGGCACAAGCAAGGCACTGCTACCCATCATGTCACTACATGCACTTTTAGGCCTGCTTTATCATAGCCGAGCAATTTCAAGAGCACGATTTTCACCTGGCTCTTCCCTATGGTATAGCTCTATCTTCACCATTTAAACAACTGCAGTCCAATGATTTACACAATCTCCCTTGCAATAATGAACAACGTGGGGTGACCCAGAAAAGATCTGTCATCAAGAGCCATTCCATATGAAAACCACTACCCCATATGAATCATAGACATTCCACCATCCAAAAACAATTTTTGGATAGTTGGCTAAGAAGAAAACCCTCAAGCATTTTCGAGCTAGTATAGTAAAAAATTTCGATATCCAATGCCTCGTTCGTATGGTTGAATATAGAATGCTTTTAAAAGCTATCCACATAAAAGGAAATAGGATGAAAGCAAGGACACAAGAGAAAAAGCCTAGATACATTTCCATTGTTAGTTTAAAATAAAGCAAGAAACAACACAAAGTAGTTTTGTGAAAATAAAACAGGAAACAACTATGTTGATTATGCTAACAATATTGTACAGCATCCACAAGTTTAAATGAGAGAAATACTTAAATAATGTAGACTCTGATCAAGATGCAGGCAAGATCTAAATCACAACCTTCACTCCAAAATGTATTCAATACCAAAGGAGGTTAAATGATGTTTCATGTAGATTACGATGGTGGAATATTATAATTAATTTCAAAACCCAATTTATATTTATTTATTATGTTATTATTTATTTATTTATCAAATGTATGTCCTTTTTGCTTAATAATTTATTTTAATGCACAAGCCAACAACGCATTTAATCCGACAAAATAAACTAGATGCCCAAGTAGTTACCTAAGACATAAAATGAATCCACAAGCATTAGACCTAAACATCATGAAAGGTGAATCATGGAGGGAACTACATCAAGTGGTATTAGAGCAAGAGTTCCTAAGCCTGTAATAGAGCACTGAACATGAGGCAGTTGCAATAGGACTTGTGAGTGTGGGCTGAGTTCAAGATGCCTCCAAGACTTACCCATCATGGAAGAGGTATAGACCGAGGTGGTGGAGGAAGAGATCCACCTCGAGATGAAATCAGAGCCCTGAGAAGGCAATTAGAAACCTTGCAGCAAGAGGTGTGAAGAAGAGGTATGCAACGAGAAAGAGATGACAATGAAGATGAAACAGAAGAGGAAATGGAAGAGGAAGAGTAGGATCCAATGGATCCTGGAGAAAGAAGATTGTTGCGAGTGATCTAAAGCATTGGGAAGAGGCCTAAAATGGAGGTTTAAACTTTCAGCGGAAGTATGAATCCTGAAGAATTAATTGATTGGATCAATGTCATGGAGGATTTTTTTGAGTTTGAGAAGATTGAAGATCCTCATAGAGTGAGGTTTGCAAAGACAAAATTGAAAGGTCACACCCGTATATGGTGGAAAGAGGTCCAATTAGAAAGAGGAAGACAAGGGAAAGATAAAATTTATAGATGGGACAAAATGGTGTCAAAATTGAAGAAAAAAATTATTCCAGTCGATTACAAATTAGAGCTACTCAAGAAGATGTGGAGCTTGAGGCAAGGAACAATGATTGTGAAAGAATACGTAGAGGAATTTCACAAGGTACTGATTCAAAAGTATATTCTGTGGCAAATAAAGAGAAAGTTGCTCATTATATTATCAGGTTGAATCCAAGCATACAAGAAGAATTGACACTAGTAAGAATGACCGCCATTGAGGATGCCTATCAGTTTTCTCTAAAGGTTGAAGAATGACTAAAAAAGAGGTTTGAGAACAAACAACGAGGTGGAGGTCATGGAGGAAAGACTGGTGGACGATCATATGGAGGTCGAAATGAAGATCAAAAGAAGGGTGAAGGCTCTAGTAGCAACCAAAACCAGAAAGGAGATAACACTTATCGTCCCCATGATCAGAATAATGGAGACCAAAGAGAAAGAGGAAGATCTGGATGAGGACCAAGAAGAGGAGGCTTCCATGGAACCTATTTCCAGTGCAGAGAAGGACATAGAGCTTATGAGTGTCCTCAACATCAAGAAAGGAAAAATAGAAGACCTAAGAGTAGTGCACGAGTTGCACATGTAGATGAAGATGTTGAGTCTTCACATTCTAAGGATGCAGAAAGAAGAGAGGTTCTTGTCACTAAAAGAGCCTTGTTGAATGAGAAGGGGCCAACTCAAAGGAAGAATTTGCTTCGCACCAGATGTAAGTGTGAAGGTAAAGTTTGCAATGTTATTATTGATGGAGGTAGTATTGATAATCTTGTTTTAGGAGAGATGGTTAGTAAGTTGCAGTTGGAGAGAAGAAGGCATCTAAATTCATATTGGATTGCTTGGTTGCAGAAGGACCATAAGGCTTTAGTAAATGAACAATGTTTGGTGAAATTCAAAATTGGAAATTACCACGATGAGGTATTGTGTGATATTATGCCTATGGATGTTTTTCATATGTTGTTAGGCAAACTGTGGTTGTTTGATCAACAAGAAGTACATAATGGACATGCCAACACCTATTCTTTGTCAAATGATGGGGTTCGTCATAAGTTGAAGCCCTTGAAAGAGGCAGAGGAAAAGGCATGTAGTAATGCAAGAATTTGTTTGGTGGATGGAAGAAAGTTCCTAGAAGGTATGAGGCATGACAATATGTGTTTTGAATTGATCCTAGAATTGATAAAGAAGATACTACTGAGGTACTTGTAGAGGTTTCATTTTTGTTGAATGAGTTTCAACTATTATTTTTGATACCATACCTGAAGGTTTGCCTCCAGTAAGAAAGATTAGTCATCAGATGGACTTGCTTCCTGGAGCCAATTTTCTGAATAAGGTGGCTCATCGTATGACTCTAGTAGAGAGTGAAGAGTTGAACAAACAAGTGCAAGAGTTGTTTCAAAAGGGATTGATTAGAGAGAGTTTGATTCCATGTGTAGTACCTATAGTACTAGCGCCAAAGAAGCATGGGGAATGGCAGATGTGTACATATTCTAGAGCCATCAACAAGATCACCATCAAGTATAGCTTTTGCTTACTGAGAATGGATGACATTATGGATTGTTTTAGTGGAGCTAAGTACTTCACAAAGATAGATTTAAGAGAAGATATCACCAGATCCACATTAGAGAAGGAGATGAATGGAAGACAACTTTTAAAACTAAGGAGGGATTGTACGAGTGGTTAGTCATGCCTTTTGGGCTAACCAATGCACTGAGCACATTTATGCAGCTTATGAATGAGGTATTGAAATAATTTTTAGGAAAATTTGTTATTGTTTTGTTGGTGTCATCGACCTCCTAGGAGCACCATCTGTAACAAAAAATCCTTCACAATGTATGAGAGAAGGACAACTATTTCACCAAAATGAGTGAATAGATTGAGATAGATAAAATACATATGGTACAACCTTTTAAAGGGAAGAAAAAAACAACAGGTGTAAAACTTTCCAATACGAGAAACAAAACTACCTAAGAGATTAAATGCATAATCATGCCTAAGTAAACTTAAGCATGGTAAATATCCTATTTACCCTAACACCCCCCCTTAAGTGCAACTTAGTGAGATTATTAGGCAAAATGAACATAAAATATGGGTCCTGGCTACACAACCATGTTAGGTACCCATTTACAATGCAATCTCTCACAACTAGAGAAAATGAGAAAGACCCTAAGGGAAAAAACCCCTCTCCAAAAGAGAGAAAATAAAATAAAAAAGATGCATGAATGGAGGAATCAATCACACCCCCAAGGACTACATACATCATGCATATACAATCAATGACCCCCCTATAAGAAGGAAAGAGAGAGACTATCTATCCCTCCCAAAATGTGTAATCACTTGCAAAAATGGTAAGTGCCTAAAGACAAAACATGATCCAATGTTGAAAAACAACTTGTCTCCCTTTTGGAAGAAACAAAACCAAATACAAATGCAAGAATGCTTCCCATTTTGGATAGGAATTAGCAAGTGAAATCCAAATTTAGGATGAAAATTTCTCTGAAATCTGCTCATGTGTTGCCAAGATCTTGGAAGATGATGCCATGAACCAATAAGGAACATGCCTAATCACAATAGAAGGTGACAAACAAGGTACCACTAGAAAGTGATTTTGAACATTCTCTAGAGACTGAGATAGAGTGACATTAGGGAAGATACTATCATCAAAAAGAAGGGATATACCCTCAAATGTGTCTTCCAAGTCTGAAACATGAGACTCCACAAACAAGGAACCAATGTCTGATAAATAGGAATCCCAATCAGGAAGATAATCATAATCCTATTATTCAGGAATGATGGAAGTACTCAATGAAAGTGGATCAACTATCTTTGACAAAGAATTAGGAACCTTTAAAGCAACCACAACCTCATCTGAAGTCTCAACAACCTCCAAAGGATCACAAGTATGGTCTATCTTCTCTAAAGAACAAAGAGACACACTAGTATTGGAAGGAGGGTCATCGAGAGATGGCGGAGTATCAAGGCTAAGTCCAAAGAGCATAAGGGCTCTCAAAATGACAAAGTGAATCCAAAAGGTCCTCATCATTGATATGCTCAAAAATAACTCCATAGACTCTAGCCCTAAATCCTTTCCAAATAATATACCTACTATGTGTGTCTGGAACATGAACATATGACAATAGATTCTCCTCACTAAGATGGGTGAGAACAACATCACTCCATTGCCTAAAGTTCCCTTTCTCCAAAGAAACCATTATATCTTAATAATTCTTCAAAATTTCAAAGATAGTGAAAACTTCCAAAAAAAAAATTAAACCTGATTTGCAGCAAAATTGCTTGATCTCCACGCTGACACAAGAACAAAATAACCTATTGTGAGACTTGCTAACATCAAGAAAACCCACTCCAACACTATGGAACAAAGGATTTACACTTCTCAAGGTGCAAAAAATATCATGCATGAGCCAATTCAAGTCCACATGAACCTTTTCTCACACAAATAAAGTGAAATAGAGGCTATTTAAATGGATAAAAACAACCACACACAACCAATGTGGGATTATTGTTTGCAACCAAGTCAAAAAACCAACAAAATTTTTTACCCAATGAGAAAAATGGAAACCCTAAGCAAAATATTTCACAACAAACTTTATAAAATATAAAGTTTGAAAACCAAAGCAAAATTTTATAATGCCACCAATGACCAAAAATGATGATTTTGAAGGCTTTATTCGTAGTGATTTACAAAGAACTTTAAAACAAAGAGAGGAAAAAAATGCTTCAAAAATTTCAGCCAAATCTTCCAAATAGCAAAAAAATGGCTCCCTCTCTTCCAATCACGACTCTCTCAAAGGTTGAAATGCAACCTCTAATTAAAGATTTCGGGGCTGCAAACAAGAAAATATAGCCACCTTCAAACAATTAGTTCATTCGTTGCTAGCATAGGTTTGAAATGCACCTCCAATCAGCAAAAACTTCCCTTTGAAAGTAATGCCACCTCATCAGGATGTTTGCACCCCTTAATCTGAATGAATGTGAAAGCCAAAAAAAAATGTGCCTCTCTATTTGCAAATTGAGCCTCCCAACATGCGTCAGCCTGGTAGAAAAAAATGGCCTTCAAGAAAATGAGCACCCCCTCCACATATTCACAACCACTTTGAGAGTGAAGTTCGACCTTCAACAGGAAAATATGAAGTCTGCCTTCAATAGGGAGTAAAAATCGTAGGCTATTCCAAATTTAAATGCTAATGATGCCTTTAACTAAGAAAATGAAATAATCAAAATAAGGCAATTTTGAAATTTGAAAAATTTCAAATGCCGAGCAGATAAACGATCTCAAACACTTCAATTAAAACTCTCAGGAAGGAGATTAGAATGGTTGGATCTGATACCATGTTGGTGTCATCCACCTCCTAGGAGCACCATCTGCAACAAAAAATCCTTCACAATGTATGAGAGAAGCATAGCTTTTTCACCAAAATCGAGTGAATAGATTGAGATGGATAAAATACATATGGTATAGCCTTTTAAAGGCAAGAAAAAAATAACAGGTATAAAATTTTCTGATACGGGAAACAAAACTACCTGAGAGATTAAATGCATAATCATGCCTAAGTAAACTTAAGCGTGGTAAATATCCTATTTACCCTAACATGTTTATTTGGATGATATTTTTATTTTCATTAAGACATTGGAGGAGCACTTGATGCATATCCGAATATTTTTTGAGAAGCTAAGGGAGGATAAGTTGTTGATTAATTTGAAGAAATGTAGTTTGTGAAGAGAGAGTTGGTGTATCTGGGATTTTTTGTCTCAATAGAGGGTCTTAAAATGGATCCATAGAAGGTGAGAGCTACCACTGAATGGCCCACCCCAAGGAATGTTATAGAGGTAAGATCATTTCATGGTCTAGCAATTTTTTATAGAAAGTTTATTAAGAATTTTAGTAGTATTTGTGCACCTCTAACTGAAGCGATGAGAGGGGATAGAAAAGAGTTTAAGTGGACTACAAGAGAATCCAAAAGTTTTGATATGTTCAAGAAATTTACAGAGCAAATTGTTTTGGCGCTTCCAGATTTCAATAAGTCTTTTAGGTAGATTGTGATACTAGTGGCACTGCCATAGGAGTTGTTTTGAGTCAAGAAGGTAAGCCTACTGCCTATTTTAGTGAGAAGTTAAATGATGCTGAGAAGAAATATTATGTCTATGATCGGGGAGTTTTATGCTATAGTTCAGCTTTGAAGAAATGGAGATGCTACTTGTTTCCAAAAAGAATTTGTTTTATATACCAATCACCAAGCTTTCTTGATTATCTCAATAGTCAAGAGGAAAGTGAAATCCGAGAAGGCACCCAAATAGGTTGAGTTTTTCTGCTTGAGAGTTATACCTTTGTTTGAAGCATAGGAGTGGAAGGTCAAATAGAGTTCTGATTGCCTTGAGTAGAAGAAAAAATTTGTTGATAGAAATGAATATAGAGGTTTTTGGGTTCAATGAACTCAAGAGATTGTATCCTGAAGATCCAGACTTTGTAGAATCTTGGAAGGCTTGTTTGGAACCTATTACATTGGATAGGAAAAGATGGTTGGGTTTCTTAATCCAAGATGGGATGTTGTTTAGAGGGAGCCAATTGTGCATTCCAAGGAGTTCTATGAAAGAGAATCAAATCAAGGAGAAGCATAGTGGTAGATTGTGGACATTTCAGTCGAGATAAGACCATTTCTCTTGTTAGTGAGAACTATTACTGGCCACATTTACAACAAGTTGTGAAGAAGTTTCTACAAAGTTGTAGAGTATGTTAGATGTCAAAAGGAACCAGTCAAAATACTGGATTGTATCAGCCATTAACTGTACTTGAGAGGCCATGGGAGGATATTAGCATGGATTTTGTTCTTGGCTTGCCAAGGACACATAGAGGGCATGATTCCATATTTATGGTGGTGGATAGATTTTCAAAGATGACACATTTCATTCTGTGTCATAAGACCAGTGATGTTGTTCATGTTGTAGAATTGTTTTTCAAAGAGGTGGTGAGACTACATGGTCTACCAAAGAGTATCTAGTTAATTCAAATTATCATTTTTGGATTTGATTGTGTATGAGATTTTTGGATCAACATTTCAGATCACACTCTATGATCCATCATTAGGATAAAAGAGAGCTAGAGGAGAAGAATTGAAAATTTGTAGACCAGAGCTAGCTTAAAAAGGAAGAGGTGGTAATTTTGGGCACCGGGTTCAAGGACAAAGAAAAGGCTAAAAATAAAATGCAAGTATGGAAGGGAGAAAAACTAGGCTGAAAGAATGACAAACCAAACAATTGTAGAATGCAATGCTTAAACTAATAAAAAAAAAAAAAAAAATTAAAGATAAGAAAAGATAGAAGAGACAATTAATTAAAATGAAACAAATTTATAGAAGACTAATAATGATATATGTCTTAATGAATTTGAATAACAAGGAGATAAGGATAAATGAAGACACAAATATAACAAAAAAGCTCGTGTCGTCAAAGATCGCTTGAATAGAAAGTGAACACTCCGTCTTATAAAAATAAGATGGACTAATAAAAGAGGGAAAAATAAGAGACCTAAAATGTAAAATCATGAGAATCCTATGGATAAAAAAGAAAAAGAGGAAGAGACAAATGGTCAGGAGAGATGAAAAAGTGAAGACAAATAAAGGTGAAGACATATATGGCTAAGACATGCAATATATGTGGATATAGGTTAAAATGGGAATTGTAAGCATAAGATTGAAAAATAAAAAGACAATCAAATCATCCAAAGTAATAGAGAATTGATTCTCAAGGAAGAAATAAAAGGAAAAAATTAATGGAGACATAAAGATATGTTGCTATGAGAGACATGTTATATTATTATATGTATTCATAAATTTAAATAATAAAATAAATTTATGAAATAAGATGAAGAGACAAGATTAGGAAGATGAATGAAATTATGAAGACATAAAATTATAAAGACATATTTTGCTATATGAAGACACATAGCAATATATGTCAATAAATTTCTTAATATTAATAAAAGAAATCTTAAAATTGATAAAATTATGACTAATAATATAAGAAGACATATATTAAATAAAAGAAATAGAGAGAAAATGACCTAAAATTGTAATAAGTAAAAAGAATGAAAATGAAAGAAATTTATGGAGACATATAATGATATAAAGACATATATTGCTATATGAAGACATATAGTAATATATGTCAATATCTTTCATTGTATTATTATATGTATTCATAAATTTCAATAATAAAATAAATTTATGAAATAAGAGGAAAACTAAAATTATAAGAAGACATCAAATATATCAAAGAGAAAGAGAGAAAAGACAAATAAATAAAAAGAAAATGAAAGAAATTTGTGAAGACATAAAAATATAAAGACATATATTGCTATATGAATACGTAGAGCAATATTTGTCAATATCTTTCTTCCTATTAATATATGTATTCATAAATTTAAATAAAAATATATATTGGGAAATGAGAGTAAGAAAAATCTAATAAGAAGACAACAAATAAATAAAAGGAAGAGAGGAAGAACAAAAAACAATGGTGTGAGAGATTGAACAACAAGATCACAATCAAAGGGACAAAACTAAAGGGATATAAGGGGGTTAATGGGAGACAATATGAAGAGAAAGGGAAAGAGGGAAAAGGGAAAAACAGAACCAGATGAAATACTCGAGGAGGAAAGGGGAGAGAGGAACAAGGCCAAAGGGAGGCAAGGCTTCTGAGAGGGGAAGGAGAAATAAACAACAAGGGAAAGGCACCACCATAAGGGAAGAGCAAATAAAGGTCATTGATGATGGAAAATGCTTCCGGTTGGACAACAAGGGTTGCCAAGAAAGGCTAACACTCCACCCATCATCACGATTAAGGTTAATGGGGTGATTGTTAATCTCAATGGCTTCCAAAAGTTTCCTTTTGAAAAAATTGTCTTCTTTGTATAATATTTGTGTGCTTTCTAAACATATATGGCATTTCGATGAGGGTCAATTTAAGGATTCGCTCATGCCTAATTCCAGCACAATGCTCTTTAATTCTTGTGCTAAAGGAACGACCTGTTTTGCCTATATAGGGGGTTCCACAGGAACACAAGACCTTGTAGAATACCGAGTCAAGGAGAATATCTCAAGAGTCTTTGAGAGAGGGAATACAATTTTTAACCATTGAACAAGGTTTGAAAGCACATCTAAGACCTTTTTTGAGAAGGATCTTAGAGATTTTGTGGGAGATTCCTTCAATATAAGGAAGGGAAGCAATAGGGAGGACCTCAGGTTTGGAGGGGGTGGAGTTGGAATAGAACCTCACCTTATCCTGGTTGAGGGCTTTGGAAATTTTCTTACTGGTACCCATTCAAACTAAAGGCCTTCCGAAGATAGGATAATTCATCACTCAAATTTTCCTCATCACAAATATGATAAGCTCTCATGGCTAGAGTTTTAAGGACACCACTTTTTTGGCAAGGGTGGTGATGAGAAGAATCATGGAGGTAGAGGTTAGTGTGGGTTGCCTTGTGAAAGACCCGATGACCTAGAGATCCATCTAATTTTTTGATGAGTAAGATATCAAGGAAGGGGAGTTGGCCTTCAGATTCAAGGTCTTTGGTGAAGGAGATGAAATGGGCTAAGCTATTGAGATGGGTGTGGAATTCTTCTAACTTTTCAGGGCAATGTGGCCAACAAATGTTAGTGTCATCCACATAACGCTTCCATCATCTTTGTTTAAGGGGGAAGGAAGAGAGAGCCACTTCTTCAAAATTCTCCATGGATGTAAAGGTTAGCTATAACAGGAGAAAGAGGAGACCCCATCTCTACATTGTCAATTTTCTCATAGATAACACCTTGGAAAGAGAAAAAAGTAGATTTCAAACAAAATTCAACAAGGGTGGCAATATCCTCATTTAACTTCCACCTTACAATCTCAATTGAGTCAGGGATGGGAACTTTGGTGAACAGGGAAACAACATCAAAGCTCACCAAGAGGTTGTCCCTTTCTAATTTAACATCCTTGATGAAGTCCACAAATTGGGTGAAATCTTTGGTGTATGAAGCTGACTTTCCCATGAGAGGAGAGATAAGCTTGACCAGGAAGGAAGCTAAATAATAGGTAAGAGAGCCAATGGTGTCCACAATGGGTCTCAAAGGAACACCCCCTTTATGAATTTTAGGAACACCATAAATATGAGGTGTCACTTCTTTGGTGGGAACTAGACATCTCTTAGTGGCATCATCAAAAGATGAACTAGCAACAATCTATTTCACTTTTTTTAAAATTTTGGAGCACAGGTTGTAGGATAAGACTTTGTAGCTCTCGACATCTGAAAGAAGATTAATCATTTTGGAAATGTAGTTTGGTTTGTTCATGATGACCAAGACATTTCCTTTATCAACTTTGCTAATGATAAGGTTGTTGCTGCACACAAAATTATTAAAGACGACAATCTCCACTTTGGGAATGTTGCATCTAGGAGATTTGTCTTGACGAAGAGCAGTAACACAGTCTTGTCTAACTTCTTCGGCTATATCGATGAGGAGAGAACGTACCACGTTCTTAATTTCAAGGAGGAAGTCTAAGTGAGGAATGGAACAGGGAGAGATGGTGAAGCCCGAATCTCATTTTAAAAAATAAAAGATAAGGGGTCAAGAGAAGCATTTGAGAGGTTGATCGCCAACTTAGACTCCCAATCATGAATAAAAGGAAGAACAGGGGAGTTCGAGGGACAAGACATGATAGAAGAATAAAGTGGCAAGCCAAATGCAATGGGAAATCAAGCTCAGGCTCACATGCATAGGGAAAAGACTGATGGGACAAGGTGGAAGGTGGCTAATTAACACGAGAGATTGAGTGATCAATAGAGTTGATAGTCAGATTAAAACAAGCAGGGGAAGCTCCTTCAAAGGTGGGCACGTGGAGAGAGGAGACTGGGTCAAGGTCAAAATGGATAGGCAAGGATGACGTGATTGGATGAGAGCTAAAGATGGGAGCGGCTTGAGGTTGCTTGAGATCAAGAGATATGTTTGAACAATAAATGCTAACCAATGGAAATAGACAAAGAGAATTGTTGGCACTGGCAAGCGTACCTGGAGAAGCAAAAAGATGATCGTTGGGAGAAGACTGTTGCTGCGAAGGAGCCCCCGAGTAGTCATTGTGAAGAGAAATGGTTTCTAGAGAATTGCATGAGCTTCTTCTTGAGGAAGAGACAAAAAATGTCTTGGAAG
Source organism: Sequoia sempervirens (assembly GCA_007258455.2). Lineage (NCBI taxonomy): Eukaryota > Viridiplantae > Streptophyta > Pinopsida > Cupressales > Cupressaceae > Sequoia > Sequoia sempervirens. Next base: position 62,755,306 of record VDFB02047397.1, on the reverse strand, counting down.
GAAATTAACTAGTAGAGAATGGTCGTGGGCTAGAAATGGAGCAGCAGTCCAGGAAAAATGGCTTGACCGGACTACCCCACTGAGAAAGGGGGTTGAGAGGGTAAGAGGGTGAGGAGGGGTGCGACTACAAATGAAAGGGTGGCATGGGGGAGAGCTATATAGTTTTAGATAGAGATACCAAATTTGTTGGCTATTTCTAGAGGACATTATGGAAGAAGTTGAAGACAGATTTGAAATTCAATTTTGCACACCATCCACAGACTGATGGACAAACTTGTTAGGGTTAGAAATGACAGATATCTAACAATTAAATGCATATTTAATTAATAAACAAATAAACTAAAACACACATAATAAATTATAACACAGAGAATTTAATGTGGTTCACCCAATCTGGGCTACATCCACCAAACCGTAGCCATCCAATGATTTTATTATCCAATGCAAAACCTATTACAATCTTGCGAATAATCATTTTTTTCATCATCATACTGTAACCCCCATTCGAACCCCTTTTTAACAAGCTTAGAAGCTTCTAGATTAGGGTTCTACAAAATCAGTTTTTTTCTTTTTTTCGTTGATTTTTCCCTTTTTTGGTGACGACGCGAAAAAGTAGGAGGAAATTTTTTCTCAGGGGTTGTTGCCCCCAAACCCCCGCCTGAGGCCTGCCTCGGCCTCAGACCCCAGCAAGGGTACATATCAGGGTGTATAGTGTAGCATGATCAGTCGCCACATGCCAACAATCTCCCACTTGGAGACTGATCCTAGACGACACTGCTACACTTATAGCTCCCACTGGAAATAAGTACCTTGGACCCTACTACTCTGTTATACTTGAATTCATCCTTGAAGCCCAACTGAAGCTGAAGAGGAGCTCAGCTTCTCCCTTGTCACCGCCTTCGTAAACATATCCGCTAGATTGACATCTGTATGTATCTTGTCCAACTTGACCTGTCCATCCTCCAACACCGACCAAATGAAATGATATCTCAACTGTATGTGTTTTGTTTTAGAATGCAAGGAAAAATTATTTGCAAGATGTGTAGCACTCTGGCTGTCTATAAACAAGTAATTTCTAGCCTGTTGTTTTCCCAACTCATCCATGGAAAGTTGCAACCATATCATCTCCTTTTCCAGCTCTGTTGAAACAACATACTCTGCCTTTGTGGTGGATAAAGCAACCACCTTTTGCAATCGAGAAATCCAACTCATTGTTGTCCCACCAACTGTAAATACATAAACTGTGGTACTCCACCTGGTATCTTTATCCCCTGCCAAATCTGAGTCAACATAGCCTTTTAAATCAATATTAGAGCCCCCAAAACATAAAAATTTATTGGATGTACCTCTCAAGTACCTGAGAATCCATTTTACCGCATTCCAATGCTCAACTCTGGGATGACTCAAATACCTGCTAACAACTCCTACGACATGTGCAATATCCGGTCTCATGCATACCATGGCATACATTAAACTACCTACATATGAAGCATATGGTACCTTGGACATTTTCTATTCCTCCTCTTGTGTCTTTGGACACATATCCTTAGTCAATTTAACATGACTAGGCAAAGGTGTGCTGGAAGCTTTGGCATTCTCCATATGAAATCTCTGCAACACCTTTTCAACATAATTAGCTTGAGATAAAAACAATTTTCTATTTTTCCGGCAAGGATACATGTCGAAGTGTACAATATAGCATGATTAGTTGCCACATGCTAACAAAACAGAGGTGGTGAATAGGATTTCAGGTAGTCTGCTAAGATGCCTAACAGGAGATAAGCCCAAGGGATGGGATTTGATTATACCACAAGTGAAATTTGCTTACAACAATTCTGTCAATAGGAGCACTGGTAAATCACCATTCCAGATTGTGTATGGGAGTAGTCCTAGAACTCCTTTTGAACTGAGAAAGATGGATAAGGGGAGAAGAGTAGTATTGAGGCTAAAAGTTTTGCTGAGCACCTGAAGAATTTGCATGAAGAAGTGAATAAACATATCAATAAGATGAACTCACAATATAAGGCCAAGGAAAATCAGAAAAGGAGGCATACGAAGTTCCAGGTAGGAGATGAAGTCATGGTTCATTTGTGAAAGGAGAGGATTCTAGTTGGTACATACAACAAGTTAAAGATGAAGTTTGGACCATGCAAGATCCTAAAAAAGCATGATTCAAGAAATGCATATGAGATAGAGTTGCCTGATGAAATTCATATCTCACATGTCTTTAACATTTCAGATTTAATAGAATATGATGAAGGAGGAATTGATGAAGAAATAATAGAAGCATTGTGGAATATCCCAACACCTACTTTAGAAAAGGAGGAGATAGAATAAATTATGGATAGTCGTGTGGGTAGAAGCACAAGAAGCAGGCAATATGCAAAGTACTTGGTGAAGTGGAGAGAAAGGATTCATCTTGGTTGTGTGAGGCTAGGGTTAACCATCTTGGTTTTCTTCTAACTCCTGAGAAGTGACAAGGTCACTTTTCAAATTATCATGGGTGTCTAATGTAGGAGCATCCAGCGGTGTAGGGAAATCTTGCATCACCCAAAAAAAATATTTTTCCTTTATTTTTTTAGTTGTTTCGAGTTCCATGATGGCACTTAAGGGGTGTAAGAAAGTTAGGAGTAAAAAATAGTCACTTACTATCTTTATTAAGTCATCCTAAACGAGCTCGTATGGACCTGAAAATTTACCCCAAGGAGCAGAACTGAAAAACATTTCCAGTCATGAAAGAATTGTCTCAATACCTTGCATGGTTTGGGAGATATTAAATTTTTTGTCTCAGAAAATTTCTCCAATGCAACTTCAAATTCAAATATGAAGACTTTAGAAGCCCCGAAACAACTCAAAAAGTTGATGAACCAACCTATGGTGGTTCAGGCATTGTAGATCTCTTTGATAGATTTCCAATGATATGCAATAATAGCCAATCAGACACATAGATCAAAAGTTATGGCCTCACAAAGTTCCCCCTCTAAAAAAAGTGAATTTCATTAAAATTTCTTCCTAGGCTAGAAATCAAATGGTGAGACTTTTGGCACCAAAACAAAAGAGAAAGTTGAACATTCTAGAACATTCTAGGGCGGTTATTGGGGTAAAATAAAAATGGTTAAGTGGGGGGTTGTAGTGTGGCTCCATTAGTGCAAATTGTGGCTCCAAATATTTTTTTTTTTCAGAGTTGATTTTGTTGTAATGAATCAAGCCCATGAGGCTGTGGCATGTAAGTTTTGAATCTGTAATTTCATTTTCTAGAAAATAATTTAAAGTGAGTTATTTTCCCATCTCGCATCTTTTGTGTTGGTATCTATTGTTGTGATTTGTGTGGTTTCAAGTGGCTTGGCCCTCATCAGTCTCCAACTACACATCACAACAAATTTCCCAAGCTCCTATTTACTACCTTTGTTTTCTCATCTATTTGAGGATGGTAGGATGAGAAAAACTTCAAATAATTCCTTAGCTTCTTCCATAATGTACTCAAAAATTATCCTACAAACTTTGTATTTCTATCTGAAACTATGCTCTTCAATAGACCATGTAGCCTCACTACCTCCCTGAAAAACAACTCTGCAACATGCACAACATTATTAGTCTTTTTACATGGAATAAAATGATCCATCTTATAAATTTTATCTACCACCACAAATATTTAATCATATCCCTTTTTGTTCCTTGGTAAACCAAGAACAAAGTCCATACTAATCTCAACCATGGTCTTTTAGGTATCGATAAAGGCTGATATAAGCCCGTGTTCTGATTAGTCCCTTTTGCCACTTGATAAATCCTACAACTTTGCACATATTTTTTGATATCTTGCTGCAACTGAGGCCAATAATAGTTTTATCAATAACAAAATACCCTACAATTCCTCCACTATGTTTTTCCTTAACCAAATTCATTCTCATTGAACTTCTAGGAATGCACAATTTATTACCTCTAAATAACATACCATTTTGGATTAAATAGTCCAACCACTTTGTCCTATCATTCGTAATAGGTTCTTTGCAAGCTCTCCAAGCCTCTCCAAAATTAGGATCCTCTTCATACAACTCCTTCAATTCATTGAATCCAACAACTTCAACCTACATTTCAGTTAGAAAACCTCATCTTCTACTCAATGTGTTTGCAACCCTGTTAGACTTCCCACTTCTATGCTTTAAAAAAATGTATAACTTGTCAAAAATTCTACCCATTTCATATGCCTTTGATTTAACTTCCCTTGACTACTCAAATATTGAAGTGCTTGATGATCAATAAACAAAACAAACTCCTTACCTGCAAAAGATAGTGCCTCCACTTTTTTAATGCTTGAACAATAGCATAAAATTCTTGATTATAAATTGAATATTTCCTCTTTGCATCATTTAACTTCTCACTAAAGTAAGCAATGGGTTTACCTTCTTGACTTAGGATAGCTCCAATGGTATTACCACTTGCATCATAATCCACTTGAAATACTTTGCTAAAATCGAGAAGTGCTAAAATAGGTTGCTCCATCACTTTAGTCTTTAGCAAATCAAAACTTCTTTCTACCCCTATAGTCCATCTAAAATATCTTTTGTCCCCTCTCATGGTCTCAGTTAGTGGTGAACAAATACTATTGAAACCTCTAATAAAATTCCTATAAAAAACTTTCTAAACCATGAAATGATCCCACCTCTATAGCACTTCTAGGTGTAGGCCATTCTAAGATAGCTTTCACCTTTTTTGGATCCATCTTGATTCTTTCTCCTGAAACAACAAACCCCAAGTACATTCCAAATCCCTCTTCATAAAGTTGCACTTCTTCAAGTTAATGAGCAAATTCTCTTCTCACAACTTTTCAAAAACAAATCTAATATGCATCAAATGTTCTTCTAATGTCTTACTAAATATCAATATGTCATCAAGATAAACAATAACAAATCTTTCCAAAAACTCTTTCAATACCTCATTCATCAATCTCATAAACGTGTTAGGTGCATTGGTTAGTCCAAAAGGCACAACCAACCATTCATACAAACCTTATTTAGTCTTGAATGTTTTCTTCCACTCATCACCTTCTCTAATTTGGATTTGATGATAACCACTCTTCAAGTCAATCTTGGTGAAGTATTCAGCCCCACACAATCAATCCATGATATCATCCATTCTTGGCAATGGAAATAGGTATTTGATAGTCATCTTGTTTATAGCCCTTGAATCTATGCATATTATCCATTCTCCACCTTTCTTTGGTGCCAAAACAATAGGCACTACACATGGACTTAGGCTCTCTCTAATCAAACCCTCCTACAACAACTCTTGCACTTGCCTATTAAGCTCTTCACTCTATGTAGGAGATATTTTGTGGGATTCCTTGTTAGGAAAACTTGCTCCTGATATCAAAACAATTTGGTGACTTATCCTTCTCATAGGTGGCAGCCCCTCTAGTGCATTATCTAAAATAATCTCATGAAATTCATGCAACAAATCTGCAACTTCCATTGGAACATCTTCCACTTTTTCTTGGTTAGCTTTTGGAATCAAAGAAAAATAAACATTCTCATGCTTCATGCCATCTAAAAAATTCCTAGAATCAACCACACAAATCTTTGCATTGATGCAAACCTTACCCATTTCCTCTTTCAATGGCTTCAACTTATGTGCAAATAGAAGTAAGAAAAAAATTGAAAATATCCTTTTGAAAAGGACAAGTAGTTGAAATTTGGTTTTTAGTTTGTAATTAGTAACTAGTAATTAGTATTTTGAAAATGGATAATAGCCTTTTGGTTTGAGGTGGTAACATTTAATTAATCCTCCACATAAAATATTAAAAAAAGTAATTTGTGAATTCTAGTTTTGCAAGAAAACTTATAAGATTGTACTATCAACTTTACATGGAAGAAATTTCTTGTTCGAGTAAAGGAGTAGTTGAAAAGGGGAGGGGTACTGATATGTTAAGAATTATTTTTATTTAGTAATTTGAATAATTGTTTTAAAATTTCTTAAATTTGTGCTAATTAATATTGCAAAAGGGATATAATTAAATAGTTTGGTGGTGGAGAAGCTTAGCGCCACACTCGAATTAATTGGGTAAATTTCAAATTTTGTTTCACCCTCTAGTAATTAGTAGTATTAAGTTTAAAATTCTAATTTGGAAAAAAAAGATTAAATGGAAGTCACAACTTTATTGTAACACAAAGTGGATACGTAGATTCAGGAAAATGGTAGCTTCATATATAAACCTTCTTTCACGATGAACTAGATAAAATATGAAGGTTAATTTAACCATTATTAAATTAAGTAATAATTCATAATTAAAGTCATTACCTCATGTTGAAATATTTAGCAATAAGAAATTATATTGGATCTTGGTATCGTATTAATTTTACTAATTAAGGTATTAAAAAGAGCATAAGGAAATAATAAAAAAGAACATAAAAATCTTTGCGATATCTGAAACGTTATTGTGTTCAGTAACTATCTTTTAGGTTTGTATTGCATCATGTGGTTTACATTAAAATATTTATAAATGTATAACTTGTGGTTATCCTAAGATTCCTTTGTTTTCTTGGTTGATGAATAATCTAGTTAACAACTATTAAGATAATACATTAGTTCTATTATATAGTAATTAGGAGGTTGATGGGTATAACGTTTGGTGCAATAATTATTAAGAAGAGTAAGAAATAATTTTTCTACCAATAATACTATAAGTGTTAAGAGATTTTTATAAGTGTCAACTCTTCGCTTTTATGTTAGCATGGCTTTTGGTAAGACATTTATTAGTTAATTCCATTCTATTTAAAATATTAGCCTAGTTCATGGATTGGTAGCCTGTGGTGGAGAAGATGATGCGTTGGAATGCTTTGATTTGAGACAGAAAGTTGTTGTTGGGAGAATTAATATTGTTGCATCACTAGGAGATAATGAGCAGGTATTGGTGATATATTATACTCTAGTAAATATTTTTTGTTGTGTTAGAAACTACTGCAAATATATATCTTATCATCTATTCATTTTATTCATAAACTAATTGATACATTTCAGGGAGTCACAACAATATGATTTGATCAAACATAAGGATTGCATGTGGTAGTCGGAACTAGTTCAGGATAGGCAAGTCAAAAATTATAGGGTATCATCCAAGTTTGGTTATTTTTTTTCATTCAGGGGTATTATATTGATAAATTTTTATCTATAATGGAAGATTCTTAGTCCATTCTTAAATGAATAAGCAATAAGTAAAAGTGAGACAAATTTTGTGATTTGGCATGTAAGGTTTCATATTGTTTAGTATTTGTGGTTTAATACTTAATTGCTAGGGCTTTCAACACTAAATACACAGTATGATCACTAATTAAATCCTATTAATTTGATAGGTACAAGATTCAATATAAATAAAAGAAGAGATGGATAATAGAAGAGATGATAACTGCATTGACGTGTGTTCCTATGTAATATAGCTATTATGGAGTAACACATTTTGACTATGTAAAATCCCATTTTCTATGAGTGATCTTGATGCATAATTAGTGTAGATATTACATTACCAATTTACAATAGCTAATGTTAACTTGTTCACTTTGAAACCTGATTAATAAACTTGTAGTTTTCTCTTTTCAAAATAATAATAGAAAATTGTAAAAGATTGTGCTAAAATGAGTTGTTTTAAATGTTGAAACTGATTAGAGATAGTTGCAGCATGCATTGAACAAAATAAGAACTAAATTATTACAAGAAACTGAGCACAAACACAAGAGACTAAGGCAATTTTCTTCTCTCGCTATTTTCCTTGGAGAGCTCAAAGTGGAGAGAAACTCCAAAAGATTAAGGCAATTTGCCTTCTTTGACCACTATTTTGCAGAAATTAGAAGCTTATACCTTCTTGACATCATCAAGGACACCATTTTGCAAAACTGAGCTATCCTAACATTGGCAATGCTTTGCAAATCGCTTATATACACACTATTCTACTGCATTTAACAACAAAATATGCTTGAAAATGGAAATAAACATTGTTTGAAATTGTTGTAGAAAAACTACCAAAACAAATAGGACAGATCTGCTACATTATGTTAGAACAAACATGGCAATTCCAAAACCACCACTTGTTGCATCTGGTGGTTCTACCACCTCTACATGCTCCATCTGTTCACCTTGTACATCTAGGTACAATTAAGAATGGCATTGTAGTTCAGGAATGAATTGTATTTCTATGATGAGTAGATTTTCAATAATAATATCCCTCGATATCATGATAAAGACTCATATTATTCACTAGTAAGTGATTTTCCTTTTAGTCACAAATTTCTCTCCTAAGTTGTCTGGTTGCAAACCTACATCCAGTGTAGAACAATGTGTTAGTTCAAATTGTGTAAGAGACACAACAAACATCTTCTACAAGATCAATGCAACTAGTGTGAGGGAACCTAAAGCATTGGCTTCTCAACTTTTTATCTCTGAGTAGACCTAGAATGCTCCTTTCTTTGTGAAATCCTAAAATTTGGTTACTTGGGCCAAGGATGCATTCTTTAATGATAATTCTCGACTAGAAAATACAAATTCTTCCCACGTATACTCGCCCTTGCTTTATTTTCCTTAACTCCAGCAGTCATTCATTTAATGGCATAAAAAACAACCTTTACTTGTTTCTTCAGGGCATCAACTTAAGTAAATCTCACCATTGAAACAATCTCTAAGGGTTCATTTTTTCTCGTCCTTATCTCAACAAAGAAATATAAAGTATCTTTGTATACTTTTCTGCTCTCAAAATACTCACTTAATAATCTCTTCAGGGTTAATCCAATTGGAGATTCTTTACAAGAGGGCACTTTTCATCTTTGCTATCTCTCATCTTTTTCTTACCAATTGCTTCTTGCCTTTGTACAAGTCAAGATGGACAGATTGAAGTTCAAAATACTTCTGCCAATGAATTTGGTGTCAACCCTACCCATTTCAAGCTTATCAACCTATACACTGGAATTAACACCATTAGTGCATCATTCCTCATTTCCTTTCTGATTTTCATTATATTGGTGTATGGAAAACAAAAGATTAACTAGTATTTCAGGAAAAATAAAGAAAAAAAGTGGGTTCAAATGATTCAGAATAAGGAAAGTATTGTGCAGTGGTAGAGGTCTATGCAAGTGCAGATCCACACAAAATTGGTTTCAGCAAGTTGCATAAGGAAGCAGATGCATTGCACTCAAATTGGCTTCTCAACTTTTTATCTTTGTTTAGACCTAGAACCAATAGGGGCTCCACAACTTGCTTTTAAGAATATTGTAAGGCTTTTTTCCTAGGCCTATACTTAAAAGAAAAGAAATGAAATACACTCTCTTGTAAAAATGATTTTCTACTTATAACAATTGGCCATCTTTCTCAATGTTTTAGGACTCCAAATATATATGTTCTTGATAATAATAACCTCCAATGAGGATTTTTTCACACTCTGCACAATAAGGCTTTACTAGTTAGGAAGTTGGATTAAACTTGGGATTCTCTTTCCTAGTGTCTCCTTGATTTGAGCTCCCATTTGAGGGTGATGCCAGATTAGCCTTGGCCATGTCCTCTTCCATTATAACTAAAAATGGATTATCATTTGGGTTGGAGTCCCTTATCTTGTTATCATCTTTCATTTTCCCACTTCTTATGCCTTCTAGTATCGTTTAGCTGATTGTGGCCTTCTTGTGTTTTTTGCAAATCTGGTAGTTGGATGACAACCTCTTTTTTTACTTCAAGGGTATACTCTTCTATTTTGCTTTTATGTTAACCTGGTGATTTTTATGTTTCAATTGGGAAAAACCTTGCTAAGTGTCTATGCCCATGGCATAGTCTACATCAAAAAGGAATGTTTTCATAGTATAGTGGTTTCTCCCATCCAATATCCTCCTATATCGAGAATGATTCAATATAGGAGTGATTAATGTAAATTTAAGATGACAAATCCTTGCATAGTTTAATAGTATGCTTGAATCACTTGTGAGCTAAAAAAAAACACTACTCTCCCATGACATTCCCATTTTCACTGCTCAAGATTCTTGCCAAAATTCACTAGGTAAAAGAGGGAGTCTTACCCCAATAGTGACCATGCTCTTGCATAGAATTGAACACCAAATCCCAGTGCTTCATTAACAGACCTGGATTTTTAATAAACCATTGACCCCCTTGGAAAATGCAATCTCTTTTTTGAGGTAAAGACCACAAGAAAGTACCCTAAGGGATTCATTGGAGAATATATACATCCCATAGGCTCCCAAATTTCTTGGACCCAATTTGTAGTGTTTTTGACCCTAGGAAAGCTCCCATGAGCCACAAATTGGGGAAATTTCTTTCAGTAGCCACACTCTTTAATCCATCTCCTATGTGGAGGAGTTTTGTGGGACTTTCCTTTTTAAGATAACATATATTTTCTTTCAGGAAGGGGATGTTTGGTTTGGGAAAGAGTGCTTCAAAACTTGAGAAATAAAAGATCTCATTTACCCCTTATAAATATGTTTTCCTTTACCTAGAAGACAATCTCTCATAACTTGTGAGGAGTTATTTGATGCACCAGGTTGGAGCTTCAGGAGGATGTCATTGCCTCCTATAATCTAGCTATGAAAGTTCATCCAAAAATGATTGGGAGAATTCTAGGAGAGAATTGGAGGATTAGGGGAGACTTGATTGGGCAAAGGGATTTAACTTGAGAGTGCACAATAGAGCTTGACCTAACAATTCAATCCTGGATTGAGTTAAACATGAATGATTTAATATCTAAGGGACCCACTGATCATATTTTTCCATAATAACCATATTCTTGTAATAAGAATGCCAAGTTATGGAGGATCATGAAACAACAAAGTTAATAAAATTTTACTACAAATATTTTATAGTTTAATTAATTATAGGGAAATTATGTGCAAAACATTGGTTTTCCTTAAGGATTTCAATTATATTGCAATTGATGTAAAACCAATGGTTTCAATTCTACTGTAGTTATGTAATATGGTGTGATGCACCAAATCATCATAACATCTTGTACTCTTTCGTACATTTCATTCATATTTAGAAAATTAGTATTCATTACACTAAACAAAAGCTTGGCTCAGCTGATTTTATAAAAACAAGTATTTGACAATACTTGGTTGATATAACATTTATTTATGCTACATCTATTTATAGTACTTAATAGCTAGTGCATAATTATTTTCCTAAGGCATCTTGTGTATGTCCAGCCACATAATTCTTTTTTATCAATGTGGCTAAAGTGAAACTCAAATGAAATGCTTTTTAAGACAAAAAGTTGAGATGGCATAGAAAGGTGAAAAAATAAAATCCCCAAAACAAGGATCTCAACATAAAGAAAAAAAGACAATGTTCAGATGTTCTTAAACCACTCCCTTAGTCCAAGCTAGTGTATGAAATTTTATAGGACAAAGATTTGCATATACAACACAAAGAGCACAAAATTGTGATAAAAGTAATAGTTTCATGTGGTTTCCCAACACCAAAAAAATGCTCAACACTATGCTAACAAGAAAATAAATTCATAGGAGGGTGAATGTGTGTGATCATAACAATTCTGACACTTGAGAAAAATTCATATGCAGATATATACTACCAATTAATATGAGAATTTGATCTACTCCTTAAACAAACATTATTCATTATCATGAACATTGGAATAATATTGGCTTCAACAACATTTTTTGATCGAGTTTGAGGTTATATGTTTTTTATGAGGAAGAATTATTGTGTTGGGTTTATGATAAAATATAATCACAATGACTATCAATTGCAGAATTCCACCAAATTTCCATCAGTCCCATATTAAAAAGAAAATGCTTAAACAACTTAAGCATGCTAACATTTGCAGAACTGTGAAAAAAGTGAAGAACTGCCTGGGCTCTTGATGAAAGATTCATTTAAATGACAAAAAAATTAGCACATGATTGAAATAAATTCCTCTCTCTTGATGAAAGATTCATTTAAATGACAATAACTTTCAGCACAATATTGAAATAAATTCCTCTAGCTTGTAACAACTTTCTTGAAATTTTCACGAAATGATTTTGATGCCAAAAACAAGACTGCAAAAATCAAACACCACTTTCAGATCAATGCTCTTCTCTTAAATGAAAATAAAATAAAATAGGTTACTTATCAACAGTTGATACAAAGGCCTATGATTGTATGCAAATAGCTGCAATAAAAATGTTACTTTGAGAGTCAAAGCTCCTATATATAGTCTTTAATGGTAATGTTTTTGGCAGAAGAAAATCACATACAATGACCCTCTCAAGTTCTTTATTAACAAGGATGTTTTCAACAAGAATGATGTGATTATCACAAGAAAAGTTACCTTGAAATGCGGATACCCTAAGTTAAAAATCCATAAACATCTAGTGCAACTGGCTCACAGAGTCTATGTATAAAAATTGAAGGGATATTAACAGAAAAGCATGGGATATATAGTAAAATTTGTCTTAACTAGGGGAGAGGGGCCTTTAATGGAGCATGGTCTAATAGTGGGGATAGAAGTAGTCCTCAATGGACCCCATAGTGGAACACTTTAATATCCAATTGTAAAACAGTTTTTATCCATGAAGTACACAAAGTGACAAATCATGTGATGCCACATCAGCACACCAATAAAACATGACTTAGTGCACTACTTTTGGTCTCAATTTTTTTTTTCCTTTTTGGATACTTCAACAAAAAGCATGCTGATGTGGCATCATATTTGATGATGTGGCCTTAAAACGAAATATAGAAGCACATGAGTTGCCAAATAAAATGTTTTAAAAAATTCGAAGTGATTTGAAACTTTCACATAGGATTTTGAGAAACACGAAGTTAGGGTGCTCCACTATAGGTCCCTCTCCCCTAGTATTGATCCTACTAAATATCTTCTTTTCACTATTAACCAATCATTTTTTAATGTCAAAGACACGATTGTTGAGGACGAATCAAGTTGTAAAGAATGGTAATTTTGGAGGAGAGAGCATATCTCCATTTGAATGTTCCCATTGTTACATATATTTCATTGATTTTTGAAACCCCCGTTCTCCAGCAAACTCTTCAACGCATGCCAGCCGTAATGCGGGAAAGCTTGAAAAATCAATGAAATAGTTCGCTTGCCTTGACTATGCTTCGACATTTTCATGTATGTATATTTTTCAGATTGTTTCATTTAGCATCACCAATATTCTCCATAAGAACATTGTCCCTGTTTAAAATGATGGAAATGGTTCACATCTCTCAGAAAAAATTCTCTTGCAACAATCTTGGAGATGAATTTAGATGCAATGTGAAAATCAGAACATACTCGAAGGTTCAAGTGAATGCCATTGGAGAGCAGGGTTTTGGTGAACTGCATACTGCTTTGTAGGCTGTATAAATTCTTTGTTGACATTTGGAGCTTAGTTGGATGTGTAAGATCCATATTACAATTCTTGACTGATTTGATAGTGGAAATGAGGTGTATATAACTCTCTTTGCTAGAGTTTTCTCCCCAAATTGGGGTTTCTTAAGGGTAATATTTTGTCTTAAGTCATTGTCATGCAGTTCTTTTTGTTTTGTTACATACTTATATGCCTGTGTGATGTTCTGCAATATGTATGTTCATGTATATTGAAATAACACATTATAAACCATAACTAGGAGGTTGTTTGTGTGAAACAACAAGTAGGATATCCGTAATTGATTAACTGTTTGAGAGTATCTCACTCAGTTTATAGATCTATAAACATTGTGCAAAACCATTCAAAGTCCCATGTGGTTGGACTTTTTTCTAGTCAATTTTGAGTGTATTTCAGTTTTTCAAGACTTATGTCGTGATTGGGGCAACAGGAAACATTTCTTATTAAAAATTTTGAATGGAAAAATTCTGCATTATCACAGTAGAGAAAACTGATCTTTAGTAGTTACACTTATTGCTTATTTGGTAATGGCATCATGCAGAGTTTTGGGATAGCTATGAATACAAAAGGATGGAATGGAAGCTATTCAATTTCAAATTTTCCTTTATGTTCATATGTAAATAAAGGCATCTATACATGGACATTGTAGAATGTGAGAAATTAACTTTTGTTTTATAATTTTTATAGATGGGATTCTCCGCTGAAGCAGGACCTGTCCAGATCTTTGTGTCTAATCATTTCTCTTTAACGTTGTGATTAGGTATAAATTATAATGATCTGATAACTCATTCAAATGCAATATGTAGATCATATTTCTCCTTTGATAGGTTGTATGACTTTATTACTTTTTTCCTTTCTTAATTCCAGTAGATATTGGATCAGAAATGGGTTCAAACGAGATGTATATGTGTAAACAAACTAATTATAAATATAAAAGAGGGTCTTATATTTGAAAATACTAATGTTATTCAAAGTAAGTAAGAAATAAATCAATCCTTTCAACTTTATATGAAATCTGAAGGTGGTGTGTACTGCCATTGTAAGATTTAGAACTATGATTTATCATGTAGCCTTTTGTTGCAGTAGGATTATGACTTGCTCTTAATTAACTGTCTTATATCTAGCATACTTATGTAATTTTGGACTACATGAACTACATTCATTGATATATATCTTGCTATATTGCAGTTGATACTTGCTGACATGGAATTCCAATTTGAAGACACTCCTACTTATACAACTTCTGATGGATCTGTATGTGTGCTTGTATTTTTTGTTGAATGATAGAAATGGTTCACATCTCTCAGAAAAAATTCTCTTGCAACAATCTTGGAGATGAATTTAGATGCAGTGTGAAAATCAAAACATACTCGAAGGTTCTCAACAACTCTAATAGTTGTACCATGGGCCATGTTTAACAAACCAAATGCAATTGTTAACTTTTCACTATGGTGGCAGATAAGTGATTCTTTTTTCTTCTATTCCACAACATTAAATAAAAGTATTGAATTTGGAAATACCCTGCTGCCTTCATTTGCCAAGCCAATTTCTCCAATTTTGCATAGATCTCCCATGTTTGTGGATGTGATCTGTCTCCTACACAAAAAAGCATGTACCATTTTATGCCCTTCAATCCAACTACATGTAGGTATCTTTTTAATTCCTCTATCTTTCATCAATCTCCTTACTATTTGAACCTCACCACACCTGCCCGCTTCTGCACAAATGTTTTAGAGAACATAAGTTAGAACATTTTTAGGATCCAACTCAAAAAGTAGTGTTGCTCGAATACTAAGTCTATATTCATATATGATCCACTTCTATGATGCTGAAAAGAAAAAGAACTTTCTTATGTTTGATTGCTCTCTATTTCAAAAAATTTATATTGGCAGTTGTAACATCTTAAAAAGCTTCCTTGTGCTATTTGGAGGTTCCTTCAGAGTAGGAACAACTAAGAACATGCCATTTTATTGCTCAATAAATTTAGTTGTAATGGAATAAATAGATGGTTCTTTTTGTTAGTTGAATTCTATATGTTTCTTAATTTAATTTGTTCAATGTTGTTGAGAAAATCTTCTTATACTACGCTTCTTTTCAAAAGTTGTGCTTGTTTACTTGTTACATGAATTAAAAGTTTCCTTTCTTGTATTAGCAGGGTACGTTCAAAATGTTGAAAGACTTGGATAGCAAAATACATGGATGAATAGGCAATTAGAGTGGTTACTGTGAAACGCAATGAAGACATGAACTTATGCATGGGGAGGCAGAGGTATTAAATGCAAGAAATATGGTGTCAAGCTCCCTATTGAAAGCACAACACAATGAAAAGGGTAATGAATACACTACCAAAGAGGATAGTGAGTTGGGGCAGATTTAGGACATCCCTATAATAACAATGGATTTTGCATCTTGAGGGATAATATGGATAAAATACAATGCTCTTACAGTGAATGTAGCTTCAATTCATGGGATAGTTTACAAAGAAGAGCAATCCTATTCAAGAGTATTCATTTTAACAAGTGACAACAGTTTAAAGTGACTATGCTAAGAGAATGTAACTGTTGGCTATAAATATACACTTCAAAGAACTGAGAGGGAGATGTAGAAGCTAATTATCAGTGACAATAAAGAGCACAAAGCAGTAGGTTTGTAAAGACAATGATCAAGGAGGACAATATCAAGTACAATTTTTGCATAGGTGGCAGTCAAGTCTCAAATGCATAATATATTCTTAGTAATTGTGTTTTTTTTCTTGGCTTTTCATCTATTTTGTTGGACCTTGAGAGGAATGTTGGATGTTCCCAGTGTGTTCCTTGTTTCACTTGATAGTTTGCAATCTTAAAGGTTTTGAGACAATGACTTCTTGTTGTGTATTAGTCTCATTATGGGATTTTTGAACTAAGGTATACATTGAAGGTTTCAAACACTTTCAAGGTAAATTTTGTAATGAATAAAGATGGTAGCAAATAGCAAGGCAGTGAAATCCAAACCCTGCATAGTCAAGATTGCAATTAAGGCTTCATTGAGGTTTAAACCATGGTGACATATGGTTTTGAGGGAAGTAATTTTGACTGTGAATTGTAGAAGGAAAAATATGGACTTGTTATGAATGTTGTCAAAGATTACAAGGAATTGCAACCTTGTTATGTAACAACTCTTTTCAAATTAATAAATACAATAGTATTCCTTTTTCCAGACTTGTGTTTCTCTTTGCAACTAGTGATATAATGTTTAATAAACAATGTATCAATATACTACCTATTGGATGTTGTGGGTGTGTTGCTGATATGTGGTTGTCATTAATGTCAACACTATTAGCATTTGGTGTATCAGAGGTTGTATATGTCGAGGATATTGAGAAAATTGTAAAAGAAAGTGTTCCAGGTTCCCAGTGGAACTGTGCAGGTCATGAAGGTGTCTTGTTCTTTACGTTGAAGTTCAACTGTTATGGACTAAAGGGTTTATTCTTGAGAGTATCTAGATCATCTACCAGAAGTTTCAGAGGTCCGCGTATAGATTTGATCATGTTGTGGTATGACGGTGTTTTTGTGGTCTCTGTCAGTATTCCTGAGTGAAATTTGTGTGATTTTGGAAATCTCAGTTGTTGTGGATGTTTCTCTGTTGTTTCTTGATGTTTTTGGATGTCTCTAGATCATGCTTTATCTTTGTGGTATGTCCACATTAATCAGTGTGCTCATGGTCGAAAATATTTTCTTGCACATGTTCGGTTTTTCATGTTTCTAGCCGACATGATGATGGTAGCGTGTTGTGGATCTTCGAGTTGAAATTAATTGAAGTCTTTTTGTGTTGGAGATATTAATTTGGGTCTCCACTATGTTGTGGCCGACCTTGGTGGATTCACATTAAAAATTTATTTGTAAATTTGGGCTGACATTGCAAATATGTTTTATTTTCCTGGCCGACTAAGTTGTTGATGAAATCTCATGTAGCAAATATATAAGAGTGATTGCTTCATCGGTGCAGAGTGTGCTTCGTGTGCTAGGTGTGCTCCTGTGTGTGTATATGTGAATATCATTCGATTGCAAAGCAGAGCGTGAAGAAGATCGAGTGAAGTGAGAAGTAGTTTGAGTGAAAAAGAGGAGTTTTCTGTGCTTAATTGGAATGCCTATAATCAGGCTTGTGCAGAAGCTAATTTTTTAGTTCATACCCTCCAGATTTTAATCCTATTATGTATTGTTGGGAAATGAGCCCCTTCTGTAATTGAGTAGTGAGCTCTGGGTAGTGTGCCTGAATGCATGTGCATTCCCCTTTATTGATTTCATTATACTTTTAACAGGGTATAATCTTGTGGACTAACATCCACCATAGTTTTTCCCCTAACAAGGTTTCCACATAAAAAATCTTGGTGTTTTATCTCCTTGATGTATTAATTGTTTATGGTTAATTGCTTATTCATCAAATCTGAGATTAAGTGAAGTAAAGTTTGAAAAGTTTATTATTTTGTGACAACTGATTCACCCCCCCCCTCTCAGTTGTCTATCCTTGTTTTTCCAATACTACCAAATTGATCAAAATGATGATTAAAATGACGAACAAAAACTACCAAATTGAAAAGAAAAAAAATTAAATAAACTACGAAATTGATCAAAATGATGATTAAAATTAATGACTAAATAAACTACCAATGGAAGGAAATCAGTGAATAAAAAATGACTAAATAAGTGGCCATATTACAACAATCAATGGCTAAATCAATGACTAAATATACCAGTGAATAAAAAATGACTAAATAAGTGACCAAATTATAGCAATCAATGACTAAATTAATGACTAAATAGGCGACCAATTAAATATATTAGTGAATAAAAAATGACTAAATAAGTGACTAAATTACAACAATCAATGACTAAATCAACGACTAAATATATCAATGAATAAAAAGTTACTAAATAAGTGACCAGATTACAACAATCAATGACTAAATATACAATTAACCAAATTGATCAATCAAAACGACCAAATAAATGACTAAAATTGGTTTAGTCATAAATTATGTTGCGTTATAAATGACTAGCAATAAACTACGAATGGTCACATGGCCAAGTTTAGTCATTTATAAGCAATTTTTAGTAGTTTTTTCAGTCATATATTGTTGTTTCTATACTAGTGCAAAATCTAAAAATGATGATATTAATGCCTTTTTGAAATAAAATAATGTGATTTTTCACTTTTTGAGCTATATGCAAGATGCAATGAACACTTTTAGATTTGATTTCAGATTTAAATGACATAATGCATATTTGTAAATATAATTGGAATGTAAATCTGACCTTTTATGATGCAAAAATGAATGCCTAAATGAACAATGCAAAACATTGCAATGTTAAACCTAGATCTAGGATGAATTGCTTTAGATTTCAGAAGGTATATAATGTTAACATGTTGGGTTCACCAAAATAAAATGGTCAAAAATGTGATACCCTTTAGGGGAGATCTCCCTTTGTGGGGGTTTCACACCTTTTCCTTATTTCATTGAATAAAAGGGGATTTGATTGGATTTGGACAAGATATATGATTGAATTACAACCTAAAAGGTGAGTCAACCTACCCTTGACCAAATCTAAAATGCCTTAAAGATGAAATGGAATGATTCAATTGACCTAATGATCTAAATGATTGTTCTAATGCAAAAACAATAGATTTGGAAAGTCACAGATAGAAACAGACTACAAAAATGGACTAAACAGGATACTGTGAACCTGTGATATAAATTTGGAGTTGAAAATGTTGGACTAAGTTGGCCAGGGTGCCTATTCCTTTGTAGGAATAATTTAGATCTGATTTCACAATCCTCTAGTGCCAGATCAGGGCTTCTTTTCTCTGCTTGTCACACCATCAGATCATTATCGAATAATTTTGTAACTAAGTTTCCATGAGTTACCAAGATATAGGGTTTGCTTGAAATAATATATAATTTACCTTCAAAATTCTTCCACTCTACTTCAAATCTAAAACTTGCCACTCAAAGAGAGAGGAAGGGTTGTTCCATTTAGGGTCTTGCCTCAGTCAAACCTCGTGCTAGTGTTTCCACTTCCATAATGGCAATATCAATGATGAATCACCAAATATCTACAACTCACCACCCTTCAATGGTTTCCTTGAAGGATTGAAGTCATACAAATCTCCTCAAGGATTGAATGTTGCTTGCTTGAATTGCTTGGATACCTACAAGGGTTAGTCTTCACAAATAATATAATAACATAAACATGAAAAAACTCACATACAATTTGACATGATGTTTGGATCTTGAATTGCTGCAATAAATATTTGAAATTATGCTCTTGACTTGCTTGATAATGCTCTTGATAATAATTTCTCCAATAATTTCTTGTTAATTTCACTTGTTGCTAGATAGATTTGAAATGATGTAATAACTAGGTATTTATATGCAATTATTCTAATTTCTAAGAAATTAAATCCTAATAGCCAACAACAGACATTTGAAACTCAAATTATAAAAATACTAACACTAAAATATTTAAATTTGGAGACAAAATAGGGGGACATAGGCACCCTAGGCACTAGTGTCCCAAATCTATTTAGCAAGAATTAAGGAGTCAACGGAAAAACATTAAATGAATGTATTTGTTTTGTACTTGAAAATCATTGGAGAATGATAAAAAGGGATGCAAAATGCATAATTTAGGAAACTAGGTGTTTAATTAGGTCCAATTACTTAAGGGGGAGCAAAACCTAGTTTGAAATGATCAAGGGTGACAATTTACGATGCTACATATACATATATATAAGGTTTTTGCAAGAACTGCCTCAACAATACCTACATAGATTGCAGGCCTTGTTGGGGGATGTGTGGTGCCATTCCATTGGTGTGGACATAGACCACCACCAAACATTGACTACTAGAAATCAAGTTTAAATCGATGCATAGGTAGAATATTCCAGATTTTGTTCGAAGATTCCTTCTATGCCAGTGACAACATATACCTAGAATTTTCCGTCAACAAAACATATTATGTGCAAGTAGAGAATATTTTGATGGTGATGGCCTACAAGCTGTCAAATTTAAGCCAATCAATTGCTAAAATTAAGGGTGCATCAACAATGATATTAGAATTTTCCCCCAATCTTTCCCCCCTCACAGATGTAATTTTTTATTTTATAATCCAACTTTAGAGGCTCATAACTCAGTCATCTTGCCTCATTTTTGTGAGCAATTTTTTATTGAAGGTATAATTTCACGCTCTTCATAGAGGTGTAATTGGTTTTCATTTTGGTGCATGGTTTTTCTATAAATTTCATATTCTCATAGGTGTTGCTGAGCCGTTCTCATTTTGGGAACTTTTGAGGTTATGTTCTTGCTCCTACGATAACATTTTTGGGTGCATATTTTTTATTTAATTTGTAGTAGTTTAATCAGATTGATACCATCATGTATCAAAATTATACTTTGAGCTTTTGGCTAAATTTGGCATCTAGAAGCACTAAGATCAAGTCCACATTGCTATTTTTGGCAACTGGCACATGTAATCTCACTAAGCATAAAGTTTCAAATCATAGATTGTTGGGGGTAATCTTGTGGTGGTTGATTACTTTCTTTTTCCTATTATGTGTTCTTTCAACGAGGAAATATCAAATTGAACTCCTAACTCCATATAATTATGCTTCATGGAGAGAATAATAAGCAAAATAAGAAAAGAACAAGTTTCATAAAGAATCTAAATCCTCTCCCTCTCAAGGGGTATCATCTAAGAAGGAGAAGCATAAATATGTATATTGAAAAAAATAAGGTATGATGAACATCAATGATATTCAAAACAACTTGATGATTTGAAGCATCTTCTTAAGAATAATAAAATCAATTTTCCTTCATCATCAAAAGGTTCATATTCTTCTTCATCATCAAAGTCCAATAGACATAAAGGGAAAGCACTTGTTGTAGTTGTAGATTCTAAGTCAGAGAGGTGGATACTTGATTCAAGAGCCTCCCATCACATGGCTTCATCTGAGAGTATGTTCACTTCATTTGAGTCTTGTTCATCACCACATATCTTGATGTCTAACAACATATATATGTATGTTTGTGGGAAAGGATCCATTGACATATATGACAAAGAATATAATGATGTTCTTTATATGCCTTCATTGTCTACCAATATCCTTTTTATCTATCATATCACACCTGGAGGAGCAGGAAATAGTGTTGAGTTCACACCAGATTTTTTCATAATCTAGGATTTGCATCACAAAAATATATTTGTAGTTGGGTAGGTTGATCATCAATCTCATGTCTACACCTTCTCACATTTTTCTCCTATTGTTCCTTTGACAGATGTTCACACTTATGCATCTAGTGTGGAAACTTTTGAGGATATTTAGAATGGTCATTTTAATATTGGTATTCTTTCATCCACCAAGGATCTAGAGACATGTATTGACATTCCATCTTCGTCATCTATTAATTCTTTTGATGATGCTTATGTTGCCACTATTTTGGATCCTTGTGATTCAATGCAATAGGGCATACATTATCTTCTAGAGATGGCTACTTGGGATGAGTTCTTGATAGACATTGCCAATTTGTTTGCAAATTACTACATTTCATATTTAGGAGACATCATTGATTGCATACATCTTCTCTTTGATGGAGATGAGCCTTCTTCATTTATTGTGAGAGAACACTCTTACCCTCAGGTTCATTCTCTACATGATAATTATTTACAATTTGACATGAGTATGGAATATTTTGGAAAATATTCAAGGAGGAGGCTTCTTTGTCTTCTAAGGAGATATCTTTATCTTTATATTATGTTTTACAATTATTTCTAAGAGATTCTAGATTGTCATCTTCAACAGTGTGGCCTAGAACACTTGTTTAGAGTGTGATGAGTTTTGACATCAACATGGAAACACTTGAGCATCATTCACAAACATCATCCATCATCTTTCTTCCCTCATCTTCCTTTTAGGAATGAGAAGACATTTTTCATACTATCTTGGTTTTGTTTCTTCCTAAGGAGAGGAATGTTGTTTGGAAATATTAGATCATCTTCATCATTCAATGTCAATCATATACTGTCATTGTAGGAGACTCAACATTGAGGGGGGCTACATGGTATCTCTTCTTCTCTTTTATGGGGTTCTTTTTCCTTACATGGGGTTTTTTCCTTCTCATTCATCATTAAAAGCTTTTTGTTTTCATCTCTTTTTTGGAGAGGATTTTTGTCCCATTGGGTTTTCTCCTTTCCTTTGCTTGTGAGAGATTGCATTTGTACATGGGTACCTAGCATGGCATCATTTCTATGACGCATATGTGTATCATTTTCATGATAATATACTCCCTAAGTTACACTTAAGGGGGGGTATTGGTGTAAATAAGTGTTTTACCTAATTAGCTCGCTAGTGGGTCCTATTTACATGTTAAGTTTATATAGGTCCTATGGAATCTTTTTAGAAGGTGTTAGTTGTCATAACATCTTATCTTATCTTTTGAAATTTAAAGATTATATTCAAAGTCATTTAATATTAGTTGTCTCATGATATAGTAGTAAGACACTTGTCATGATCTTGTCTAATCCTATATCTCGCCTTGGCTATATAACCAGGTGGCCCCATTATCATATTATCATAATCTATCATTTGCATCCTTTGATAGAATAGTATTATTATCTCATAGCTGATCTCTCTTGTGCTTTCATTAAGTTCCTAGATCTTGGGTGGCTATAATATTCAATGAAAGCTTGCATTGTATAAAGTATTCTATACCAAATCTTACACACCAACCTCAATTATGAGGGAGGTGCTTTTAAATTTTTATAAAACTAAAAATGCACCAATATTTTTCCTCAATAAATTTTTCAAAATTGTTGGCAAGTAATTTTTCCACTATAGCTTCTTGCCAATTCTCCTAATGGGTAGCAATGAATGCTTTCAATAGTTAGAAAAAATGTTATTGAACAAGTGATTTTTATTTATATTTGAGAGCCCGAATAGCTTCATTATATAATAGGATAATTTTTTATTTTATTTTATTTCTCCTCCTCAATTCAAATAATGTTTTTTTGTTGTCAAACCCAGTTTAGGTCTAGGAACTATAGAAAAAGAAATTCCAAAATAAAATAAATTTAAATGTTATTAATACATATCTATTAATATATTTTATATACATTTGATACAAAGCGATGAAATAAATCATTCAAATATTAATATCACAAAGTCTATTATGATTTATAATTCTTAGTGAAACAAAGTTTTCTTAGAAAAATAAATGCATGGAGAAGGAAAGGTTTATTTTTCATTACAAAAATATATCTCACTTGAATACAAACAGATGGAATAAAAATAATAATATCTATTATATTGTTGCATGAGGAGGAAAAGAACCCATCGACCATGAAAATATTTCCTTTTATATCTTTACTCACACTAGTTACACAACTCATTATAACTTCTATTCACCCAAATTATCACTTTAGTTTAGCCACATTTTTTCATTTCACCTTCATGAGCATATTTTGAAATTATATATTACACTTTACAAAAAAAAATATAATAATTAATTTACCTTGATATTAGAAAATCAAATGCGGACCATAGAAATCTATCTTATTTGACTTGACACTAGTTGGCTTCTCTAAAGCTTTCCCACTTTACATGATAACTAATTACATATTATGACTATAGTGTAATATATGATTACTTTTGTATAGGATAATAATAATATTTAATTATTAAAAATAATTAAATAGACAAGATGGTGCAAAAGAAACCTATGGGCCCATAAATCACTAACCTTTTTTACACAATTAATTTGCTCCAAACACAACTTTAAATATAAATCAATTAATTCAAAAAGAACTAATATAATATAATATAATTTAATCATTCAATGTTAGCTTCAAATTTTCCCTTCATAAAAAGTAATATATTGTACTTTACAATAATCCTTAAAAATAATCAATTCACCTTGATATTAAAAAATAAACTATGGCCCATATAACTCGATCTTATTTGACTTGACTATACTTACCTTCCCTAAGGTTTTCCCACTTTACATGATACCTAATTACAAAATTTGATTATAGTGTAATATTTGGTTACTTTTGCATAATATAATAATACTATTTGATTTTTAAAAAGAATTAAATTAGCCAATTAAAGTAAAAGTAACTTATACCTACCCATAAATCACTAACCTTTTGACACAATTAATTTGTTCCTATTGTACTTTTGAACATAAGTAAATTAATTCAAAAGAACTAATATGATTTAATTCAATTTCATCATTCGATTTTAGCTTCAAATTCTTCGTATTAAGAGGGTAATAAAGCTAGCAAACTTTTACATTATGATCATTTAATTACCTTGTAAAGTTATCTTGTAAACATGCATCTGGTTATTTGATCTTTACCCAACTATAATTAACCTTTGGCTACTCATGAAGCATAGTTGGGGGAATTATCTTAGATTGTGAAAATAAGGTATGAATAGGTATCCAAATTTTGATCAATTTTTAAAAAATATTTAGCATGTTGAAATTGGTCCAATAGGTCATATATCATTGAGAGACAATACAAGTTCTTGATAGTGATCTTTTTATATCATAGTAATCTATGCACAATATCTCAGAATCATCATTCTTCTTTACCATCACTATGGGTGATCCACATGGAAAATTCTTTGCTTGTATCATACCATACTCTAATAAATATTAAATATATTGATTTTCTTCATTAATATCCATCAATGATTTTCTATAAAACCCTATATTTGGTAGAGGATATCTAAGAAGTAGGTGAATCATATTTTATACCTCTCTTAGGAGGCGACCCCTTTGGTTCATGTGATATATGTTGTGGTAGAAAAGTATTAATGCAAAATTCAAGAAATTCCACAAAATAATTAAGCACAACAAATTATCCAAGAAACTATTATAAAATGTGTAAATGTACAATGGTCTCTCCTTGTATATGTTGAACAAGGAGGAAGTAGGAATGTGGAACAACAACACTAACTAACCCTCTAAGAGATTTGATATATGTAGAATAATTGGAAAAAGTGTGAGTATGTGTCATGTGTCTATGAGGTGAGACAACTAAACCACTGAGTAAACTTAAGATAGTGTGAATAAGATTACTAGATCTAGGGACTAGATAAATGATAACTAGATGCATAAAGATATTTTTCACACAACACCCCCCACACTTAAGTGATACTTAGGGAGTAAGTCACTAAAATGAGTCCCAACAACAAGGCTTGATGAGGTAATTGTTGATGCCAAAAATTGGAAAGGTAACAACCTTTATGGGAAACTCAGTTAATGGGGGGTCCAATTACGCTAAATTGAGTGACCTCCGGATTTTAAAGAAGTCGGCTTCTTCTATAATTGAGGTTTTGGAATGGGAAAAGGAAGGAGATATAAAAAAATAAAATGTAACTAAGGCGATGCGCTAAGACTTAGATGTAAGGCACGATAAATCTATCTTTTGGATGCAATTTAAGCATTCGTTCAACAATCTGCTATGTCCCAGAATAATAGAAATCAAAGATGAAAACCTGACTAATTTATTCAATGACATAAAATAATTCTCATACACATTTATTGAAAAGAAGAGTCAAAGACATGGTCTAAACCAATAAACTTGTATTTAAATCATAGAAGTTCTGTAAATAAACAATTCAGTACAATAATGGCATAGTATAATGTTTTATCAAATAGCCTAAGAAAACATAAAGGCCAAACAATGGCATAGTTTGAAAGTCTTATACAATAATCTAAAAGCAATACAAAAGGCCTAGTGTCTTTCCTCTAATTTTTCTGTATCTTTCAAACTCATTTTCGGAAGGAAGAAGCAGTATATTTAGATAAAAATCCCACCACCTAGTGGGCAATAACATAAAATATTTTGTATCACGAGCAATGATGCTTGCAACAATGATTTCCCTCGGCCGTTGCAACAGAAAAGATTTGAGCCATGAACGTGGTCACACTCAAGCCAAATGCATCCCCTGTGAATGATGGTAGTGGTCCCAGAAAAACCTTGTGCAGACATGTGTCATTCACCCATGAAGGCAGTTAGAACACGTGGCAATCTGGCGGGGCATGCTGCTCACTCTCTCCTTCCCTTTGATAGAATCCTCGTAGAGGAGACACATGGCGACAGGTCGAAGCAAGTGGTGAAGACATGTGGAGGCATCCTCCACTACTGGCGCTAATTGTGGGGTCTGCCAAAATATGTATGTGGATGGATGCAACGTGGCATGCGGACGGGGCCCGATTAAAAAGTGAAGGGAAGCAACATTGAAGTGCCTACGGTGAAGACATGTGGAAGCATGGCGGGGGCTGGTAAGAGAGTGAAGGTAGAAATTTCTGTGAGGAGCGCCTGGCAAACATGTGGCAGCAACAGATTAAGTTCTTCAAAAAGGGGCCCGATGATGTTCAAATAGATGGGGTGAGGGCCAGTACTTAGCAAAAATAAAAACCACCCAGAGGGAGCTCGAGAAATTTTATGTCCATAGCTTTTGGCGACTACCAGGGGCGTTTCTCCTACGAAACGAGGAACCCAAATCTTTTTTGGTTTGCAGACTAGAGTCCTCTCCATGGCAGCACAATCAAAGCTTGGAGAGAGCGGTCCACAAAGGCAGCCAGTCGGCCTCAGATGGCGTTGATATGTTGCGCATATTCTCTTGCGCTCTGTGCAAATCAATCATTTCATTGTATGGCAGCGTAGTGGATATATCGACCTCAGACTCGAGTTGGAAGAGCATCCATGCTATCGGGTGAGTGATGCCTTGATATCCTCTACAGTAGGGGGTTGACTTAAGCTTTGAAAAGCGGATGAGTCCTACTACTTCTCTTCAATATTTGTTGTGATCTTCTTTGTTGTAGCCACCAATTCGTCCGCAAGAAATAGGGAGGGTAAACCCATCTAAGTTAGCTAGGAGAACCTAGCCCACATGCTATTCATGGTTTGGTCCAGTGTGGCGGTGCACTTGCTAGTATGGAGGATGGTTGCATGGCAGTGGATGAACCTGTTCATTATTTTGGTAGCGGCTTTTCGGTCCCCGATCCCTGCGTTTGCTAAGTCCTCATTTGGGACCATGTACAGCTTATCCAACAAATTATTTGCTTCAGGAACCTTTTCCACAATGAATTGAGGGAACCACTCAATCGCTCCATGCACTTCCCTACCCAAACTTGTTGCCTGCCCCATAAATTGGAATGTTGGCTAAGAGTCAAGCAGAAGGCCTTGACTTTTTCCCAGTATGAGATGTATAATTGTTGAACCACCGAAAGGAGATCTAACTGGGAAACCTGGGTTTGGGGAAGACTCTCCAAAGTGTTGATCTCTACATCCCTTGAACTAACATCCTTTGTCAACTCTACAATCCTTTTGTTTGCGGCTGAAAGTTGTCCCTATAGGGTTCTCAATTTTGTGGACCATTTTTCTTCGGCTCGATTTTTGTTTGTTGATTTGTTTCAAGGGAAGACTTCATCTCTTGGACCTCATTCTCCAACTGAGCCTTTCGATCCTCAAATTCTACATCCTTCTGCTACATTTCTTGCTCTAATTGAGTGTGTTGATGCTCAAACTCACTTTTTCGTTGCATCTCCTGCTCCATCCGAGCTAACTAGTCCTGATATTCTTAGTCTTTATGTTGTAGCTCGGTGACCAGATTAGGATCATAGGATTGGAATTTTGTGAGATCCTCTCAAATCTTAGCTTGCTTGGTCTGTGCTTTTTCTGATAAGCACGTAAGTTCTGCATCCCTCGCCTTGTCCTTCGCCAACAGGACCTCGACTCTCTCCTTGACAATTTTCAGCTCTTCTTCTCTCTTCTTCAACTGGCGACCAAACTTGAGGAAGTCAATGGTCACCACCCGTTGTGTCTCTTCCATGAGCTCCACTTTGTCTTGTGGTTAGGCTATTCTCAGATTGAGTCCCATGGCATACATGTAATCTTCAGGTTGCATTTCTCCCTATGGCTTGATGACAGTCGGATACATGTTTGTGAAATGCAGCGATTGTTGAGCCTCATTGAAAATAGTTTGTACCTTTGGATCGGTCGGCCTCTTCACATCCTTAGCCTTTTACTTCTAGACCCTGATAGCCCACGTTTGTTTTTTTTAATCGCCCTCTACCATAAATTGTGTTGGCGACCTAATTAGCCTGCCTGCGAAAGGTGCATCAGGAGGAAGGGTGAAAGGGAACGAGAGGGTAGTGGTTCCAGATGTTTTTTTCTTTAGAAGATTGACTATAAGCAGGGAGAATGGAGGAATATGCCAAAGCCCAGTTTGTGAACCGGTGGGAGGACTCATTAGGTGTTGTGGCAGTAGCAAGGTCATAGTTGATTCCATCTATTGGGCGCATCGGGTAGGGGCCAATTCAATAGTAGCAAGCAAGGTATCTAAGGCGACCATGGAGGAAAAAGGTGAAGTGATAGTGGATGTGGACTGGGCTACGGTGAAAGGCGGAAAGGTCCACGGAGGAGTCAAGGAAAATGGTCCCGCCTAAGAGAACTAGGAGAAACCTCCCACGACCATTACGGCATAAGCGAAAAAAGAAGGGCCATATTTGTAGTGAGGGGTGTTGCGGTTACAGTAGGAGAAACTAAAGATTGTGAAACAAGAGAAGAGGGAGTGAAAGTTACCTATTGTTCAGATGATTGCAGTCCCTTGCTCACTATGAGCTCCTGGCTTGCATTTCCTTCTCCTTTCTCTTGCTTGTATATGTTTATGTTTGGACCTCCTCTGGGTCAACATCTTCATCATCACTTGTGTCAAAATCAGTATACGCGTCATTCCACAATTTATCGAACCTTTCATCTGTCTCTACGCTCTAATAAGGGGCATCAAGGCATTGGATTTCTTGTTCGTAGATCAAGAAATCCTTAATTCTCTCCTTGCTCCAGTTGAAATTCCTCAAATTATTGCAAAGAGTGGCCCCAATTTGATGCTTCTCATTATACTTCACCGTAGGGAAGTAGAACTTAAGCCATGGTGGCCTACTATCCTCGGTTGGAATATGAGCTAGGTCGACCAATAGATCATCTTGGTCCTCCAATGGGTTCCGCTGCTTCTCCCAGTAAGGCTGGGGGCTGTGTGTTACCTTGACATGTTCATTTGGTAAGTCATTTTCGGGGTTGTAATGCCATTTTCGCAAATCCATACTAGCCCCAGATGAGCCATCTTCACCTCTAGCAGCTTATGCATCTTCTTCTTAGCCATAACCACCATTTTAAAGCTTAGCGGGTAGGTGAAAAATCCTTTCTTCTTGGCTACTCCTCCACAAAAAGTATAGTCAATAATTGACACCTGCCAAAATATTTTGAGGGGCAGCATCCGATTTGTGAGACATGCCTGAAGATGGAATGGTTCCCCGATGAAGTCACGCATCCGAATGAATGTGAAATATTCTCTGAGAAACCAGTTGCATTTCATAGTGAAATTTTGCATATACTCTGTTTGGTAGAAGGTGAGCCGGTAAAGACCACCATCCTTACTCAAATCTTGTAGAATCAGAGTTAAGAAATAATCTGAAAATGCATAATAATCATAAGTTGAGGAGAGGAGAGGAGTCCATACAGAAACTGGTCTTCTTCTTCCCTTCTCATCAAATATAGCCAACCTCACATGTTTTTTGAAGAAATTAGGGTTCTGATGCAAAAACATATGGGCGAGGAAAGAAGGAAACCTAAACCTCTATTGTGTTTTGTAGTCCCTTATTTGGCTCAGCATCTCCTCAATGATGAATTCAGCGAAGTCATACTAGAAAAAGGAATGTTGCGTGCGCAACTAGAACCCCAGGAATAGCTGAAAATTCTAAACGTATCTATCAGTGTCCAGGCCACAAAAAAATGCCATAATTGAGAAGACATCATGCAGGTCCGCGGGGAAAGATTTGTGCACCAATAGAATCTGTGGTAAATTTTTGTGATCTTCCCTGGGCCTTTTGGTTCCTTTTTTATAAAAATCCACATAAAAATATATGGACTTCCATATTTTCACCCCTTTTACTGGATTGAATGACTCCATCTTGTCTACTTTGGAGCTATGTTCAAGGATGCATAGCATGTTCCAAATAGCTTCTTTGTAGATATTAACTCTCAGCTCCTGGCCCTCGATGGTGTTGGTATCTGGGTTGAAATGATTAATGGCCTCGTCAACTAGCTCTAGGCAGTAGTGCACAAATGAGACCATTTACTATGGAAGCCCGCTAAACCATTGCTTATGCGCTAAAGAATCTAGGTCACTAATTTTCTTCATCCTCTCAAAAGCCACCTCCCTAAGAGTCTTAGGGTTCTTTTTGAGGATGGGATCATGAATGTTATCCCATTCCTCCTTTATTTGGCTCTGGTCTTTGTGGGTTTTTTGCTTTTCTGAGGCCCGCGTACTTAACCACTCCAGCTTCTTTAGCATCCCAAGCGAAGCATAAGAGACGTATTAAAAGATATAAGTGGCTGGTAATGCATGCAAAGCGTCAAACAAGCTTTGTGTTGCCTCTCCTTGCATTTTTGTTTGAGAAATTTCAGCCATTTTCCTTCTGTTGTAGATTTCTGCTATGCTCAAATTTTTTGCAATTTACTTTGGCTCTGTCTGCGCTCAAAACTCTTTTCTCTAGGTAGTGTACTCAAGAAGTTTTCATAATGTTAGCCTTTTGCATGCAATACTTAGCTTATTTCTTTCTTTGGGTGGTAGACAACGGCTGTATTTTAGCATCAAATTCGGCATGTACCGCCAACTCTTTTGCTTGTGCGAAATGAATTCCTTGCTATTTTGAAATGACAAGAATTCATAATGATATTTGGTAATGATGTCCTATGGCACAATTTTCTTGGAAATTGAGTCGACAATTGAAGGCGGCTTAAGCTTCTGCATGCTTTGACAATTAATATCCCAAAAGGAATGATTAAGCCCAAATATACAATAAGTACTTGAAAATATTTGCGTTCTACCTTGGAGTTTGGAAAATGCTTGCAACGTGACACCTCAGCACTTGGCCATGTAGACTACCACCGAGGACTACCACCAGCTTATGCTAATTAATTAACTCATATTAATTTTACACGCAGTAAACTGTACTTAGCAGACACAACTAGGTGGGAAATTCGAGCAAGCTTTGGTGGGATTTTCAAGTTGGTACTTGGTTAGCATCATCCTTATGGCACACAAATTACCATGCATATCCTAGCTATTTCTATAAATAGGTGCTTAGGTAATAGAAAAATCACACTTAGCAATTTGAGAATAATTAGTATTAGGCGATTGGCTAGAATTAGCGTTAGCAGTTGCGTAGAGCTAGACTTAGGTAATTGTGTAGAGCTTATGTTAGAAAGTTGCATAGAGTCTGGTACAATGAATACTCCCATTAGGCTAGTTTGTAACAAGTCCCAGACAACATTCCTAGGTGAAATCTCGAATAGGCGGTTGAAGAGAATGACCAAGAATAAGCATCCATTGGCTATCATAGCCATGAAGTGGGTTCTGGGGAGGGACTACATTGAGTATGAGGATAAATATTGGGTCAATACTGACGTATGTTCTCACTTTGTTGTCTTGTTACTTGATATTTAGGTTCCCAAGCCAATGATCCTTCGCTTGGTGCTTGAAATATTTATGAAGTGCTACTTAGGCGGTCTTGGAGAGGTGGTGGTGAATGTTGTGTTTGGTCTGGGCCTTCCAACGACGAGTGACCTTCGTAAGTATATTGAAGAAGATGCAATAGTACTATGGGTACCATTCTTGAGTGGGTTTTGCATCCAGTCACATGAAGAGCATCATCAAAGGGTGACTCGCACCTACCACTTCCTATTTCGTTGCTACAATGTGGTGCCCTTCTACGACGTTGACTGGTATACCGACTTTAGGAACCTAGTCTTCCCTCTGCCACTGGCCATTGCTCTGGTTGATGTTGTTGCTGCTCCTAATGATCATGTTGATGAAGTTATTCCAGATGTTGTTGTTGATGCTTTCATTGCTCCTGGTCGAGACTAAAAAACCTTTTTATGTTTTAGGAAATCAACACTCTATTAATCTATTTTTTGTATATATGCCTGAAAAAAGGTTTTACCATACATATATATGAAGAAGCTATAGAATATGTATACTTTTAAAAGTATGGTCGTAGAGCCGTTTTGAAAAATGTATTTATCGAAGTATATATATAATGAATATACTGCTTATACTAAACCCATGTCTCCTTTTCCTTTTGATTCTACAAATATGGGTTCTCTTTATTCCATTTCTGCATATGGGTGTCATTTTAAATTTTCCGCACATATGTTTTCATTTTTCTGCTTTATGGGTTGCAAGTTACTTCTCCGCACTTCTTGCAATAATGGGTTATACCTATTTTCTACTTCTTCACACTATGGCATTATGAAAGATCGTCCGACAAAAAACATGAAGGAAAATAATTACAATACTTACATATTTACACTGACGACATAATACTAAAGCTTATTTAAACAATTTTAGGTGAATTTTGTTAACTGGAATCCCCAATGCTTCCTTTTCCATGTTTTCTAATTCAAATGTGTTGTGTTGTTTGCACTGAATTATTCTTAAAGGTCCTTCCCATAGACTGTCGAACTTTCCATGTTGGTCAGGCTTCGTAGCCCTCTCATTGAACTTTAATACTAGGTCCCCACACTTTAAAGCTTGGTCTAAAGCTTTCTTATCAAACCATCTTTTAACCACCTGTTGGCGGTTAGTCATGGCTAATAGGGCCTTTCCATTTTTTCTTGCACTTTCAGTAACTCGGCCAACTGAACCTCCATGGCTCCATTTTGTTCAATTTCTAGGGACTTGAGCAGTTGTAACGTAGGAATCTCAAATGAGATAGGCAATAGTGCTTCTTTTCCATACACTAGATCGTACGATGAAGTCTTGAGGACTTGTTTGGGAGTTATGCGGTCTGCCCAGAGCACTACCTGAAGGTTCTTGTGCCACTCCTTCTGATGATTGGACCCGATTCTTTTAATGAGTCAGACTAAATTTTTGTTAGTCGACTCAGTCAAGCCATTCCTCTACAGGTACTAATTTCACGATGTTTTTAAGAATATGCCATGCACAAGTGCTAATAGACATACCTTAGAGCCTAGGAAAGCCTTGGCGTTGTCGGAAATGATGGTCTTTGGTGGGTCGAATCTCGTTACTAGCCCCTCCAGGAAGTGTACAATCTCTGCCTCTGTCGCATTCTTCAAGGGTGTGGCTTCAGTCCACCTGGTGAAGTAGTTCGTGGCCGTGAGAATCCATTTGTGTCTGACGCTGGAGGCGAGATTGATCATCCTGATGAAATCAAGGCCCCATTGTGTGAATGGCTCATCAACCACTATCGGATTGAGAGGCATTGCATAATTTTTTCTTCTTCCTGCGAAGAATTGGCATTCCTTGCAGGATTTTACCAAGGAGTATGAGTCATTGAATAGCGTAGGCCAGAAGTACCTAGCGCACATGATTTTGATGGTGGTGGTCTTCGCAAAGAAGTGTCCACCTGCAGGACTGTTGTGGAAAGTATCAAGAATTCTCTTCGCTTGGTGACACACCACAATAGAACACCATTGAAGTTCCTTTTGAAAAGGACCCCTTCGATGAGCGCATATATGTTTTTTGTAGTCTATAGAGTCTTCTCTTCTAAGAAGGAAGGCTCGACAGATACTTTCCAGTATGCATAAACCTTACTCTGTCCTCCAACCAACAACTTTCGAACTCAGACTCATTTGTTAGTACCAACTCCGGTTGCTCTCCTTCGGTTGTCATTCCCTCGTCGTGCGCCAAATATTCACGTAGTCCTCTTCCTTGAGTGATCTTTGTAGGCTTGAACTCAATGTCATATTCAAGGATATTAGTGATCCAATTGGCTCTCTTCTCAATTATTTCCCCTTCCATGATGTACTCGCGCACACTGGAATGTGTGACATAAACAATCACCTTGTTGCAAGATATTAGGTGTCAAAACTTCTTGAGTCCCTTAACAATAGCAAACGCTTGCCTCTCAACGAAGTTGTAGTTCGTCTCATAATCTTTTAAGGTCCGGGAATGAAATGCTATTGGATGTTCTCCCTTTCCTTCATCATCTTTTTGAGTTAAGATAGTAGCGATGCTTGACTTGCTACTGAATACATACATTATAAAGTCCTTTGACAAGTCTGGATTGACCAGCATAGGAGCTAAGGAAATAGCATCCTTAACCTTTTCGAAGGCTTCTCTAGCTTCTTTTGTCCATTTGAATAATTGATCCTTTTTTAGCATTAGGGTGATTGGTCTAATTATTCCTAGAAAATTAGAAATAAATTTTCTTGCAAAGTTAACCTTCCCCAAAAAAGATTGGACTCCTTTCTTGTTGACTGGTAAAGGAAGTTCTCTAATTGCCTTTACCCGCTCAAGATCAATTGCACTTCCTTCTTTGGACACTGCATGTCCCAATAATTTTCCTTGCGGTACTCCGAAGACACATTTTTTCGGGTTCAGGGATACCCCAACCTCCTGGCATTTTTTGAAAACCATCTCTAGGTGATCAAAGTGATCATCCTTTGACTTAGAGAATACAGTTAGATCATCCAAATAGATTAGGATAATCTTGTTGATCAATTCGTTGAAAGTGATATCCATTGCCTGTTGGAAAGTGGCT
This sequence comes from Sequoia sempervirens, assembly GCA_007258455.2. Classification (NCBI taxonomy): domain Eukaryota; kingdom Viridiplantae; phylum Streptophyta; class Pinopsida; order Cupressales; family Cupressaceae; genus Sequoia; species Sequoia sempervirens. Next base: position 62,720,326 of record VDFB02047397.1, on the reverse strand, counting down.
CCCGCATTTAAGAGGCTGAAAGGAATTTTAGCATATGCAAACATTCCCCACTTGGTAGATAAGATTGTTTTGTGTCGGTCCTCTTCTTTGACCCAGATCTAGTTGTAACCAGAGGAGCCATCCGATAGAGAAAACATTTCGAATCCTGCCACTATTTGGAAGATTGCATCCATAGAAGGCAACGGGTAGTGGTCCTTTAGGGATGCTCTATTCAGGCCCTGAAATTCAACACATAGGAGGATATGTCCATTCTTCTTTTAGAATAGAACCAGGTTGGATACCCATGTGTTGTGCTTGATCGAGAAGACGATCTGAGACTGAATTAGCTTTGCCATCTCTTGTGCCATCATGGCTTCAATCTTTGGATTCACTAGCCTCTTCTTTTTGTGGACAGGTTTTGCACCTTCCATCAACTCTATTGTATGCTGGATGATGTCAGGATCATATCCCTTGAGGTCATCATATGACCAAGCCACTAATCCTTTATACTTCTCACAGAAATTGATGAGCCTTTCTTTATCATGATGTGAAACATCCTTCCCGACTTGAGCTTTCTTCCATCTCCGACCTGAAGGTCCGCATAGTCACTTTTTTCTGCTACAAACTTTCTCTTATCATTCCTCACATTGTCACAATCAAACAAGTTTTTGAGAGTGACTAACCCCTTCGGAAGCTTGTTAGACCTCAACTGAATGATTTTTCTGTCGTAGGCCTCGACAATCTTCAATTGGAGTTGGTAGACAAAATCTCCTGACTGTTAGATGAATGAGGCAATGTGTTCATCGTTGTCGAACACTTGCCAACTCTGATCGTTATCTAGAATTTTCAGTTGGACTATCACTCGTACAGAGTGTTTATTATGAATTAGGTTGGAGGCAGGGTCAAATTGAGATTCAATTGCGGCCATGTGGTCCACATCAATATTTTGTTCTCGAGGCACTGTTTGGATGTTGAAGACTTCAAAACCTTTGATCAGGTCCCAGACTCAATGTCTATAGGATCGCATGTGAACATCCTTGGATACGGAGAGCCCTCAGACTTGATTAACCACTAGTTCATAATATCTGAACACCATTAGTTGCTTGATGCCCATCTACTCCTCAAAGCTTAGACCTTACACTAGGCCTTCATATTCAGCTTCATTGTTCGAACAAGTGAACTGGAAGTGGAAGGATCTCAATATACTATCATTGTGTGGGGATATCCAACATATCTCTGCTCCTATGACAACTTTTCATCTTGCTCCATCGAAGTGCAACATCCATAGCTCTGAGGCTTGATCACTTTCGGATTCCTTCATGACCTTCAGAATCTCTTGATCTTCATCATAGACAACATAGGTGTCTAACTCGGTAGCATGATAGTTGTCGAAAGGATCGGCGTCTATGTATTCGCTCAAGAGGACCTCTTCTTGATCGGTCTAATCTCCAGTCACTTTTTCATCCTCTAATAACTTGGTGCAATACATTTCCTCTTTGGTAAAAGAGGTATGGGTAGCCTCAAAGTTGATCATGGCTTCATCGGCCACATGTTCCAAATGTAGACGTTTAGATATTATCTTCATTTTAGCTCCATGCTTGGTCCTGAGGATCAAGTGTGACTAGTCCAAAGATAGATATCTACCTATCTTTGAAGTGAATTCCCAGGATAGGTAAAACCAAACATGGGAGGAACATCTATGATCGCAGTATCTTGTGGAACTGTGATGCTAGGGTAGGAGAACAAGGTCAAGGGAAGGTCCTTGATGACACCTACAGTTTTGACCTTGTTCCCATCAAGTTGCATAACCCCCTTTTTAAAGGTTCATAGCTAAGTCTGAAGGCTTCAACTATCTACTTAGGCATGACTGTGGTGCTAGCGCCAGTGTCAATCATGGAATTATGCAGTAGTTTCTTTCCCATAATAAGAGTTAGGAAAAAGGGTTTCAGTTTCGGCTTATCTCTAACCTCGGTAGAGGATTCCTTTGTGTTATTTGTGAGAACTTTGGTAGGAGGTGATGGATCAATGGCCTTTCCCTTAGGTGATTTATCCATTAGCTCAATGATTGGATCTTCTTGGAGAGCCTTCTGCAACAAGGTCTTCTGCTTCAGAATAGCTAAGATATCCCAAAGGGACACATTAGCGGATGATTTTTTAATTGTTCCACCACATTGAATGGTGGAAGATTTGAAGGGTTTTGCTCCTTAGCTCTGGTTATAACAATTTCCCTTCACGACTGACATTACTACGCAACTATGAAGGTACTAGGTGTCTGGTTGGAAGCACTTTTGGGCTGCAGATTGACTGATTGTGGTGTGACTAGTTCGCCCATGAATCTCCTCTTTGAGCGAGTGTTGTAATCAGACTACACTTTTAGGGTTTTTGATGTGGATGCATTATTGGAAAACACCGCCTCTTCTTCTTCCATCCATGAGAAGAGTGTGTGATCAGGAGCAATATTTGTTTCTTGCTCCAAGGACATCCCTTGCATTTGCACAATGAGTACCATGCTTTCCATTTGTGGAGAGGAATATACATAACCTCCATGGTCCAATGTTGTGCCTTGGTTGTGTTGTTCTACCACTTTTTGTTGTAGATTTCCAAGCGAGCAGTTTCAAGGCATATGTGCGTCGCCATAGGGGAAGCACCAGGGTTTGATGTCATTGACTAAATTATTTTGCCCCACCGTTAGTTCTCTGCTCGAGCTTGGGTTAGAACTCTACAATAGAGAAGGCACTGGTACTATTTTATTAGTTGTTTGCACCAACGGATTTGTGCGCGAGCCTCCTTGGAACTAGTTTTGTTGGTAAGAAGATCTTTTGCCTTGATAATTTTGATAGGTTGGCTTTGGAGGCATAGACTGGTTATGTTTAATGACAATTATTTCATTGGCGATGGTTTGAAACATTTCCTTAACGTCGCTCATCTCATCCTTTGAAGAGCCAGATGTAGAATCAACGTTTTGTGGTGCGCCTAGATATGTGTACATGGATTGAGGAGGAGCAGACGCACTAGTAGATGGCATCTCTTGGGTGAAAACTAATATCTCAGGAAATATAGGCATGATGGGCCGAGGTGGCAACTTCTCGACATCTATCAGATTGTTCTTTGCTTTGACTGCAATGTTGTATGCATCTGGTAGGGTGGCTCCGCCAATAGACTGGATCATCATCGAGATGTCAATGTTGATGGATTTCAAGTAGAATATGAATGCCAACTTAGCTGGTGTGTGGATAGTAGCCTGAATTCTCTACCAAGTTATATGAAATCGGGCATTGAAGTCAGTCATGGCTTCATATGGGGCCCTCTTTATGATTAATAGCTAATGATGTTGTGAATATTTTTCTCCATCATTTGAGAATCTTTCATAGAAAGGATCTTTGAGTTGATTCCAAGTAGTGATAGTATTGGCTTGCAGAGTGCGGTACCAATTCAGTGCTTTACCCCTGAAAGAGGTTGCGAGCAACCTTAGCGCTATATTTTGGTATGTAACAACATGCACCAAACACACATCCACCACATCTTGCAGATGTTTGGATGGTGTTCTTGAGCCATCTCCGGTAAATTTTGGTATAGCTTTTAAAGCAGAAACTGGGATAGGGGCCTAAACGACGGGTGCTATTGGTGCTACAAGGGGACTTACAGAATCCCACGCCACATAATTTCTATTAGCGATTGGAAACATGGCTAGTGGAGGGGGCAGAACATTCACTATATGGGTTCTAACTTGTACTATTCCTAGTGGTGACACTAACAAACTAGGGTTATTCGTTGTTTGGGATCTAGTAACAAGTCGATGGCTCATACACCCACTTTAGAGTTTAGTACATTTAAGAAATCCCACCAAGCGTGCAAGAAAAAAGAAACTGTTGATGCCAAAAATTGGCAAGGTAACAACCTTTATGGGAAACTCAATTAATGGGGGGACCAATTGTGCTAAACAGAGTGACCTCCGAATTTCAAAGAAAACCACTTCTTCTGTAATTAGGGTTTTGGAATGGGAAAAGGAAGGAGATATAAAAAAATAAAATCTAACTAAAGCGATGCACCAAGACTTAGATGTAAGGCATGATAAATCTATCTTTTGGATGAGATTTAAGGGCCCGTTCAACAATATGCTATGTCCCAGAATAACAAGAATCAAGGATGAAAACCTGAATAATTTATTCAATGACATAAAATCATTTTCATACACATTTACTGAAAAGAAGAGTCAAAGACATGGTCTAAACCAGTAAACTTGTATTTAAATCATATAAGTTTTGCAAATAAACAATTCAGTACAATGACATAGTATAATGTTTTATCAAATAGCCTAAGAAAACAAAAAGGTCGAACAATGGAACAGTTTGAAAGTCTTATACAATAATCTAAAAGCAATACAAAAGGCCTGGTTTCTTTCCCCTAATTTTTTTGTATCTTTTGAACTCCTTTTTAGAAGGAAGAAGTAGTATATATAGATCAAAATCCCACCACCTAGTGGGCAATAACATAAAAGATTTTGTATCACAAGCAATGATGCTTGCAACAATGATTTCCCTTAGCTGTTGCAACAAAAAAGATTCAAGTCATGAACATGGTCACACTCAAGCTAGATGCATCCCCTACGAATGATGGTAGTGGTCCCAGAAAAACCTTGTACAGACATGTGTCATTCACCCACAAAGGCAGTTAGAACACGTGGTAATCTGGCGAGGCATGCTACTCGCTCTCTCCTTCCCTTTGATAGAATCCCCACAGAGGAGACACATGATGACAGGTCGGAGCCTATGGTGAATTCCTCCCTCCTTGTGATGAAAACCTGTGTGGTGAAGACACGTGGAGGCATCCTCCACTACAGACACTAATTGTGGGGTCTGCCAAAATGTGTACGAGGATGGATGCAATGTGGCACGCAGACGAGGCTCGATTGAAAAGCAAAGGGAAGCAGCATTGAAGTGCCCACGGTGAAGACATGTGGAAGCATGGCAGGGGCCGGTAGGAGAGTGAAGGAATAAATTTCTGTGAGGAGCGCATGGCGGACACATGGCAGTAGCAGATTAAGTTCTTCAAAAGGGGGCCCAATGATATTCAAATAGATGGGGCGAGGGCCGGTACTTAGAAAAAATAAAAAACCAACCAGAGGGAGCTCGAGGAATTTTATGTCCACAGTAATCATGTACAAACTAAAATTATCTCACAAATGGAGTAAAGGAGAAAACCTTGTGGAAAAATCCTCTTAAAAATTAAGAACTATATACAAAGGAAGGAGGACTAAAGACCCCACAAGGATAACTTCCTTCAACCAATAAATTGGTGCAACGTAAGATAGCAAGGTGATACTAAAGTTTTAGTGAAGATGTTTGCAACTTGATCCTTAGTATGTAAATACTCTAAGGATAAAACACCATCTTAGATAAGCTTTTGAATGAAGTGCATGTGAATTTTGGCGTGCTTTGTTTGTTTATGCTCAATTGGGTTGCATAAAATATGGATGAAACTTTGGTTATCACACCAAAGTATAGTAGGATAATCAGGTGGAAGAAAACATTTTGTCATAAGCTATCAAATCTATAATACCTCATGGAAAACAAAAAATAATCCTTGATACTTAGCCTCAATGGATGATAATGCAATAGTATTTTGATTCTTGAAAGACCATGCAACTAGACCAAAACCAAGACAAAAAAAAACCTAGAAGTGGACTTTCATGAGTCAACATCTCCTATCCAATTTGAGTCAGTGTAGCCTACTATCTGTAAAGCCCCTAATGTGCACTAAATTCCAAAATGAGTGGTGCCACAAATATACATCAAGACATGATCGGTTGCCTTCTAATGAATCTCATGAGGGATGTAAAAATGGGAGACAATCCCAACAATGAAGGTGATATCAGGATGAGTTTGTGTCAAATATAAAATACTACCAACTAAGTGTCTATACAAAGTAGCATCAATGCTAGGTTTTGTGCAAGTGCTAGTCAAAGTGACACCACACTAGAATAGTGTAGGCATGGGCTTACAATCACTCATGTGAAATTGATGAAGCAATTCAATGACATATTTCTATTGATATATTAAATTCCCTCAATAGACCTAAATACTAATGAAGAAATGTAGAAGCCCAATATCTATTATGTCAAAGTGTGTCACCAAACTATGTTGAATAACCTAAAACATGGATAGGAAACTACTAGTGAGAATAAAGTCATCAACATAAAACAACAGTATCAACAAAACATCTCCATGTATTTGGATGTAGATGATGTGATTTGAGTGGAGATGAGTGAAGCTAGATGCAAGAAATAAATTGTCAATCTTCTCATACCAATCCCTAGGGGATTATTTGATACCATACAAATAGGTGAAGAGTCCTAGACAAAACTTAGATGCTACTCCATATAGATCTCATTATGAATATCACCATGTAAAAAGGAACTCTTCACATCTATCTGGTATATTATTCATATTTGAGATATAATAATAGAAAGAACAAGGTAAACTAATCCATCTTGGATACAAGGGAAAATATATCTAAGTAGTCAATACCCTCAACTTATGAAAAATACTTAGCTATAAGATATGCCTTGTATCTCTCAATTGAACCATCAATTGCATACTTGATGCTATACATCCACTTCCACCAAACCATATTTATTACCTTAGGAAGAGAAACTAAATCCCATTCATTATTCTTCATCAATAAAGAATGATTATCTACCATAGGACTATCCAACTTTGGAATATAAGAAGCCTCTAAAAAAAATTTCAAATATAAAGATATAACATAACCCAAAATACTAGTGTTGGAAGTTTGTGAGCAAGTGCAATGAGATGTCATAGGATTACCAACTAAAGGACCAACCTCCTCAATAATACCACAGCCCCACTTGGGAAAAACATATCGGTAGGGGGTGGAGGTGATGGTGTTTGTGTCAAAGGTGGTGGATCGAGACCATCATCTGAAGTATCCTCTAGTATGTAAATTTGTCCTCATGAGATGAAGAGGATGGAGTAGGTAGTAAGGAAAAAGAAGTAGATGGAGGATTTGTTGTGTGAAATACTCAACAAATTAGACATATATATGATATTTAGACATATCTAGTGATGGGATAAAATAACCTATAATATTTCACATCCTCACAATAGCCAACAAAGATGTACTCTTCTTCTCCATTTCCTTACACCAACCATCTCGTATGAATGCCCAAGCTTGGCAATAAAATATCATGAAGAATGAAACAGTAGGCTTGATATTGGTCCAATCCTCCTTTGGAGTAAGATTTTGAACTACCTTTTGGGGAGTGTGTTTATAAATATAGTTGGAATAATTAATTGATTTGGACCAAAATTATGGTACCATAGACCTAGCCTAAATCATACAATTTTCTATCTCCCTTAATAATCTATTATTTCTTTCAAAAACACCAATATGTTGAGGAGTATAGGGAACCAAATATTGATGCTAAATACCATACCCTACACAATATTCCATAAATTCTTGGTTCATACTCCCCCCATTATATGTGCATATCTGCCAAATAGAACCCAACTGCTTCTCCATGAACACCTTGAGATGAAAGTGGTGAATACATCACTCTTGTACTTAAGAAAGTACACCCATGTGCAACAAGATAAATAATAAATAAAGGTGAGTACATACTTGGCTCCTAAAAAAGGATTTGGAAATGACATGAGGTCACCCTAAACAAATTCAAGTAACATAGTTGCATGATGGGACTTTCCCTTTGGAAAGTGTTCTTGATGATGTTTTCTAAGAACACAACCTCAAAAAATGCCCTCTATGTAAGAAACCTTAGGAATTCCAAGTATTGTATTCTTATTAATTAATTTATAAAGATACCTAGGATTGAGGTGTTAAAAAATATCATGTCAAACCCTACTCAAAGAGTTTGCATGGGAAATATGTGATGTACCACAAGATGACTCAAAACCATGAAACCTATAAAATCATGACCCATTATCTACTCTTCCCAAAGAAAAATCCTCTAAGGATGATGTAGTTCTTGAATAAATACATCATATGGTGATAAATTATCTCTCTTCCAATCACTAATCTAAAAAAATTGATAAACTGATAGATGATTAGTTAAAATATCGAAAACAAAGAGACCATTATTAATGTAACTCTCCATCAAATATATTGTACTTGAACCCAAAACTAGAATTTGTGAGGAGTTTCCCACTCAAATATAAGAAGTATCATTGTCAAAAATAAACTCTAGAAGATCATGTAAGTGATTCATGTGATATGAGGTTCCTAAGTCAACAATCCAACTCTCTGTGGATGAATCCAAGCCTCTAGTTGTAAGTGTATGTCCCTTACTAGGTTTGGTAATATCAATGTTTTTGTTTCTTCATGACCTCTTCCAAAGCTGAAACCCTTTATAATAAAACTTGTTGTTATGATTCTATAATCCACAAAAGTGCATTTTCCTCTACTTTTCTACCTTTACTTGGAAGTATTATTTCCTAAACATGAAGAGGATGTGGCTTGTGTGTCGATTTTGTTCTTCTACTTAGAGGATTGCTCATTTCTTAAAGATAATTATGCCTTAGGTTTTTTGAAGACTTCTTAACTTTTCCCTCAGATGATTATACAATTAGTGCTTGGTTATTTGAAGAGATGATAAAATCCATAGAGATTAACTTAGATTGTTCTTGTGTTAATCTATGACAAAACTATTCAAAATTAGGTATTGTAAGTATTTTTACAAGAGCATCCATGTTATAGTAAAAGGTGTAAACAAAGACCTGATGAGGACCTTTGAGATTTTATGAAAAAAAAGAAGACAAATTTTCTCTATTTTTAATTTTACCACATCCTTTAAGTGGAGAAAGTAGAGACTTAAACTCGACCAAGTAGTCTTCAATAGAAGGAAATGCATCAGGAGATAATATTGTTAATTCATCATCCAATTGAAATATTTTGAATCTTTCATTTGTAATGTCCCCTTTGCAAATCAAATGTTGGGAGTTAGGGATGTTTCTTGACATGTGCTAGGATTGAGGTTCAGGAATGCCACTCGAAAAATGCCTTGGATGGGACTAGAAGTAGGAGAAAATGTTGACCAAGAAAATAAGGACACTTGACTTGCAGAGCAACAGTAGTGTGTGGATTGGTGATTGAAACAATGAAATAGGAGATGATGAGGAAGAGTGAAAGGGCCATGAAGTTGAACTTTTAGGGGAAACAAAAGAATGCAAGGCCCATAGGGCTGAATTATGGTAATGTGTGGATTCAAATTTGGGCCTTGGCACCATTTAGTGCTTGGACAATCAATTTAATATTTTTATTACATATAAATCTAGGAAACATTTCAATTGCAATCATGTTATGATATGTTATGTATTTTTGGGCACAAATATTCAATATTTTATGGATGAAAACTCATAAGACACTATGATTAGTGAGTGAAACCTCATTGGTCATTGGAATCAGAGGATGAAAAAACTTTGGTTCTTGGGAGAATTATCACTCAAGGAGTACATTGAAGCATCATGGAGTTGTAAGGAAATCTAGAGTGAATATTGTTCTTTCAAATTTATAATTGTATTGTTGTTATTGTATTTGACTGTCATAGCCTATCAATATATTTTGTTGTGTGATTTGTTTCATATATGAAATTCTATTTTTTACAAACTTGTTGACCAAATTGTTGATTTTTAGATATTATTTATTTGGTATAAGTCTACCATTTTCATTAGAGATCTAGAAAGGGACATGATAATGGTATTAGAGCAATAGTCTTACTAGCCTATTGGGTATTTTGTTGTATGTAGCTAAGTCAAGGAAACCTAAGAGATCTAGAAAGAGAAAGAAAAATGTCAGAAGCAACCTCACAAGAAGATACAAGTGGAATTGGGGATAGAGGTAAGGAGAAAATGGCTTATTCGAAATATGACTTCAAGTCTTTACCAATAAATCAACAAACCAATCAAATGCTCATGAAATTAATATAGAACCTAGCCAACCATACCAAATATGCACAAAATTATGATATAGAAGGAAGTAATTCAAAAAATGATAGGTTTTCAATTAACTCACCCCAAAATTTATTTAGATCCAAATTTCTACAAAAGTAGGATATAGAGCCTTAAGAGGAAGAACAAGAGGATGATATGGCGAGGTATCATACCAAATTCAATGTCTAAACCCAATCATCTTTCGAGATATGACCTTCATGTAGTACTATGAGTTTCAAATAAATGACAAGGGGGAAGGAAATTTGAGGAGTAGCATCGCAATGATATTCAGCATCGCTTAAAGAAGATCAATATACCAACACATGATTGATTAGACAATTGTTTAGTGAGGGCTTGGTTGTATAACTTGGATACATATCTCACCTTGAACACCATGGTCAAAAAAGAATTTGTTAAGTTTGTCACTTCATACCTAGATATTATGTCCCACTAATGGTTGTACCATGGCATGACAACCCAAGGAAATAGCTCAATCATGACCCTAGAAGAATTTAGTCAAATATTTATTAAGAGGTTCAATAAGAAGGATGTATAGGTTTACTTTAGGGAGTTAACACAATTGAAGTAAGAGGGTACAATTGAGCACTATGTGGTAGAATTTCAAAGGCTATTTGTGATGGTTCTAGATGTGATAGAAATGAAACTTATAGTTATCTTTGTAGAAGGCCTCTCTGAATCACTCAAGGGTTTAGTAAATGGAATTTAATTTTAATTCTTTGCAAGAAGCCATCAAAAGAGATATGATTTTGGAGGAATCAATGACCAAAATAAAATATTATTCCAAGAGTGCACCACCAATGTCACAACACAAAGCATCCTCTTAAGATTGTCCCTCAACCCAATGAATTACCCCAAAAAATGAGCAAGATGTACGAGACAAATAATTAATTATAGAGGAAGAAGCTATGTTTCTCTTGTAGAGTCATGTACTATTGGTCATAGATATTTGGGTAAAGGAAACTACACTAAATAGAAGTGGTATCAAATAAATTTTTTGAAGATAAACCAGAGGTTCTATCAATCATATTAATTAATAACATGTAGCCACAAGGGAAATCATAATTTCTTCTCTTTAGAGCCCTAAAATATCTTCCCTTCAAGGTTTGTGGAGTACTTATAGGATAAAGGGCACCTAATTATTCTCATTGATAGTGTGGACACTCACAAATTTATTGATGAGGATTTGGTGATGAAGAGAGGATTGAAGGTAGAATAATTTAAAGGTTTCAATATTACAGTAATTGATGGATCCATTATTCCATGCAAAAAAAATCAATAAACTCCATATCACCCTAGGAGACCATAAGGTATGTGATGAAATTTATGTGATTGGATTGGGAGATACTTATATGGTTTTAGGAGTATAATGGTTGCACTCTCTAGGGGAGTATATATAGAACTACCAACTATGGAACTTAAGTTCATCATAGAGGGAAAGAAGATTTTCCTTAGAGGGATCGAGCTCCACAAGTGGTGATGACCAAGAGGATGGAGAGAATCTTCTATAGAGGCCAAGTAATATGGGAAGTAAATTGTTTGATTCTTCCCATGAATTTGTATAGAAAAAATAATACTCCTCGTGTAGATATTAAGAAAATTCTAGATAGGCATTATGTAGTCCTTAGTGACTTGCCTCTGAGGCTACCAATAGAAAAAGGATTTAAATATGTTATAGAAATGGAAGAAGGTGATAAACCTGTTATCACTACAACATATTGTCATCCAAGATAGTATAAATAGGAGATAGTGAAGGTGATCAAATAAATTCTTGACATGAGATTCATAAGACCTAGCTTTAGTTTGTTTGTGCATTTAAAAGTTCGCGTGAAGAAGAACGCTGACACAATGAGGATTTGTATTAACTATAGATTCTTGAATAAGAAGACCGTCAAGAATAGATATCCTATTCCAATGATAGATGAGATCTTAGATGAATTATATGGAGTTTTTTACTTCTCAAATATTTATCTGAGATTAATATACCATCAAATCCATATGAGGGAAAAATATGTGGAGAGGACCACCTTCCAATTTTTTTATGGGAATTTTTTTTCTTTTTATTATGTCTTTCAAACTCGCCAACACTCCAACTACAATCCAATCATGCATGAACTAGGTATTTGGTGTTGGTGTGAATAGGGTTTCCTACCTAACTATTTCACCTAGTAGGTCCTATTCACATGTTAAGTTTACTTAGGTCCTAGGAATATTTCTAGAAGTCCTAGGTGTTGTGGTCTTATCATGTCATTTAATACTTTTTCCTAGGTCATTTAATATTTGATGAGTTAGTTGTCTCATGACATGGGATTAAGACACTTGCCATGATCTTGTATAATTCTATGTCTCACCTTGGCTATATAACCAAAGATCTCTCATAAATTTTATGTTGAATTATATTTGTATTGTTGATAGGAATACAATTTATTCTTTTTTTATTCATCTTCTCTCTTTGTTCTTTCTATTTGGCCTTTAGATCTTGGTTGGCTATCTCCATAGCCAACTCTTATATGGTATGAAATCAAGTGGGGTTCCTTTGGTTAGTATTTTTGAGATATCTTGGTAGATATTAAAAATTTGAGTATACTCTTCTCTTGCATTGTATGATGATTTGGAGAATCAAAAAATCTTGATAGAAATACTGCATTTTGGGGGGATTTCTCTTTGTGGCTTTGTATTGCAAGTTTTGTTTGGAGCTTGATAGTGTAAATATGATCTCACCATTGAGTTCAAGGTGTTTGATAAAGTCAATTTTTCCTTTTGTTTCATCCAAATTGGAAAAATGAGGCTAGATCTATAACGGCTTGAAGTTGAAGAATGGTTGTCAGATTTGGAAGGCAACTATAATTTTGACACATTTTGGGTCAAATCCGACCCTACCATCATGTCCAGAAGACCCAAAAACCCCAATATCAACTATGAATTCATAAAAATTGAAGCACTGCACCTAAAGCCCTTAGAAAAATTTACCCCCAAGTCATTCTTATGATTGTATGATCCCTAAAAAAATTATTTTATTTGGGCTAAAATTTTCTAAATTTTAAAAAACTATTATTTTCAGATTATTTCAAAAAATATATTTTTAAAATTAAAAACATAACAAAAAATTTATAGTGTTTGTGGACCGTACTAGGTTCATAGACTTGTCAGTACCATCATGGTATTGATTTGTTGTCATAGTGTCGCATGGCATGGGCAAGAGGCCCCACCACCACCACTAGGCCATGGGCTGCCACCTCCATAAGTGGTTGGATTTTTAAAAAACCGGTAGAAACTTGAGAACATTTTGAGTAAAAAAATAGCATATTCCACTTAAATCCACTAGTGAGAAAAACTAGGGCAATAGAATATTCTACAGAATATTCCAAAATAAATAATAACCAACAAAATATTTTGATAGTTTGGAGTGACATGCGACGACCATACAACCATCAATTTTAATCTTGCATTTTTGGCATCTTCAAGGGATATTCCCTATTGACATTATCATTATGTCAGTAGGCCTTTTAAAATTTTCCCCTTCTCCATTTGAATTTTCATTTTGAAGGGTGATTTTCAAAATGCTCATAACTTAGGCTCAAGACCATTTTTTGAGAAATTTATTTTTGGGGCCAAAATTTTTTGCTCTTCACAATGGTGTATATGGTTTTTGATTTTGGTGTCTATATTTTCTAAAAATTGTAGTTTCTCATAGGTGTTGTTGAGTCATTCTCATTTTGGAACTTCTAGGGCTCTGTTCTCATTCCTACGCTAATATTTTTGGGTGCAGTTTTTTAAAAGTGCATAATCTTTTGTGTACTTTACAGTGGCGTGATCAAATTGATCTTATTATTTCAAAAAAATGCACTTTGATTTTGTGGCCAAAATTGGAATTTGCATGTACCAAGATCAAGACCATTTCACTAATTTTAGCAAGTGGCATATGTAGTCACACTAATCATAAAGTGCCAAACTCGTATATTTTTGGGGGTTATTTTATTGAGTAATTTTGGGGGAATTCTTCTTGTGTTTGTGGTTGCATTCCTCTTGATTTGTGTTCTTCCCTTCTTATTTCATCGTGGATCAATCTTCAATTCCACTTCTAACCCTTACAACTATCCTAAATGAAAATATGAAATAAACAAATTACTAAGAGTTAAAAGGTTGTATAGGGTAGTTCATGGGCTTGATGGTGAACCAAAATATGATGAAGCTAAAAATAATTAGTTGAATAGTTTTAAATAAATCATTAGCTATTTGTGCTTGTATGTCTCTCCCGAGTTGTTCTTTCACATTGAGAACTTGGATACACCCATGGCTATGTGGAGTACATTGTCAAAATTGTTTAGGAAAATAGATGAAATTTAGGGATATTTGTTGGAGAATGAATTAATAATTATCAATCTATATAATTTTGACAACATAAAGGACTTCATCGCCAAATTCAAGTTACTAAGAACACAATTGAAGGATTGTAAAATTGAAAAATTAGATACGCAATTGGTGCTAAGTGTTCTTTCAAAGCTAGGACCTAAATATGCAATGTTTGTGTCTACTTTCTATGCCAAAATGAATGCCTTTGGCAGTGAGTTTAAAATGCCTTGCTTTGAGTATTTTTCTATACAACTCATTAGGGAGAAAGATAAGCTTATTCAAATGGGTGCTTTGAAGTCTTCAAAATCTCACACTTTGATTGCAAGGGATGAGAATTCTTCAAGTGGCAAAGAAAAGATATAGAACAAGCCTAAGAAGAACACACAATCTACATCTAATTCTAAAGAAGAACATAAAATTTCCTCTAAAGGGGAATCATTTAAGGAGAAGCCTACTTGTGCATATTGCAAGAAGGATGGACATGAAGAAAACTATTGTTATAAGAAAGATCTTTGATGAATTGAAACATCTTCTTGTGAAGAACACAATTAGTTTACCTTCTAGAATGCCTACTTCAACTTCTTCTTCCAAAAATATAGAATTTGATAAGGAAAATATTCATACTATTGGGACAAGTAATAAAAAATAACAAGCTCTTTGTGCTTTTGCAAGTCATAGATAAAGGAGATGGCTTCTAGATTCAAAAGCTTCTCATCATATAGCATCTTTGAAATCTATATTCTCTTCCTTTGAGCCTTCTATAATGCCAACTATTTTGATGGGAAATCATACTTATGTGAATGTAATTAGGAGGGGAAATATTGATATTGGGGATGGCACTTTTAATGATGTCTTGTGTGTACCTCATTTGACAAACAATCTTCTTTCTATCTATCAAATCACTCATGGTGGAGTAGGGAGGATTGTCAAATCCACTCTCAGTTTAGTTATCATTAGAGACTTGGAGAGAAAAGAGATCATTTCTATGAGGATGATTGATCATGCATCTCAGATATACACATTTTTAGACATTTTTCTTGATTATGATTCTGATCCTTTGGATGATGATCACACTTTTGTTAGAACATGTTTACCATTGCACCAAAATATTGACCTGTTAATACCCAATACAAATGCTAGAGATAAGAAGATCCACTAGAGGCGGTTATTCCATTTCTAAAATCTGAAGGGAAATGCTAGTGATTAGTCCAAAAAAATCCTCCTCAACATCACCCAAGGGGATTCAAACCTATGACCCAACTCTGATATCATTTTTTGGAACATTTTTGTCATTGAACCAAGATATCAACTTGTTAATGCCCGATACAAATGCCAGAGATAAGTAGATCCACTGGAGGTGGTTAGTCCATGTCTCAAATCCGAAGGGAGACACTAATAATTAGTCTGACAACTTATAGTATAGTCTATGGTTTTTAGGATAATTTTGATTACTTGAACTTGGGTGTTCTCACATTGGATCTAGTTCTTGATCCATACATTTTATCTTCTCTATCTACTGTTGTAGTTGATGATTCTTGTGTTTCTATAGATATGGATTTTTTTGATTTGGTGCAGTAAGATCTTTATCGCCTTCTAGATATGGCTACTTGGGATGACTTCTTAACAGGTATCTCAAACTTGTTTGTGGAGTCTCATATTGCATATTTGGGAGACACCATTGATTGCATACATATTCTCTTTAATGTGGATGATCCTTCTTCAGTTGTTGTGAGGGAACACTCTAACCCTTTTGTTCATTCTCTACATGATCATTCTTCACAACTTTATGTGAGAGTGGATACTTTTGGAAAACATTTGGATGAGGCTTATTTATCTTTAGAGGAGAAATCCTTATCTGTGGATTCATCTCTACTAGATTCTAGATTTCCCTCTTCAATAGTGTGGCCTAGAATGCCTATTTGAGTGTGTTATCTTTCAACATCAACATGGAGATATTTTATCATGCCTCAGAGCCACCATAAATCATCTTTATTCCATCATATTTTGGTACAGTCATGGTAGGAGGGTTCAAAAAGAATAGTCCAAACCATGTAGCTTGAGTCAACACTACAAAAATAACACAAGAAACTGATATGTGAACATGAAAATTTATTGAATTGGTAATATTACATGCAACATATGATGCATGGAAAAATATACAAGGATCATAGGCTTCCCACGAGGGAATTCAACAATGCAACTAGTCAAAGGCCTTATTACATACTCCCAAAGGGTTGATACGAAAACCTAACTATCAATCTATCTCTAACTTGATAAATTTCAATAGACAAATGAAAATGATGTGAAATCTAGATATGTGATAGATGTTAATGTGTAGATGCTATATACTAATCCATGAGCTGAGAAATGAAGATGTGGTAAAATGTCGAATGGAATACTGAAACTACTACTAAATGCAATACAAGAAAAGAAATGGTTTTGGTTGATACAGGATTGCTTTACAACCAGGGATGCTCCTGCATCAGACACCCGAGGTTGGAAGAAAAGTGAGTCCCTCACTTTCTAGGGATAAGATGAAAACCAAGATGGTCCACCTCAGCCTAAGAAATCCATGATGAATCCTCCACTGGTATGCCTTTCCATTTCACTAGATATTCCCTGTACTGCTTGTTCCTAGTGCTCCTTCTGATCTACTTCACTACTATTGCCACTTGACTATCCTTCATGAAACTCAAGAATGTATGAAACATTGAAAATAAGTGATATACCCATGCTTCCAATAACTCTACTTCATATGTATTTCTAGAATCAAACTTCTTTAGAATCTTACATGGTCCAAAATTCCTCATCTTCAACTTATTATAGGTTCCAACTGAAAATATCTCCTTCCTTAGATATACCATCACTTCCTCTCCAAAAAAAAATTCCTTATGTCTCTAGTGCTCATCTTCCTTCTTATATTTATTGTTCACTTCCTCCAAATGCTTCTAGACCTGATGATGCAATGTCTCCATGAAATCTGCAAACTCTTTTGTCTTCATGCTCCTCTTATTCTCCATACTAATGTCTCTTAATTATGAAAATCCTCTAGGATGTGTTCTGATAATGATCTCAAATGGTGTCTTCCCTGTACTATGGTTCACTGAATTATTGTATGCAAACTCTACTTGTGGTAAAACTATATCCCAATTACTTGCCTTATCTCCAACCAAACATCTCAACAAGTTACCCAAACTTCTTTTTACTACTTTTGTTTTTCCGTTTGTCTGTGGGTGATATGCTGAATTGAACTTCAAATTTTCCTTCATCTTCTTCCACAATTTCCTCCTAAAGTATCCAATGAATTTAGTGTCTTTGTCTGAAACAATGCACTTAGGTAATCCATGCAATCTCACAATCTCCTTGAAAAATAAGTTAGCAACATGCACAACATCGTTAGTATTCTTAGAAGGAATGAAATGTGCCATTTTAGAAAAAAAATCCACTGCTACCATAATAGAATCATATCCTCTCTATGTTCTTGGAAATCTCAATATGAAATCCATGCTTATATCCTCCCAAGGTCTCTCCAATACTATCAAATATTTATAAAATCCAGTATTTTGACTACTTCCTTTTGCAACTTGATAAATTATGCAATTTTGAACATAATTCTTGACATCCTTATATATCTGCGGCCAAAAATAATGTTCACTCACCAAAACTACTATCTTATCCACTCCAAAATTTCTTGATAGTCTACCACTATGTTTCTCCTTGATCAAATTCTCCCTCATTGAACTCTTTGGAATACACAACTGATTTCCTTTGAACAACATATCTTCTTGAATGCAATAGTCCAACCATTGGCTCCGGTTTGTTACTACTGGTTCCTTACATGTGCTCCATGATTCACCAAAATCTACATCATCTTCATACATGCACTTTTGTTCTTCAAATTCCAATACTTCTACTTTCATCTCTGTCAACAAACTCCTTCTCCTACTTAATGCATCTGCAACTTTGTTTGACTTGCCACTCTTATGTTTCAACACAAATGTATAACTCTGCAAGAACTCAACCCATCTCATATGTCTCTTATTCAAATTTCCTTAACTATTCAAATAATATAAAGCTTGATGATCTGTATACATCACAAAATCCTTAGGCAACAAGTAATGTCTCCACTTCTTCAAGGCTTGAATTATGGCATAAAATTCCTAATCATAAATTGAATATCTTCTTATGGAATCATTCAACTTATCACTTAAATAAGCTATAGGTCTCCCTTCTTGACACAATACTGCTCCAATCGCATTGCCACTTGCATCACAATCAACTTGAAATACTTTGTCAAAATACCATAATGCTAATACTAGTTGTTCTATCACCTTTTGCTTCAATAATTCAAAACTTCTTTGTTCTTTGGATGTCCAATTAAAAGTCCTTATCTCCTCTCATTGTCTTTGTCATGGGGTTACAAACACTAATAAAACTCCTGATAAACTTCCAATAGAAACTTGCTAATCCATGGAATGATCTTACTTCTCCAATGTTCACTGGTGTAGGCCAATCTACAATTTCTTTCACTTTCTTAGGCTTCATCTTCAATCCTTCAATAGAAATAACAAATTCCAAATATACCAACTCGTTCTTCATGAAACTACACTTCTTGACATTAATAAAAAACTTCTCTTCTCTCAACCTCTGCAATACTTGTCGGATATGCCACAAATGCTCTTCTATAGTCTTAATAAAAATTAGATTATCATCCAAGTAAACAATGACAAAATTACCCAAGAATTTATTCAATACCTCATTCATTAATCTCATGAAAGTGTTTAATGCATTGTTCAATCCAAAAGGCATCACTAACCACTCATACAATCCTTCGTTGGTCTTAAATGAAGTCTTTCATTCATCTCCTATGATTATGATATGATGATATCCACTCTTCAAGTCAATCTTTGTGAAATACTTTACTCCACTCAAACAGTACATAATGGCATCCATCCTTGGCAATGGAAATCGGTACTTGACAGTGATCCTATTGATTTCTCTTGAATATGTACACATTCTCCATTCTCCATCTTTCTTTGGTGCAAGTACAATAGGTACCACACATGGGCTTAAATTTTCTCTAATAAATCCTTTGCTCAATAACTCTTGTATCTTCCAGTTCAATTTTGCATTCTCTATTGGTGTCATTCTATGTGTTGCCTTTTTTGGAAAACTTTCTCTCAGTATAAGATCTATATGATGATTGATACTTCAAACTAGAGGTAATCCATCTAGTTCATTCTCTGACATGATGTCTTCATATTCTGTCAACAATTTTTCTACCTCTTCATTCTCTGCGGTAGGTTTCTC
Source organism: Sequoia sempervirens (assembly GCA_007258455.2). Lineage (NCBI taxonomy): Eukaryota > Viridiplantae > Streptophyta > Pinopsida > Cupressales > Cupressaceae > Sequoia > Sequoia sempervirens. Next base: position 62,700,701 of record VDFB02047397.1, on the reverse strand, counting down.
TACCTTCGGGCCATTACTTTTCTTTGGAATCAATGCAAAACACATTTTTTCATTCCTCAACCCATTAATAAATTTCCTTCCATCTACCAAACATACTCTGGTAGTGCCACAAACTTCAATTTTCTCCTCTTCCTCTAAAGGTATCAACTTGATTCTCTTTCCATTTGATGTCACAGTGTAGGTATTCCTTTATACATCATGAATTTCTTTCTTATCATATTGCCATGGTCTTCCTAATATTAAATGACAAGCATCCATAGGCATAATATCACACAACACTTCATCCCTATATGATTCAATATGGAATTTCATCAAAAATTGCTCATTTACCAATATATTATGTTCATCTTGAATCCATGCTATCCTATAAGGGTTTGGATGTTTCAATCTCTCCAAATTCAACTTGGTTACCATCTCCTCTGAAACTAGATTATCAATACTACCACTATCAATGATAACTTTACATAGCTTTCCTCTGGACTTACATCTAGTTTTGAACAAACTTTTCCTTTGTGATGGTTCTTTAGTGACTTCTTCATACATTAAATCTCTCCTCATCACCAATGATTCACCTTTCTCTAGTTTCTCAACTGAATTAGGGGATTCAACTAATTCTTCATCCATTTAAGTTGCTCTTCCAGTATGCTCAAGTTTCTTTTAGGTACTTCCTTGATGAAACTCAAAAGCTCTATGTCCTTCACTCCACACTTGAAATAGGTTGCTCTGAATGGTCTTCTCTCAGATCTTCCTTCATCTCTCTTATATCCTTCATTGCGGTAAGAATTATGACCTCCTTTATCACTGTGGTAGAAATTTATATCTTTCTGCTTGTGGTATGAATTGGCATCATTTTCTTCACTCTGATAGGGTTTTACATATTTTTTCTACTCTGCATAGGTTTTTTTTCTTCACATTGGGGTCCACTCCTCTAGAATCTTCCTCTTGCACTTCTTTGCCTTTGCTCAAATTTCTTGTTCAGCTTCTCCTCTACCTTCAATGCAAATTGATATGCTTCTTCAACTAATTTCATCTTTACCAAGCTCAGTTCTTCTTGAATGTTTGTTCTTAGTTCTTTGATATATCTTACAACCTTTTCTTTGCTAGCTTCATTATGATCAGTTCTAATTATCATCTTGTAGAATTTTTTAGTATACTCCATAGATCTCTCCTTTTGCCTCAGGTTCTGCAATCTCTTCAACAATTCAAGTTCATAATCAACAGGTATGAATTGATTCTTCAATTTTGTCACCATTCTATCTCATTTTATGATTTTCTCCTTTCCTCTTCTATTCCTATCCAATTTAACTTCTTTCCACCATAAAGCAACATGAACTTTCAGTTTTATTTTCACAAATATGACTCTTTCAAGATCTTCAATTTCTTCATATTCAAAGTATCTTCCATTTCCTTGATCCAATCAATCAATTATTTAAGATTCAAATTTACCACGTAATTTTGAATTTCAACTCTAGGTCTTTTCCCAATTTTTGAAATTGCTTTCAACATCTTCACTTGATTTTATTCTTCTTCTTCTTTGCGTAGGGATTCTAAAATTTTGTTCACAACATTATTTGCTTCATCATCACTTTCATCCTCATGTCTAAGGTTTAGGCCTTGCCTTCTATCTTCTTCTACTGCATCTAATCATACTCGCATCTTGTGCATCATTTCCAACATTTCATCCATTCTTCTAGCAAAATTTTCCATAGAAAGTGCTCTCCTTGGTGGCATCTCTCCCCTCAAATTTAGTGCAACTTCCTCAATTCGATGATTTAGCTATAAGGGTTTCAACTGCCTCACAATCAATGATCAATTGAAACACATGTATTCTACCTTGAATCAGTGATCTATTCACCTCAAGGAATGCCTTCAAGACTTGAAAAATCGCTCTGATACCACTTGGTGCAATCACGGTAGGAGGGTTCAGAAAGGATAGTCCAAATCATGCAACTTGAGTCAACACATCAGAAATAACACAAGAAACTGATATGCAAACATGAAAAATTATTGAATTGGCAATATTACATGCAACATATGCCTCATGGGTGAATATCTAGGGCTCATAGGCCTTCCAAAAGGGCATTCAACAATACAACTAGCCAAAGGCCTCATTACATACCCCTAAAGGGTTGATGCGAAAACCTAACTATCAATCTATCTCTAACTTGATAACTTTTCGTAGACGAATGCAAGTGATCTGAAATTTGGATATGTGATAGATGTCGATGTGTAGATGTTATATCTTGTTCCATGAGCTAAGAAATGAAGATGCGGTAAAATTAAAAATGAAATATTGAAACTGCTACTGAATGCAATGCAAAAAAAGATTTTTTTTTGGTTGATATAGGATTGCTTTACAACCAGGGATGCTCCTACATCATCTTCCTTTCATGATTGGGAAGAAATCATGCATAATTCTTTGTTTTGTTTCTTTCTAAGGGGAGGAAATTTGTTCGATGGTCTTGGACATCATCAACATTCATTGTCAAACATCTATCATCATTGTAGGAGACACAACATTGAGATGGGGTTGCATTATCTATCTTCTTCTTCTCTCTTATGGGGGGTCTTCTTCCTCGTATGGAGTTTTTTCCTTCTCATTCTTCAGTGAGAGCATTTTTTTTTAATCTCTCTTTTGGGGAGGTGTTTTTTCCCACTAAGTTTTCTCCTTTTCTCCATTTGTGATAAATTGCATTTGTACATGGGTACCTAACATGGCCTAGTAGCTAGGACCCATCTTCATCTTTGCATCATTTGCATTATTTTCCTCTTCCCTAAGTTGCACTCAAGGGGGAGTGTTGGTATGAATAAGGTTTCCTACCTAACTAGTTCACCTAATAGGTCCTATTCACATGTTAAGTTTACTTAGGTCCTAGGAATCTTTCTAGAAGTCTTAAGTATTGTGATCTTATCATTCATTTAATAATTTTTCCTAGGTCATTTAATATTTGATGAGTTATTTGTCTCATGACATAGGATTAAGACACTTGTCATGATCATGTCTAATCATGTGTCTCACCTTGGCTATATAATCAAGGGTCTCTAATACATTGTATATTGAATTCTATTTGTATTGTTGATAGGAATATAATTTATTCTTGTCATATTGATCTTCTCTCTTTGTGCTTTCTATTTGGCCTCTAGATCTTGGCTAGCTATCTTCATAGCCAACTCTTACATTTATTAAACAACTCAAAAAAATGTTTTTATTTTTTATGACATATTGATCTATAAAAATACTTGGAAGGAACACTTGGAACACCTAGACACAAATTTTTAGGAATTTTTGAGAAACAAACCTTTTATGCTAAGTTGTCTAAATGTGAGTTTGGATTATATGAGATTCTATACTTAGGTCATATCATAAGTTCCAAAGGTATTCAAGTATATCAACAAAAGATCTAGGCAATCCTTGATTGGCCTTTGTCAGCCAACCTAACTCAATTGAAAGGGTTTCTTGGATTATGTTGATATTATAGGAGATTTTTGAAGGTATTATCTTAATTGGCTACTCCCTTGACTGATTTGAAAAAAATGGGAGCCTTTAAATTCTTTGAAGATGCTCAATTTTTTTTGACAAGTTGAAGGAGGTAACGAGTTCATTCCCAGTACTTTCCATTCTTATTTTTTCATTACCTTTTGTTGTTTAATTAATGCTTCTTGAGAGGGAATTAGACCTATCCTAAGCAAAAATGGACATCTGATAGCTTTTGAAGTATTAATTTTTTTTTTTAGAGAAATGATACTCCATACATGACAAGGAAATGTTGGCAATCATGCATGCACTAGAGAAATTTAGAAAATACTTAGTTTGTGGGTAATTTTTTGTAAAGAATGATCATAATAGGTCGAGGTTATTTTTGGAACATTTTTTTTTGAATGATTGCTAGAAAAAATGGGTGAGCAAGTTGCACTGTTATGATTTTAAAATAGAAACATGATGGGAGAAAGGAATGTGGTAGCTAATGCACTTTCTAGAAAGCCTACTTTGTGCTCATTATTTATCCCTTCTACTGATTGTAAATTTTTCATTATAGTTGAGTATGCCAAGAATAAATTTGCTACTAATATCCTTGATGAAGTGGTTAAAGATGGCAGGTTTCTCATGAAGGAAGGATTGATCCTCTACAAGAATAAAATAGTCTTCATGCCCAAATCTAATATTAAGGGGAAGATTTTGAAAGCCTTACATGACACTCCAACAACAAGACATCAAGGATATTATAAGAAATACATGTAGATATGTGAAATTTTATATTGGAAGGGTCTGAAGGGGATGTCCATAAGCATGTTACAGAATGTGTGACCTATCAATAGAACAAGGGATGACACAATTTTCCAGCAAACCTACTTCAACCATTACTAATTCCTAAGAAAAAATGGGAGTATATCCATACACTTCATCATAGGTTTACCCAAGGTACAAGGTAGGGATTATATTTATGTTGTGGTTGATAGATTAATAAAATATGCACATTTTATTGCTATTTATTTGGATTTCAAGGAACCACAAGTTGTAAAAACATTCTTCAAGGAGATGTTTAGATTACATGGCTTGCCTAAGAGAATTTTCAATGATATGGATAATATATTTATCAATTACTTTTGACAAGAATTGTTTCACTTAATAAGAATATAACTCACACCAAGAACTAGATACTATCCCCGAGACGATGAACAAATATAAATAGGGGTACCTAAGAAACTATGTTTTAGACTAGTAGACTACATGGATCAAGTGTTTGCATTAAGGTGAGTATTGCTATAATACATCACACCACATGTCTATTGGGATGACAACTTATATGGATCTATATGGGTATGAAGAACTACCCTTCATTGATCTATTATTTTCATATAGTAGAGTACTAGAAACAAGTGACTTGATGACATAGTTAAGAGATGTTGAGGGCACTAAAGGGTAATCTATAGCAGACACAAAATCAACACAAGATTTATGTAGATCAAAAAAGAACAGAGAGGTCTTTCAAGGTGAGAGACTTAGTTTTCCTAAGATTGCAGTCATATAAGAAAAAAATATATCAATAGGAGAGTAGTTCAAAAGCTTAGACCTTGATACTATGTGTCACACATAATTGTGAAGAGGATTGGTAAAGTGACCTATGAGTTTGAGATCCCATAGAACAACACGATTCATAATGTTTTCCACATGTCTTGTTTGAAAACAATCCTTGGTTAGCACTTCACACCTTGAGAGGATTTTCCACCCTTAGATGATTAAGGTAAATTTATTTTAATTCCAAAAGAAGTAATGGGCACCCACATAAAAAAATTGAGGAACAAGAGCATCAGAGAGTATCTAATCAGGTAGAGAAGCCTACCAATTGAAGATGCCACATGGGAAGGGCCCGAGATTCTCAAGCATCCCAATTTACATTTCTTGAGGACAAGTAATCTTGAGGAGGAAGGACTTGTCATGCCCCCTTTGTAAATTGAAGGTTGGGAGTTGAGAATTTTTCTCAATGTGTGCCAGGATTGGGGTTAGGGATGTTTCCCAATAAATGCCTTGGAAAGGATCGAGGGTGTGAGCAGATGTTGACCAAGACAACAAGGATAGTTGACCTGTAGAACAATGATAGTTTGTGGATTTTCAAGTGAAATGGTAGTGTGTGGGATGGCAAGGAAGGATGCAAGGACTATTAGTCCAAAATATTAAGGGCGGCGATAGAATACAAGGCCTATAGGGCCAAATTATGGTAGTGTGTGGATTCAAATTTGGGCATTGGATGACTAGTTTAATCTTTAGATTGCATATAAACCGAGGAAACATTTCAATTCTAATCATGTTATTATATGGGGCACGTTGGACATTCAATTGCATGTGGATGAAAACCCATAGGATACTATGATTAGTGGAAAAAACCCCATTGATCGTTGGAATCAGAGAACAAAAACCCTTTGGTTATTGGGAGCATTCTCACTCAGGGAGTGCATCGATTCATCAAGGAATTGTAAGAAAATCTAGAGTGAACATTATTATTTTACATTTGTGATTATCTTTTTCTTATTGTACTGAATGTCATAGCACTCTATTGTTATCATATATTATGTTGTTGGAGTTGTTTCATTTGTGCAAGTCTATTTTGTGAAAACTCACTGACTAAATTATTTTTGTTTAGATGTTATTTTTTTTTATAAATCTACTATTCTCATTAGAGATCTAGAAAGGTACATGACATCAACTAGACCAAATAGATCATTAAAATTGTTTCACATTTGATTAAGATTTGTACAATTAACAATGTGAAATTATAAGTTACTGAATACAAGAAGACCAATTATTCCTTATACATCATATAACTTGTTTCAATAATTAAACTATTCAAAATCTCTTATAAATTGCATTTTTTTATCCATTAATCATTTTTCAGTCTTTAGATTAAAAAAATTGTTATACTTTGACTTTCTATTTGTAAAAATTAAGTGGATTTGTTAAATCAATTTTTAGATCCATGAGCACACACACAAAGAGGCACTTGAATTTTACCTTAGAAAACTCCCAAAAAATTGGATTGAATATGATTTTGAAATCCCTAGAAATATGCAAGACAAGATTTACAAGTGTTTGTTAAGTTTAGATGTCAAAATCATTCATTTATAACTCACAGATATTTTTACAATTTTTGAAAAATAAGATATTTAAAAATTAATTTTGATCACAAATTTGAAATCCTTATGAAATTTTGATGAATTTCCAAAAAAAATGTCATTTTTTGACAACTAGGGTGAAAGTTATTCCCCATCAAAATTTGAACAACACTAATTTTTGGAGGTCTTAAAGATGACAAAAAAATTAAAGTTTTGGGAAATAAATTTTACCACTATTATGATGACTAAACTAGTTTCCCATTGACTATAAATATTGCAAAAAAATACCCCCTCATTTTCCATTTATGACAACATAAAAAATGCCCCCTTTACAACAATTGTTAATTATTCCAAACCACAAAGGGTTAGCAAAAATTGGTAGGGCTACAATAAAATGTAATTGGTTAGTATTGTCATGTGAAATTGCACCCTACTGAGCATGAAGCTCAGCATTCCAATGAAACAATGGAAACAACCTCAAGGTGTGGGACCTTTGCGCGTATGAGGTCGAATCTCCAAAGAAGGTTGGATTTCTTTTTCAATCCCAGTGCAATGTGTTGGTCCAACCCAACACATGAAAACCTACCACTAACCTACTCTAATAGCTCACAGGGGAAAAGGGGAGAAGGAATGCATGAAAGGGAAATGGAGGTGGTACACCAAGATGGAAAAGTTGTTTCTTCCTGACCAATATTTGCACAATACATAAAATAAGGGGACCAATGGACTCACATAGCTCTCTATTTGGTTGATTTCAGAGGCAAACATGAAGGTTAGGGTTTGACAGAGCACTGGAAGGAAAGAGAATTTCTCAACACAATAATTGCAAACAATTTAACTCAAACATGTATACATAAAAATGCAAGCAAACACTCCAAAATTAAGGTAATGAAGGATTACTCATACATAAAAGAGGAGAGAACTAGCAACAATGATCAACTTCATTAATGCAAAGGTATATAGCCAATCTTTACAATGGCAGAGTGTAAAATACAATGTCTACAAAAGAAAAACCCCAGAGGAGCCAGAGGAAGAAGAACCATGAAAATGAATATATTTCTTGCTTTTATAGATCAAAAATAACATAGAAGCACAAATCGAACCCTAACCCTAACCAAGGTTAGCAAAAATGATTGTGTGTGAAATAATGGAGCTATTCCATGAAAGATGCGACCAGGGCATAGATCCTCCAATAAATTCAACAAAGAGAAATAAATGGGCATGGGCTCCCATGAAATCCACTTGCAAAAGGTGAGGGGAGCTAATTAATGTCGTCCTTGAAGCCTAGGAACTAATACATGCCACTGGGAAGTGGTTGAGCATTAATTTTGTCACCCAGAAAACACATTCAAATGTAGGAAGGTTGGGGCATCAGGCCTGAAAAATGACCTTTACAAGCATGGAAATGAATTAAATGGTTTGGACCCTTGAAAAATCATTTATTGAATGTCGATGATCAAGCGGTCAGGAGTTTGATGTTGGCCTTAAAGCTTACCTCATGCTAGGAAGAAGGAAATAAGAAAGTGTGAAGAAAAAAGGAAACATCGGGGGTAAGAGGGAAAGCTTAACCTCCGAAAATCAGTGGTGAGGGAAAAGCATTACCCCTGAAGCTCAAAGCGTTCAACACTTAGTCAAATTTTGAAAAGAAACCATCAGATAGACAACCAAATATCGGTGGGACCAAAGGAATGGTCCCTTCGACATTCTGAAGAAGCTCATTAAGGAGAGAATGAATATTGAAGAGACCAAAATAATGGTCCCTTCAACATTTTGAAGGAATCGATGACCAAAAGCCAGAAAAGCCAAATTTTTAGGAATCGGAGGGAATACTTACCTCTTACCTTTGAAGGTGAGAGGTAAGTTGTAAAAGTGAAGGCTGAAACCCGAAGGCCGGTAGGAGAAAGGTGAAAATGGAAGAGGAGAGAGGTTGGTAAGGGGTAAAGGGTAAGGTCGAAGGCCGACACTCGAAACACTTAGAAGAAAAAAGGGAAGGAAGAGAAGAAGGGGAAAGAGCAATGAAGAAAGCATGCAAGGTAAGCAAGTAAGCAACAACTCGAAACCCCAAAAATCTAGGACTTTGCCAATTTTTAGGAATCCCCAAGGAAAACTCATGCAAGATGGCCCATGTAAGATCTCTCATATCAAATATCAATGATGGGACATCAAAGGGGGGCATGAAATGTCAACATTAATGGCGACTTTTGTGGGATGATTGCCTCCTAATCATGGGATCTATATGCCTTATCGGTCCCTTGGGCATGAAGTCATGAGGGAAAAAAATCAACAACTAGGCCTCCTTAGAGAAAAACAAAACATGTACTAGCTACACTTGGAGAAAATTATGAAAGCTAAGAGCATACATTCCATTAAGGAAAATGTAGGGTGTGCAAATGTACTTCATGGAAAGAAAATATTTACAATATGTACATTAAACTAACAGAAAGCAAAGAATGGAAGCTTTCCTTTATCAGAGATGAACCTTTGAAGGAGTTGATCTCCCTCAAACCATAGTTGTAGACCTCACCTAGTTGTAACCACTAAAAATTTCTACCAACATGCATGTAACTGCACAAAACACTTGCAAGGTGAAGGATCACTTCACTATAAATTTTTCCATTGCAAGGGAACCATATGATGCAAGTGTTAGATTTGTCTAACACTAGTGTCTTAGTTGAACATACAGTAGTAGGGGTGAACTTTTTTGAACATAGGTCAGCATCCAAGAGAAAAAAATTTGTAGAGGGAAGAGAGCTCACCTCACAAAAGGATAAGCCAATGTCACCATCATTGACCTCCTCAAAGAATGAACTGAAACAAAAGGAGAATGTTTCTGGCTCACATGGCGATGTACAAAATGTCAAATCTGATTTTTGATTTGCACAAGAAAGACCTTCCTCATGCACCTCAAAAGAGAAACCCTGAAGCTCAAGCATACTATCAAATTGAGCAATGGGAGCATCACTCTCCAAAAAAATGTGCGGTTTCTCAATGGTGAATTTTTTAGTGTGTTGGTTCTATGTGAAGCATTCTAACTTAGTCACATTATCCCTAATGTCAAAGGTCACATCTTCATATTGAATGAAGACCTCATATTCAACATTGCTACATTCAAGGACAATAGAAAACCAAAAAACATCATAATTACTTGTATTGATACACACTTCATCAACACATACCTCAGATTTTTGATACACTTCAAGTGAAGAACTAAATTCTTCAGATTGCCTCTTTGCGTTAATTCTTTCTTAGCAACTAGTTACAACAAAATCAGACTCTTGGTTTGTAATGGTTGCCACGTCCTCTTTTGTTTCCTTACTCTTATGTTGCTGCCCACAAAGCTCCTATTTTGGGGGTGAAATATTGACATTTAAACTTGAACAAAAGGTTTCTATAATATCCCAAAAGAGGTCCTCCACCTCAAAACTACAAACCTCGATAGATTGGGGATCTTCATCCACAATAACAAGGAATAAAAAGGTTTGTTGTTGTTCCAAAACCATGGAGTTTTCTTCACCCATCAAGCCCAAACCAAGATGCTTAGAGGCTTCAACTGATGTAGGTATATGTGATCTATCCTCCTCATCTTCAACTTAACAAGGAAGGACATCAAAAGAGAGGACTGATTCCTCTACTGTATCAATTTTCTCTACCTTTTTAGTGTCTTGTTGTTGCAACACTATTTCATCTTCATTTTTTTCTTGCAACATACCAAGACACTCATTGTCTTGAGCACATGAAGGCTCTTTAAAAATAGCCTCCTCAAGGATAGGTTCTTGTGAGGAATGGAGGCTTGCAAAACTTGAAATCTCAAACATAGAAGATCTACTTGATGGAACAAGAGGTTGTATTGGAGTTTCAAGGGGTTGATTAGGATTCTTGAAACTAAAAAATTTGTGCTTGTAAACCTCTTACACAATAGATTGTTTTAGAATAAAAGGAGGGCTAATGGAAGTTTCAAGAGGTTTGCTAGGGTTCTTAAAACTTACAAATTTATGCTTTCTTACCTCCTCCTTAGCAGGTTGTTTTGGAACTGGTGGAAGTACTTGTTTGAAACTAGGCACACAAGGGGCTGCCTGAGTCTCAGGAACTTGTGCTAGAGCAAGGGAAAGACAAATTTTCTCTTCCCTAGCAGAAACACCATTTGTTGTATACTCCTCTTTTCGTGCCTTCTTTGTGCCTCCCATTGTTTCTCATACCTCCATGAAGCTTCAATATTTTTCTATTGTGAATAATGAACTTGATGGACAAACTCATCATGTTGTGGGAAATAATCTTGAATCCCTTGATAGGCTTGATTAGCACACTCCTCCTATTGCAGTTGAAACTATTTTTGTCTCTGTAACTCAACCAACTATCTATTGAAATCAAGAAAACTGCTTGTAATCTCACTTGCACTTAAATTATCAAAATATCAGGGTTGACTAGGAGAGAAACAAGACTAATTTTCAAAGTGATGAGTCTCTTGTGGCTATTGATAGGGATATGTAGGTGTCCAAGAAGACTAAGAAGGGTGGGGTGGGTGGTAAGCATTTTGATAATATTGTGAACCCACAACAACAAGGTTTTGTGGAATGAAATGGGAGGCATAACTAGCCCAATATGGCTGATTGAGAGGTGCAAAGTTGGAATTATCATGAAATGGTGTGGTATACATATGGTTTCCATTATAACTTGACATTTTTATGCATGGAAAATGCTTCAAAAATTACAAAATAAGAGCAAAGGACTACTCAACCAAATATTTTGGGTACATACCAAAAGAGTCACCCATTGAATTGAGTTGCAAAGTCACTAGGTGCTTGAAGAACGCCTCCAAAGGCTGAAACGTTGAAGAAGGCACCACTTCCTCAATGGCATGAAATGAAACTAGGTTGCTTGAACTAGCTAATTTTGAATGAAGTCACCATGGTGTTTGAATATATACCTCAAAAGGTAAGATGCATTGAAGAAAACACCAAATTCTTCAATGAAGAGAAGTAGTCCCACCGGGCATGCCAAAAATTGTTGTCACATGAAATTGCACCCTACTAAGCACGAAGCTTAGAATTCTAATGACACAATGGAAACAACCTCAAGGTGTGGGACCTTTGTGCGTATGAGGTTGAATCTCTAGAGAAGGTTAACTTCCTTTTTCAATCCCAATGCAATGTGTTGGTCCAACCCAACACATGAAAACCTACCACTAACCTACTCTAACAACTCATAGGGGAAAAGGGGAGAAGGAATGCATGAAAGGGAAATGGAGGTGATACACCAAGATGGAAAGGTTGTTTCTTCCTAATCAATATTTGCACAGTAAATCAAAGAAGGGGACCAAAGCACTCACACAACTCTCTATTTGGTTGATTTTAGAGGCAAACATGGAGGTTAGGGTTTGACAAAGTGCTAGAAGGAAAGAGAATTTCTCAACAAAAAGATTGTAAATAATTTAACTCAAACATGTATACATAAAAATGCAAAAAAACACTCCAACATGAAGGTAATTAAATATTGCTCATACATAAAAGAGGAGAGAACCAAAAACAATGATCAACTTCATTAATGTAAAGGCATATAGCCAATCTTTACAATGGCAGAGTGTAAAATACAATGTGCAAAAGAAAAACCCTTGAGGAGCCAGAGGAAGAAGAACCATGAAAATGAATACATTTCTTACATTTATAGATTAGGAATAACTTAGAAACACAATTCAAACCCTAACCCTAACTAGGATTAGCAAAAAAGACTATGCATGAAATAATGGAGTCATTCCGTGAAAGATGTAACTAGGGCATATATCTTCCAAGAAAGTCAACAAAGAGAAATAAATGGGCATGGGCGCCCATGAAATCCACTTGTAGAAGGTGAGGGGAGAAATTAATGTTGTCCTTGAAGCCTAGGAACCAAGACAAGCCATTGGGAAGTGGTTGAGCATTAGCATCGTCACTCAGAAAACACGTCCAAACGCAGGAAGGTTGGGGCATCAAGATCAAAAAATCACCTTTACAAGCATGAAAATGAATTAAATGGTCTGGACCCATGAAAAAGCATTTGTCATACATTGGTGATTGGGTGATCGGGATTTGGGTGTCGGCCTTACAACTTACCTCATGTTGGGAAGAAGGAAAGAAGAAAGTGTGAAGAAGAAAAGAAACATCGGAGGTAAGAGGGAAAGCTTACCTCTGCAAATTGGGGTAAGGGAGAAGCATTACCCCCAAAGCTCAAAGCATTTGACACTTAGTCGAATTATGAAAAGAAACCATCAGAGAGACAACCGAATATCAGTGGGACCAAAGGAATGGTCACTTTCACATTCTGAAGAAGAACATCAAGGAGAGAATGAATATCAGAGAGACCAAAATAATGGTCTCTTTGGCATTCCGAAGGAATTGATGATCGAAAGCCAAAAAATCCAACTTTTCAGGAATCAGAGGGAAGACTTACCTCTTATCTCTGAAGGTAAGAGGCAAGATGCAAGAGCAAAGGACGAAACCTAAAGGTGGGTAGGAGAAAGGTGAAAATGGAAGAGGAGAGAGATTGGTAAGGGGTGAAGGGTAAGGTTGAAGGCCAACACCTAAAACACTTAGAAGAAAAAAGGGAAGGAAGAGAAGAAGGGGAAAGAGCGATGGAGAAAGCATGCAAGGAAAGCAAGTAAGCAACAACCCGAAACCCCAAAAATCTAGGACTTAGTCAATTTTTAGGAACCCCCAAGGAAAACTCATGCAACATCTCTCGGATCAGATATCAATGATGGGACATCAAAGGGGGGCATGAAATGTCAACAATTAGCACCTAACCATTGACTATTTATTGAAATAGTTACAATAAAATTTTATTACTCCAAATAAATGGTAATATACACATCCACAAGGTGGATGTGGAAGAATTTAAAGTTTGAAAAAAATAGCTAAAATAGACTTATACGAGATCTTACTAGTTTGAGGCCTTTGAAACCAACATTGGTTGCAGTTGTATGACTGCATGTGAGAGAATAATTCCAGTGAGATGTTTCTTTCTATTGTGTTTTCAAATCAAAATTGGAGTCTAGTAACCTTTTGAGTCTAATAACCCTTGCAAATTGTATGGCGACCTTGTGTAAAGTCATGTAGAGAGAAAACTAGAGATTGGAAAAACTTTGAGCTTTATTCTAGGTGGGAGGTTAGAGGTACTTTTTGTTGGAAGGAAATGGTGTGGAGGAACATGAAAATTTGTGGCTAGATGGAATGGAAACTGTCACATTTAAGTGTTAATAGATGCCATGCGTAGTTTGGGTAGGAGTTGCAAGATGTCAACTAGAAAGGGGGAAGTTGTAGAATATTGTGGCACACAAGGAGGCAATGAGAAGATAGATGCTTGTAGATTTTTATTTCAAGCATTCTCTTTGCTTCTTGTTATGATGCTTCAAGAAATGGTGTCAATTGGGAATATTAATTATGACAATGATGAGGATTACTTAGTTTCAAGAGGCAATAATCACCAACCTTTGTTAAAGAGCCAATCATCCCAAAGTCCACCTATTTCTACTACTTGTGAGACTAGACCAAATCGTATTACAAAGTGAAAACATAAGACAAATCTTATTAATAGGTGCAAACAAAACCCCCGCTCTTCACAAATTTATTTGTTGGCACAACCTACTGATGAAGTCATGGTTTAATCAAGAAATCACAAACCCTCAACAAATAACAAACCCTACCAAATATACCTCTTATGTTGGGGCTTGGCTAATGGAAGAACATGGAAAATATTGAAACCCTACAAAATAATTTGATCATCAAGAAATAAAACTCCCACACCCACAAAAAATAGATTTGCAGAAAAAAAATTCTTGGAAACAAAAAAATTACATTGGTATGAAATTTCAAATAGGTACAACCATTTAAAAAAGGACCGTACTAGCAAAAAAAAATTGCAAAAAATTGAAGTTACCATTTTTTATAAAGTGAACCATTATTCTCCATTTCTTGAACCATGTAAACACAATGGTGATGTTTGTTTGGCTCCATAATAATTCTTTGATAGGGTGTGTGTTTGATTCACCAAAAAATGGGAAGAAACATGAAATTCAACACTTTGATACCATGTTGGAGTAAAAAACTATGACCACAAAAGAATCAAGCACAAAAAATTAGCCAAGAAACTATCATAAAATGTGTGAATGTACAATTATCTCTCCTTGTGTATGTAAGCAAGGAGGAAGTAGGAAGGTGGAATAAAAATACTAACTAACCCTCCAAGATGTGTGACACATGTAGAATACTTGGGACAAGTGTGAGTGCATGTGTCATGTATTTATGAGGTGAGACAACTAAACCACTAAATTAACTTAAGCTATTGTGAATAGGACTACTAGGTTTAGGAACTAGATAAATAACAACTAGATGCATAAAGACACTTTTCACACTAATAATATATTCTCAAAAAATGATAATAATAATTATAACTCCTTGGTATTTATACTAATATGTGACATTAAAGAAATCCCACCTCCATTTTCTTGTTTATATTTCATGTATAGAAGATAAAACTTATTGGTATCTTCTATGAGTTTAAGTGGTTGGTTGAAACTTACCATGGCTATGTGTACCTTTCTTTTGTGTTCCTTAAAAACAAACTTAATTTATCCATGATGTATCAATACTTTTTTTTCTTTCTCATGAGTATAGCATCAGAAAATACATAATCCCAAGCATAATTTCAAATGAATTAAGAGAAATCGTGTTTGCTTCTACTTCATCTACATATCGAGCATTTATTACAAACTAAAATTTTCACCTTTTCTTAACCCGAATCTCTACACCCTTCTTATCCCAACCCAATGCATAGTTGAGGATGATCATACATTTTTAAACCAAGAATCTTAACTATATAAATTGAAATCAAATTTATTTCAAGATTAGGATCTACAAGTTCTCTTACCCTTGTTTTATTCCCTTGGAGTGAGAATAAATAGTTGGCTCACTACTTCTTGTTCTTTCTCATTCATTGTGGTTCTTATAGCTATGGAACCCAATTTATCATCAATGCCTAATTTTTCCTCTATTTCCACTTCATCTTGAATGTTATCCATGAACTTATTTGAGTCCTTGTTAGGTCTATTCTTAGGATGTAACTTAGGATGCACCCTCCAACATTTATTTTCTATATGACCATCAATATTGCAATGTGAAAAATTATTTTTTGGTTCTTTTCCATCATGGATAAGAGTGTTCTTCTTATCTTTATATTTTTTGAATGGTTTACCCTTCTCTTTTCGGTTGTTCCTTTATCTTATTGTTGTCACTTTTTAGAAGACTCTCCTCCATTGTTCATTTTTTATTCATCAATGTCTTGTGTCAATACACAAGCCTCATATAAATTAGTTGGCTTGGTTTTTATGAATCTTCCTTTTATTTTTTATGAAACCAACTAAGGTAATTAGTTAGGATATCTTCTTCCAATTCCATTCTCAATATCATGGCTTACCTTCAAAACTTAATTATTTAATATTGTACATTTTGACTATTTACTTCCCTAAGATAGATCCATTTATTTTTTTTGATTAGTGTCATTCTTAATTGGATAAAAAATATTCCTTATAAGAATTTAAAACCTTCCAAATTATAATTTGTTGGTTTCTTATTCTTCTCACACAAAAATAGATAGCTCTCTCACCATACAAGACCATGTCACTCGTCTTCAAATGAGATAATAAAACTTTATACAATCTAGTCACATTGTAGGCACTAAAATATACTTGCATCTATCTAATCCAAGTATCTATTATTTATACATCTACTTGAACTTCAAAGGTTTTTATTTCTATCTTGGTTTCAAATTTAAATGGAGTAGGTCTATTGTTTACTTATGTTTCTCTCTCTTCCCAAATGCAATTGTGGAAATTATTTTCTTATTCTTCTTCTCCATTGTCTCCAATACTAAACTTATTTTCCAAAGTTTAAACTAGGACATTAAGTAGGATGGCCGATCTTTTACAATTTGAGCTTATTGGTTGGTCATGTGCTCTAGTTATAAGTTATTCATTGTTGATGTTTTACCACTTTCTCTACTTGTCTCTCTAAGACTAAAACCATAGTATTTAAATCTTTAATTATAATTTCTTGATTTTAATAGCAAGTTCATATCTATATATTCTCTTGGACTAACTTATCATTATCGCTTGAAGACCTTGTCATTGTTACATAATCCACTTAAACCTAACTTCTCAAGGTTTTAAATTTATTTGATACAAAAATGATTTGTATTCACTACAAAGATTGAGCTTATGGCTAGAAATGTATTCTACTAAAAATATAATTAACTAATTACTTTGAATTAATTATAGAATTCAAATTGAACTTAAATCCACTAGTAAATGCAAGCAACATAATGAAACACACTACACATTTTTCACTTGGTAAACTTCCAATTTGAGAGGAAAAATATAGGTTGATAGGTACCAAATAGATATCATATTTGGTTTAGTACCATCCAAGTTTAGTATAGAAAGGGATAAAATCTATGTTGTTCCTATCATTCTTATATGCTTGTGAAACAAACCATGCACCCTTTATTAGCCTATTCCAAGTGTTAGGTGCTCATTACTCATACAATTTTTTTCCTCTTCCATCCTTACTTTTATATTTATTTATCTCTACTCTCATGAACTAGAATAATATCCAAACCATCCTAGAAATCAAGGAGTTGGTCTTTCCATCTACCTTTTCTTTTTCTAGCTTCACATGACCAAACCACCATTGATCATACATAACCATGATTGTTTATCACAAAATTTCCTTATTATTTATATAAATTCCATTATCAATTTTAAAATCACCATCGAATCACATAATCATGATATAATTCTTTTTTTACCATCATTATTTTTAAAATGGTTTCTCAATAAAACTAATAGTTATATCTATGGAAAAATAACATGTATTTTCATTTGTTTAAATTTTAAACCAATCAACTTTCTAAAAGATACATATCTCCTTGATCATTTCTGGACCATCATAACTCCACCATTAGGAGGATCTTGGTCCCAAAAAAAAATAGCTATAAAATTAATGAGGGTTAAAGAACCCATCATATTCTAAATATTTTATCTTTCCTTACACTAGAAGATAAACATCATCCAAAATATAGCACATATTTGTCTCCAATTTCCTTGAAGAATTTGTATTTTTCATCTTACTAATCTATCTAAGAATAAAATCTTTATACATGTTTGTGTTTTCCACTACACCTAAGAAATCTCTAAGGAATAGCCAATTCCTATACTCAAGACTCTTGTAATGAATGGCCAACTAACAAGATCTAGTCAAAGACTTAGATCTTCTGCACTTTAGGCTATGTGGGACCAAGGAGGGTATTCCTAGTGTGTTCATTTGAGGTTTTTCTTTGTAGAACACATCATTTACATAGATAAATTTGGATGAAGGATAATTCTGCAACAATTACTACGAAATTGGCTTGTTTCTAAGTAATTTGCTACCCATTCATCAAAATAAAGACATCATTAGTGAGAATTGATACATACACACTTTGAGATCAATGAATTTAAATCCTGACTTTGGGTCAGTCACTAGACAATTGTTTGATTAACCTTTAGGTAAATAATTTAGGAATGGATTGGTGCCCTATTCATTGGGTAAATGAAGTCACTCATACAAGAACTAGTAAAACAAAGATGACCCAAGAATTCAGTAGAATGGACTACTCTCACAATAATTTTGCATCATGGAGCACAATTTTCTAATACACTACTGCTTATCAAATCCTTTGCAAATAAATGTAAATTTATGACCCCCATTTAAGTATTTTAATTGATCGCTTGAATCAAAACAAAGAACAAAGACATACATTCAAACAAATGTTCAAAGTAGAATAGAAATACCATTAATATTTCATTCAAAATTCACTTAAACTTGTAGGAGAGAAAATACATCAAAATTATATATTTGTTGGTACTTTAAGTCATATCTGCAGAACAATTTAAGATAATTGCATGAGTTCATTCATAAGCTCAAAACTGAAAAGCTATTCTATTCCTATCTACCCATATACATTCGACCCAAAACCTAGACAGAAATTTTCCATCCCCTACAAATGAGCCATGGTTTCCCTTTTATAGAATAAGGGAGCAACAAGCTTCAAGCCCAAATGCATTCCAAATACAACATTTTCATTTCATCAATCATTTCAATTGCATTTCAAAATTCCCCATGTGTTGAATCTACAAATACATGGTGCAAAAATGGGGAGAGCCAAAATTATAACCACCATCAAAAAGGGGAAACCAAACATGCCACCAAAATTCCCCTGTCGCCATCCACGCCACAACAAACCAGGCATCTTTATTGCCATGAGGGAACACATTCAACACCAAACCCAAAAAGAATTGTCACATGCTAGAGAAGAAACTACCCGCCACAGCAACACATCACAACAAAAAATTTCCATCCCACATGGAAATTCCTTACCGACCAGCCACCTTGCCTTTACCAACACCCAAACCCTGGTATACACGCCTGCTTCAATTTGTTTATAGAGAGGGAGACGTAACCTCAGCTTCCTCATCATCCTCACCCACATGCATCACAGTACCACTCCGCCCACTTGGAGTCCTAACAGCTAGTGGAGGGATAGACAAAACCTCCTCACCCGAGGCCAGAGTTTTGCCCAGAGTTAAGAGATATTGTTGATAACTGGGGTCTGTTTCAGTCTCGCTATCCGACTGGCTTGCCATGAGATCAATGAGTGAGTTTTGATGCCCGAAGGAGCCACGTCCATACCTTATTTTCCTTTCAACACCAGTAACAGAGTGCATCGACTATTTTCCTTTATCATCTACTGGTTGAGCAACAACGTCCTAGAATTGCAATCTTCTACTGCATCTGGTAGGCACAAGCCTAGGCTTGTTGACCAAAGTACCTTCGTGAACAGTAGGATCAAGATTTTGCGAGCTCAAATGAATAGACCTTCTCGTTGGCTTACTCATTTTCTCTTGTCAAACAAGCACTAGAACTTGATCGGACTCGACTCAAAAAGTTTTCTAACTACTAAAATGAATGACACAATTAGCAGTTAATTCCTCTTATATTTATCGTGTGAGGTAATGGAAACCTTCATCAATGTTTAGTAAAAACACACGTGCAAACATGGCAATTCAGTGGCATATGTACTATCACCGTTTAACTTGAGCTACATGAGATTTTGCGAATCACCCTTCATGATTTCCAACAACTACATTTTCACACGGATTGAAATCAACGTGATTGCACAAGCAAGGAATAATTCATTAATGCTTCACCCATTGTAGAATAAAACAACTACCATGTGCCATTTTCCAACTTTGAATACTATCCACTGATCTCCTAAAGAGGTGGCAGATCGAACAGTTCATCTTAGGCTGACTAGGTTTGAAATCCAGCAAAGCATTGTTGTCTTGTCTTTGATAAATAACATTAATCCATCTCAGACACCAACTACCATGTTAGCGGACCCTATGCATCTTGCAAACTAAAAAGCTAGAGCCATGTGTCACAATCTTGCTGACCCCGTGGCTTTTAACCAGCCTTCATCTTCCCCCCACAAGCTAGTGGGGAATGGTAGAGATTCACTCCAGCTTTTGATCGTAGCCGTCATTCTAAAACCACGGGCCACAAGCGCAGTAGTGGAGGTTGGGCCCCACATCCCATATGGGACATGTGTCCGCTTTTTGCTGACCTCGCACCAAATAACTGACCGGCACCTTAAGTCTACAAGCTGGCGGGGTACGATCGAGATCTTTTCCAATATCTGTGAATCTCAACAAACCTGCATATAGCACAGTTAGCATTTAATGAAAGGCTTTGGCTAAGCCGTCGGCGACATGACCCCTTGCAGACTGATGACTTAAGCTTAAGTCATTGAGAAAATTAAAACCCCAACTTAGGGAATTGGTGACATCAATGAGCGGGTTGAATGATCGGTACTCTAACTAAAGGGTGTTGGTAAATAGATGTAAATAATGGCTCAAAGAAGTGAATTAAAGGACTGGGAATTGGTAGAACCGGTCAATGCCAAATTAGAACATTTGAAGGCTCACAAGACTAAACCCTACTCATTTATGAGGACCAAGGTTTATCAAAGAGGCAGACCAGATCCATGGAGAATGAGAAAATCCACCAGGATTTTAGAAGCTCCAACAATACATGTACCCAAATTTGGTAACAACCCTCTCACAGTGATATGAGATCCCAAAAATTCAAACATCACAAATATCTAATAACACAACATTCACCATCACTTCATCCTTAAACTTAGTAGAAATTCTAAATTTAAACTTGCATTCCTTGATCATAGTCATCTCTATTTCTTATTGTAATCATCCTAACATATATGGTCAAGGATAATCTAAGAGATCCCAATTGAGTTCACATATATATCAAAAATAGGTTCCAATTTCTTACCTCCTACTTGCATCTTGATGTGGAAGAGTTGAGAGATCTCTTCTCTTCCATGAGAGCAATCACCCACCTTTTGTATGCCCCTATTAATGAAAGAAAACCTTTGAGTTACACTCTATTTTTTGTGTGCAATTGGTATCCTTTCCTTTCTCATTTAACCAAGAAGGTACCAACTTTGGATGTAGCTTCAAACACCTTTATTTGGTATTTACATGTTTTCCATAGTGAGTAAAATAAAATTTTCCTTCACCTTTTCTTTTTGAATTAATAGAAGAGGTAAAAAATTATTGCTTTGTACCCTATTACCATCCTCATTCTTCTTACCATATTTTTATTTCTCTGCACCATATTGTGTGTATTTGTAAGAGGCCCCCTTCATGTCTTTCTCAAGGTAATGTGCTTAGACACATGATTCATCTATATCTTGAAGCTCAGTCATTATGATTATTATTTTCAAGTGATCACATAACCCCAAATGTATTATATCATTATTTCATATTCTATGATATACTTACCAAGTTGAACTACTCTCTTCTTAATTTTTCTTGTATAAGCTTGCATACTTTGCCCTTCTTGCTTCATTGATTAATTTGCATTATCCTTTGTTATTTATGACATATAGGGTACAATTTCCTACCTAACTCTAACATATTAAAATCAACCCACTTCATGATGGGTGGCACCTTTTGAATCTTCAAAGACTGAGCATAGCTCTTTTATAAGTAAGAGTATTCCCAAAAAGATTTAACCTAGCAATTTTTTTTTTATGAGGAGATAGTTTATTCAAACTAAGGTATACCTCCATCCAAGACACATATTGATCAAGGTCGACACTAATCTCTCCATCATAGGTTTTTATGTCAATATTTACCTCAACCTTAAAAAAATATTCTATGAGAGGTTTCTCCTTTCCCTACTCTTGGACTTTATGGTTTTATTTCTTCCTTATATTATTTAGGATCTCCCAACTTAGATATCAATACCATCACCATGCTTTAAAAATTATCCACCTTCTTTTCTATGTAATTAATCCTTGCAAAATATTCTTCTGTAACTTCTTGAAATACACTTCTCCACCATTATCCCTTACCATTCTTTCTCTCCCCAACCACTATCTATTTCAAATCTCAAGATTATAGTAAAATAAGAAACTTTCACTTTATCTTGTGGATGGAATAAGTTCATATCAAAAGAGATCTAATATTTTATTAATCCTTCAAAGGAGTTATATCAATACAAATTAACCCTCTAAATTCCTACAACACTTTGTTACTACTATAACCTACAAAACAACTTATTGAACCTCCTAGCCCAAGCCCCAATTTATAGAAATATTACAAGGTGAAACCAAGGGATGGTTTTGGAAATCATTTACAATCCTAAAGAAGGTGCACCACCCAAATTGGTTGGACTCAAATCCTAATGCCTCCCTTGGTCTAAGATTCCCCCATCTATTATTAGCATATTACTTAAATATTGTCATAGGTTAATGACAAAGAATATTTGACTAACCAAACTTTGGCATACAACTTATCCTTATTCTCCTATAAATTAGATGCTTCATGATAAGTGTCCTATACTATTATAAGGCTGGTCAAAATCCTTACATGATCTTACATGATTAAACATTCCAAGATAAAAGTGGGATGCCTACATCCTCATGTGAGAGAAAAATCCACTAAAATAAAAAAATTCCATGCCACTCCAAAAAGGAACACTGAGTTTTCTAAATGAAGACAAAAGACACAAAAGACAAATAGCAATGCATACAAAATATTAAACATGAGCATTAGGATTATAAGGTTGAGACACTTTATCCCAAAAAAATTACCTACCTTTCCTATAGCTTCTCTATCCTTGAAAGTAGAAGGCTAAATATTTGAAAAGTAAGATCAATTTAGAAAACCCTTTGTATTCCACATTATATTTTCTTTGTAATATTTTTGGACCACTTCCACTAGCAAGTGCTTTTGTTTTCATCAAGACATTATTTTTTTTTCCAAGTTTGATGATTCCTTTTTTCTTATGGCAAGTGACAAATTCACTTAAGTTGGTTTTCTAGGTCATTCTATGGTTTACAAATGTTTTTTGAAAACTCCCTAAGACACTCTCCTAGTTACTTATAGTTTCCCATTCTCCATAATTCCTTACATTTTAACAAATTAGAATTCCTAAGACACTTTAAGGTACGCCTTAGCTAAGTGGAACCACTTTGACCCCATTAGTTTAACTTTTACAATATAATTTTAGATTAATATAATCTATTATGAAAATATAATATGAGAAAATATACGCTTGGAGTTTAATGCTATATAGATATAGAGTAAATTTGATGGTGCTCGTTTATCCTTGTATCCAAATCATGGTGCTTTAGCTCTCCTTTCTTGTGATCGACTAATTATAGGTGAATCTCCAAGTCAAGGTAGGTTGAACAAGGGAATTAAAACATTGGGGAGTGGGACTGGTTGAGTAAAAATGGTTGATTTATGGTTAGAGATAAATTTGGGCATAAATTAGTTGCTTCTTATAACATTCCTATATAAATTAACATTCTTTGTACAAGAATGTTTTTGGGTGGTGGTAGTGGAAATTATGGATCTAAATATGATGCAAGAGAAGAGAAAATAAAAGAGAAACTTATATTCTTAAATTTGTTCACATACAAACTCAAGCAAAAATTATCAAGATAAAATTGATAGTTTACACTAAATCACTAGTGAATTGACAATGTCAAAATCACCATAGTGAAAGGGAAGTTGTCACAATGAAAACATGTTCACTACATGCACAAAACAAAGATTTTAACATAATAAAAAAAAGAGTAGAACTAAAGAATAAAGATATGGGAAAATACTAGCGGATAAACAACAAATACTAGAGATATCTAGGTCTATGGGGGTTTGAAAATTGGGTTTTACCTTGGAGACATGTTTCAATTGTTATATAGTCATTTTTATATGCCATATTGGCCTTTTGGGGATTTTTGTCATCACTGGATGAGCCAAGTTAGCATGTATGTTTTTGGGCGATTACCATCCAACTATTACAATTTTCTCTTGTAACACGATCACATCCACTATTGAGTTTGTCTTTAATTACCTACAAAAAAATGTTTATTTGGATGCATATATATCTAGAGAGTGGTGTGGTGCTTAAGAATGGCATTGGGAGCATGCTATGTGCAAAGAGAAGTATGAATCTTCCTTCATGACAGTCACAAGTCTCTAAGACTAATTCAACAAGATTGAAACAAAAAAATTATAGGATTTTGGATGTTGATGTCTTGAATTAAAATCCACTGAATGCCACTAAAACTAAGGAGTGTGTGATTAAATATGTAAATGCAAATTGTTACTCATTGATATTCAATCATGAAAATGCCCTATGATGATTCCCTTAAGTATAAAACCCTAGACACATAATTTAAACTTTATAGTACATATGTTGATGAGTAATGTCATATTCCTATCAACCTTAGAATTGAGAAATTTGAATTGAAAAACTTGGGGACTAGGTTGCACCTACTATTGAGTCCAGGAAGGAGAAAATATTGAGGACCAAATCAATGTTAGTTCGAAGTGGAAAATTTAGCAAGTGTTGGATTGAAGATTGGGATCAGTGAGTGTATCAAAAGAGCCAAAGTGAATGCTATAATCATGCATCTACGACAACTATACAAAACAAAATAAAAAATGAAAAAAAATATACTCTTTTCTCCTATACAACTTTATTTCAATAAACCAAAAACAAATTACCAATATCAAAAACAAAATCCTAATATTGTAAGTTATAATATATATTCTTTTATGATTTCTATAATATACCTTTTCATTAGTCAATATAAATTGGAAAGAAAACTTAATGTTTTTGATTTGGTATATACTTTGTATTCTTATTAATTGCCTTGGGCCACTTTCATAGACTTCTAAAAGAGAGTATATTTCTCGTTAAACATGCTCCTAGTTGATGGTAAGAATACTTGTACTTCTTAGGTATGAAATGCAATACTATTTACAAACGGAATATTTAACTTTTTGACTTTTTGACTTTTTGACTAACCTGCAATTCTAAGTAGAAAACAAATGCTTTTATTTTTAATCTTTTGACCAGCATGAAATTTAAAGGGTTTTATTGGCAACCGACACTTTTTCTAGCAGATGTAAAGGAAGTGAAGATGCCTACAAAGGGTTTCGCTAATTTGATGGTAAGAAGTCCTTAAAAAAGACAATAAGGGAACTGTTTAGTCTAAAAGGTCTTAGTTTTAGGCCCCACTTCACATGGGGTAATCATGAAGCATGACTATGAAACAAACAAGAAAACAAGTGGAACGGTGGGTAGTACCCATATAAGGCCAACTTTGAGGACTTGTAAACAACTCGTCCACATGTATTGAAACACTAAAGGTCCCCCTCTATTATAAAAATACCACATGTCTAGCTAGGGCTCATGGGTGTCATTACCTTTTTAAGGCCAAAGAAGACAATACTACTTAAGAACTTGAGACACTTTTATTGTTATCATTAAACTGACTTTATCATTGATTCTTATGGTATGAACATTCTACATATTGTCAAAGGAGTTATGATGGTTATTAAGTTCTGAAGTGTTAAAAGATATTTGATACAAGAGGGATAAGTTCAATTGATGGGTGATTTTGAAGCAATAAATCTTTTTAGTTGTTGATTTAGTCAAAGAAGTTTTTTGAGATATGTGAATATTTATTCAATACATTGGAATTAACTACATAAAGACAAAGATGTCAATATCTATATAAACAAATGTCATGTAGTGACTAGTCTTTATTGTCGTAACATGTTATAAATTATAGTCGATAAGAACCAATTAAACATACAACAAATATTGATTAGTATAGCCACTATCTTAGAATAGAAATAATAACTTTTCTACTGAAAAAAAATATATATTTATTTACTCACGTGAAATGTTGACATAAGAAAAATTGCATTACAAATGTATGTTATGTTTGTTCTTACTATTTTTTAACACTAAATATAATCATTATCAAATCATTAAAAATTGTAGTTATTATATATTTCCATAATAACAATCAAATATAATCTAACTATGTAACATATATATGAATTATATATATGAATTAGATAGATCTATAAATAAAATATTATAAATAATTATATGAAATATTTAAATACTAGATTATAGTTATTAATATAATAAATAATATATATAATTAATGAAGAATGTTATACACTAACTTTTTTATCAATTTAAAAAAATAAAAAATGGGTTAGTAAAAAATATTTTAAGCATTTGTCAATCTGTTAGAAAGGAAGCTAAATCATCTCCCCTGCTTCACTATTAAGGTGATCCATCACTCAAACGTTACTCTAGTGTTCGTGCTGCAGGATGAGATTAAAAAAACATGACCCTGCTATGGATCCCAGCTCCATTCAGGCCAAGAAGGATGTTTTCAAATTCCTCATGGACGAATGTGAAAGCATATCTAAGTAGGGGCTTGAGGGTTAGCTCTTGTCTGCTCCCTTTGGTATTTTTTTGGTTTTCCTATTGTTAGTTTGTTGTTTTTGCTATCAATTTTTTGTTAATATGTATCGTTGAACTTATGTCCTTATGACATGTTGAGTTAAGGGTACAACACCTTGTAAATGTTGCTTATATAATAAAAAACAAATAAGTGATAATAGTAATTAATAATTTTTAAATAGTGATGTGAGTTTGCATAAGCCATACCTCCATTAAATTGATAAGAATATTTGACACTTAAAATTTGTCATTTTTATGTTGTATAAAAAAATCATTATGATTTTTTTCTTGATTTATAGATAGTTGTAATAAGGACTCAAGTTTTTGAGCTAGTAGCCTTTGAGATAAGTGATATTTTTAAAAATTATACATTTTTTGCTTTGTTAAAATAAGAAAGTAAAGTAGATTTTTTTTGGTAAAAGTCTTGACTGGTTAGAAATTAGTAATAATAATAGCTAGTTAAAGATTATTCATCACTATAGTTACCCTATTAGATAGGCACTAATAATTAAAATATATATTACAAATATTTTTTTTACCTCTTTTAATTTCAAATTAATAAATCTCAAGTAAATAAAATGTTATTCTTAACACTTAATTTGTACTTCTAAATGTTACTTTGCATTGATTTAATATGTTCAAAAATAATGTTAATATTGAAAACCACATACCTATACCCTTTTTCTTTATGTTTTGGATTGCTTTGATTAAAGTGTCTTAAGTGTAATAATGAGTGTTCAAGTGACATATTCTTCCATAAATTTAACTTATAACATTCATATATCCCAATCTCATTATTAATTATTCCCAAAGATTGATCATGATCTTTAGATTCATTTTTTTTTTATCATGGGTTAGATTAGATATGAAAGTATGAAGTTGACCCAAATCACTTTTATAGTCTCAAATCTAGATCCTTAACTTTTAAATTTTTAACTTGAATTTTATCTTACCACTTCCTCCTTTTAAGCATCAACTAAGCTAACCTAGCACATGTTTGTGTTGATCTATGTACTTGGTTACATTTGAAATAATAATTCACTCATTTGAAATTATTGAGGAATCTATTAAGCATATGTAGAGTTCAATTTATAAAATGGGATAAAAGGAATCTACTAGTCACTATTAGATAATTACATCAACATACATCATTCTACATCCACTACATGTTTGCTTGTTGTCTTTGAATTTTTGCTTAGAGTTGTAAATTTAGTTCGGCTAAAGGTTCAATCAAGGCGAATGTGAGCCACATAAATCAAAATAGCTCTGAAGGTTTCTTAAATATCATTAGTCCTTATAAAACTTATCTATTAAAAGATCAACATACATAAATGATTCTATATCTTACCGATTTATACTTGAGCTATAATTTGGGTTAGCGCATCAACATAGATTTACATGTGCAAGGATTAGGTCTTCATGTGCATAAATGAATCAAAGTGGAGAATAATTAGTTTGTAGAATCTAAGATCTTCATTTGAGCAAGCCTAAAAATTCTTGCACCATAGTGAATTAATTTATAACATATATCACAACATATTCCCATCACCAAATTTTATGCTAAGTATTTTATTTATTTTATTTTAATTTTTATTTAATTTTAGTATTTTTTTTTGTCTTGGATCTCTCTTATCTAAATTGATTGTTTATGTAATTACTTTAATTATTTAATTAGCCTAGATATTTATGTAAGGTGGTATTTTC
Organism: Sequoia sempervirens; assembly: GCA_007258455.2. Lineage (NCBI taxonomy): Eukaryota > Viridiplantae > Streptophyta > Pinopsida > Cupressales > Cupressaceae > Sequoia > Sequoia sempervirens. The sequence continues at coordinate 62,672,457 of VDFB02047397.1, read as the reverse complement.
CTCTTACAATTACTTATATTTATTTACCTTGAAACTAATAAATTATGGATAAATAAATTACTATTTTACATGCTTACCTTCAACTTCTAAATCTTCATTGTCAATATAGTATGTGTGTGTATGTATATGAATATAGTATGTGTGTGTGTGTATATGATCATGAGGATGATGATTTTAATGATCTTTTGAATTAATTTAGAACTATTGGATCTTTAAAATGCATCATTCAATTATATAATATAACTACATGTTTGATAACTTTTAGCATCTTTAAATTAAATTTCTATGGGGACCTTTAAAATGTGTCATCCAATTATATCAAATAGTTACATATCTTTTTTATGTGTCTTACTTGTCCACGCCACATGTTGATTTAACAAATTATGTAAAATAGTATGATCCAAACATGGGACACAAGGACAAATAAATTAAATTCATTGCATATGATAGTCTTGGCATGTTGTAAGGTTGAAAACTGCATACCCTATAATTTTGATATTAAAAATTGTGTACATGTTTTAGTGCTTATTTTTGTTTAATATATTTTAGGTGTTTTTAATAATATATGTAGTATTTTTCATGGTCCAAATTTTAAAACTATCATTTCAATCTATCTTTTACCCTTTTTTTGTCTTATTTCCTATGGATGTCAATACTAGAGCACAAACATCTATGTGGGCACACTTTCATCCTCTAACTATATAGTTGCATTGGGCCCATTTAGCACTTAGCACAAAGGAATTTCTAATACTTCTTATTCATAATTGATATCGAGACTAATCTTGTATACCTCCAATAGTTATCTTTCTAATTATTTTTCTAAGTTTGATAATCTTGGCATGCAAGCTTGAAGTAATCTTGGCTCTCGCATCTCCATGACTAATTTTGATAAAGTTACTCCTCTTATTGTAATTTATAGCAACCCTGTTGTAATTTTATGGATTCTCTTACAAAATCTATGACATCTCTCATGTTCATGATATTTCTACATCTCTTTTTTTTTTCTGCAAGTCTTCTATTGTCATTGATTGCATCATTCTTGGAGGATTTCTTCATTGAGTAGAGTCATCTTCTATTCACTATTTGGTAGATAATTTATTCCTATAGCTCCCAAAGCTAGGTGATTTGATCCTCTATTTCCAATCTAGAAGCTTTTCCCTTCATTATTTACTTGATTTTTTGTGATGTTATCCTTTATATTATATGTTTGAAATTTCTAGGATCTTGGAAATCCTTGTTATTTCTCTTCATATTCATTCCTTTCTCCTCATTCTCATAATTTTATATATGTATTTATGCTTATATCTAAATTTATACTTGCATATATTAACTTCTATCTCCTTGACATAGCCTCATGGATGATGGTTTTCCATTCCTTTCTCTCCTCTCTTTCCATTTAATTATATAATATGTATTTTACATCTATTACATGATGAGAAATAAATAGGTTCTTATACCAATTGTTAGGAAATTCAATCTCTATCCAAATATGACTTCAATGGATGAGATACAATTCTTGGACTACAACAACATGAAAATATAAAACTTATATCCAAATCTAAAAGTTAAGCTACCTTAATATGGAAATACCATCATTAGATATGCCTTCTTTATGATGATAAAAATCAGCCAACATAACATGCTTAATAACACGACCTTTTGTGAACTTATAAAAACAATATATAAATAATATAATAACCATAAGATAGAAATAATGAGGTACAAATCAACAACACAATATCATCACATAACATAGGATTTACATGGAGAAGCCCTTGTAGGAAAAATCTCCATCGAGAAGAGAGGCTGAGTATATATTATTTTCAAACAAATGAGATTACAATACAAATACTTCCATTCTCCTCTTTTCATCCACCATGGCAGCACTCAAGTGCACCTATGAACAACCTCCTTATGTCTCAACATGTCCTTGTTCCTACAATGAAACTCTACATTCAGTTGTTGCTCATATTTTCTACATCTAGGAGGTTGAATTTATTGGCTTGTGAAGAAATCTTAAGCCCCAAACAAGGCTCCCAAAGATGAACCTTCATTCCAAACTTCCACAACCCTTGGAATACCTTCTTGAAATGTGAAAGGATACCAATTTTGGATCCAATACTTTCCCTCCAACTTGGGCACCCAAACATGGAAGATACACATTACATTAAATGTAATAAATGATAGAATACCAAGAGACACATGTTGCCTCATTCCAAGATCTCACTTGGAGAATCCCAATAGCCACTCATTTTTCCTTTTCCTTATCTTTTATCATCCCATTCTAGGTCTCTACATGTAGGGAAATAGTATTAAATATTTATTTCCACAAGTCACCTTTATTGTTGCTAGTGGATCCATCACCTCTCATGAATATATTACAAACAATGATGAGAATTAATTTTACAAAACATTTTCCTGATACACCCTAAGTTCCTAGAGACTCTTTCCAAATATGATGGAACCATGACACAAGATTTACAAGGTGGATGTCACCTTAATCCTAATATTACATAATTTAATGTCTATTATGTTAATGACATTTTTTGCAAACCCTCTTTTTCCCTATGCAAATTCTAATAAGAAATCTTTATTTTTTTAAACCCTTGACACCAATGTAAATTTTAAACTACAATGCAATTCCATTCTAACATCTTTCACCCATGATTTTGTCTAAGTTACCAAACAACACCAATGATAGTTTTCAATTTTTTTCTAACAAAAATTCACATTTTGTAACAATATTATGTGTATTCAAATTTCATTCAATCCTTCTTTGTAACACATAAATACTCATGCCATAAAAACATGATATCTCCTATTTACCAAAATTTTAAAATATCAATAAAACCAAAATCATTAATCCTTCTTTGTTAACTAGATTAGCTTTGATAATGAATGTTGTTTTAGTAAATTAATATATTTAAATGTTGCTCTAGTTAACACTTTAGATTGGTAATAAAGTTTAATTTATCCCTAAAGTAGATTTACTTTTAGATATAAAAATGTGTATGGGTATCCATTGAACATTCTACATGGCACCATTTTCCCTCCAAGACACATTAAAATTTTTTACTAAACACAAACTATAAATTTATCACATTTTTATGATCAAATAAAATCACCATAACACAAAATTTGCATTAAAGTAGCCCTCACAACAACTAATTGAAAAAATAGAATTTAATATATTTTATTTATTATTATAAATTTATTTTCTAGTTTCTAATCAACATAGGCTCACTATAAAAAATACAGACTTTTTTTAACACACATGGAAAAATAGAAAACAATAAAAAAAAATGAAAATAAGATGGCTTTTTGTATTGGTGTCTATCTTGCAAAAACAATCATAATATATCAAATAAGTTATACATTATAAGAAAGTGTGTGTCTAATTTATAATTTATTATTTTAAAATAATAATAAATAAAATATGTTACCAACAATAATAAATGTAGCATCGTAAATTGTCACCCTTGACAATTTCACACTATGTTTTGACCCCCCTTAAGTGCATGGACCTAAATGTACACCTAATTTTCTAAATTATGCATTTTGTGGCTCATTTTAAACATTTATCGACAAATTGCATGTAGAAAACCATAACATTCATTTAATAGTTTTCCCCCAACACCTTAGATCCCGCAAAATAGGGTTGGAATAGGCACTCGCCTAGGGAAAATTAGTCCCCCTATTTTCCTCCAAACTTTAATATGTTGGAGTCAAAATTTTATTATTTGAATTTTAAATGTCCAATGTCGGCTATCGCCTATCAAGATTTAATTTTTCGAGAAGTTAGAATAATTACATATAAATACCTAGTTATTGCATCATTTGAGAACTAACAAGAATATCTAACAAGAGAATTGAGAAAGAATTATTGTCAAGAGGATTATCAAGCAAGTCAAGAGTAGTCAAGAGTAGAGTTATTGTAGCAATTCATCATCAAAGCATCACGTCAAAGTGTATGTGAGTTTTTTCATGTTTATGTTATCATATTGTTTGTGAGATCTAACCCTTGTAGGTCTTTCAAGCAAATCAAGCCAACAACAGTCAATCTTTGAGGAGATTTGTATGACTTCAGTCCTTCAAGGAAGCCATTTTTGGGTGGTGAGTTACAGTCCATTAGTGACTCATCATTCATTTATCATTTAGCCTCTATCCCTCAAAAGGATAAGGTCTCTTTCATTGACATTACCATTAAGGAGGTGGAAACACCAACACAAGGTTTGACTAAGGCAAGCTCCTATATGACACAACCCTTCCTCTCTCTTTGAATGTGTAGGTTTCAAATATGAAGGAGATTGGGAGAAGTTTGAAGGTAAATTATCCATTATTACATTCAAACCCTACACCTTCACAACATATGAAAACTTGGTCATCTCCACACCTAACAAAGATTCGACAGTGCGACATCTAGGAAAAGAAGGCTTTGATCCAACTCAAGAGAACTAAGAAATCAGATCTAGAATTCATCTACTGGGTCGTAGTCACCCAAGGTGACCTGGTCCTTAGAAATCATCTTCAAATTTATATCATAGGTGCACAATACTCTACTCAATCTATTTTTGAAGTTTGATTTGTCTGTGGCTTTCTAGATTCACTTGTTTGCATCAGAATAGTTATTTTCATCATTAGCCTAGTCATTTCATTATATTTCACTCCAAAATTCATTCCAAGTTTGGTCAAGGGAATTTTGACTCACCTTTCAGGTTGTAAGTTAGTCTTATACCTTGTCTAAACCCATAAAACTTTCACTACCACAAACTTCCTAAATGAAATGAGGAAAAGTTCCTAAAATCCTAGAGTAAAATCCTAGGGCCTTCCCCATGTTTCTTCATTTCATTTTGGTGAACTCGACATGTTAGCATTATAAACCTTCTGAAATCTAAAGCAAATCATCCTAGATCTAGGTTTAGCATTACATTGTTTTGAATTGGTTTGCATTGTTCATCTAGGATTTCATTGTTGTATCATAAAAAATACAAAAATTAAAAAAATTGCATACAATATTGACTTATAGGTTGCAATAGGGTTAATTTTAGTCATCTTAGGTCAAACTTGCATTCCAATTGCATCTATAAATCTGCATTAGGTCATTCAATAAAAATAAATCCGAAATTATTCATTGCATTCATTTAGGCATCTTGCATATAGCTCAAAAAGTTTTTAAAAAAATTGCATTATTTTGTTTCAAAAAGGCATCAACATTATTATTTTTAGATTTTGGCATATTACAATCAGTCAATTGTTAAATATTATATTTGGAAATTGCATTTACAATTGTCTTTTATTTCTTTAGCATTTTACAAATTTTTGCACTCTTGCATTTTTGAATTACATAGTCATAAATTGGGAAAATTCTAGAAAAATATTCATTGTCAGACCTATATATGTATACAGAAATAGGAAATTCAAACAATATTGAACACAGTCCAACTTTGAATTTTGCAAAAGGCTTTTCAAGACATAGTCACCCTCAGTGACCTAGTCCAAGATATTTTTGCTCAAATTTATGTGACAGAACCCTCTCAGGATCCTTTGTCCAAATTTAATTTTAATTTTTTAGTTCACTATTTTATGAGGGTGTTGTATTACAGATGTGTATTGTGATGTATTCTGACATTTTGATAGCACTCGTGTTGCCTTTGGATCTTTGAGTGGTGATACTCTTGTGAGAAGCTTGCTCTACATGTATATTGTAATCTTTGTGATTTTTGAATAATATATTAGGAAGCTTTTGGTGGGGTTTTTCTCCCGAAAGGGTTTTCCCCACGTAAATCACTGTGTTGTGGTATGCATGATATTTATGTCTATTTTTGATTAAGTTTCTATAACTTTTAAAGATCTATAAATTTTTTTCATTATTCTACTCTCAAGATTAGTGTAGGAAGTTATTCCACTACCTTAGCTTCCTTACAACAAATCATACCTCAACCAATACGTATGGAAATACCTATTGGTAATAATCACAAGGAAAACATACCACCCAATGATCCTCCATCCTATGAGAAGAAAGTTACACACACCTATTAGTTTGGAGCAATGTTATGACCAAGGCTTTAGGATCTTGACAAAACAAGTATGTGATATAAAGATTGAACATGAAATCCATTCCTCTTGGAACAAACACCATCTGAAGATACCAGAGGCATAGGTTACCAAGGTCCTCCACCTTTACATCAAAAAATTTCTCCATCATTTAAATCATGCAAGGTTCATGGTCCTATTAAGAAAGGTGTGCTACCCACTTCACATCCTTTATTTGAGACTGAGCATACTTTAGCTACCTTCTAAAATTAGGATACATTACATTACCACATGTTCAAGAACGAAGAGATACTAATAGAAAGAACAAAAACACATTATATTATGCATATCATAGAATATTTGGACACGCTACGAATGAATGTCATGTTTTAAAGAAGAAATGGAAGAATTTAATCCCTACAATGATAGATTTGACAACATAATAGAATAATACACATCTTCTTTGCTCCTCACAATGCGGTAGTTGTAGTATCACAATGTACTTGTTATCTCCTGAAATTGCACCCTGTTGAACTTGATGTTCAACATCTCAGTGTAACATTGGAAGACCTCTAAAGATGTGGGTTTCTTGTGAGCAGAGGTCAACCTCCGGAGAAGGGCAGCTTCCTTTGTGTATCACCTAAACTACTAATTTTTTAAGGGTAAAGGGAGAAAAAATGCATACAAAATGAAACTATACTAAACTATTCCTATGGTGATACACCAAGTTGATAAGAAATCAGGGAATGAAAACAAGATGCAAACACACTAGGGAAACTAGACTGCAGTTGTTTTACTTACTCAACATAACCCCATTAGACTTATGCATCACTCTTAACAGGTTTGATCTACATACATATCTCAAGAAGGAATGAACAAACTTCACGGCTTTGTGGTATGAATACAGATTTAGGAAAACACTGTTAAAGAAATACATACATAAGCTAACATACATAAATGAGAGTGGTAAGAGCATTAGTACTTGTTTTCAAGGTGAACTCTATTTTTCATTCCAGATTTCAGTTGAGTTACAAAAAAAACGTACATTTAGTTGAGAAAGGATTGATAGAAATCACTAACTCTTTTGAGTGTATATTCTGAACTCTTTACAAAAAAGGAAAAAATGCCTTATATATCAAACTATGTCAGCCCCTTAGGGCTTACAAAATACCAGGGCCCAAAAAAAAAAATTTGCCCCTTAGATTTTTTATTCCATTTCCAGTTGCATCCCCATGTCCTTGTTGCCTATGTCGGTGAAGAAAACATTCCCGAAGAAGACTTCTTGAAATCCTCCTGTAACCATCGCATTCACTTCTGTTCCTTGTGTCAATCTTCGAACCTCCCTGTCGAGCGCCTCTAATGCTTCTGAGCTCATAACAGATACACGTTTTTCATTCCATTGATGTTCTTCAGACTGCCACAGCTCGCTTTCAGATCTCTCTGGTTGGTTGAGTGAACTCCACACAGATTCTTTGGGCGGTCAAAACTCCTTTGATCAGAATCGCATCTCGATGAGACACTGGAAGTGTCTCACCGATGCAATTATGCCCCTCTGAAACTATCGGCACAACATGTGATAGTCGATGAGAGCTCTTATCGATCCACCAAAGTTATATCGAAGTCAGCTTTGTCATCGCTTAGAACATCGGCAAGACACTACCGAGTCGGCAGGATCTCATAGTGATGTCGGATCCTTCTACCTGGGCTCATTCTATATCGGTCGGATGCTTCTTTGGTTGGTGAGGCCCCTCACCGAACTTCCTCTTGTCTCCTTTTTCTTTTCTTTTCGCCATCTCCCTGAGCTCTACTTCAGTCGGCAAGACACCTAAGTGTCAGTGAGACGTTTTACCGAAGGAAAAACATTACCAAGAGCCCCTTCATCTTCAGCAGGAGTTGATTGATGTCACCCTGAACACACTCCATTCTACCGAGCTCTTCATTTCTTTCGGCAAGACTCTGGCAAGTCAAGAAGACTTCATAGCGAGGTCCCCCATTCATACCAATACCCACTTTAGTCATTGAGACCGCATCGGCAAGAAACTACAACGATAGCTGGAAGCTACACCGATATCTTTTATGTCAGGGAGACCCTTTGTTGGTCGGTGAGGCCTTCTGCTTTGTTGGATCTTTCTTCCCGAGTTGGTTCCCCTTCGACAAGACTTCAGTTGGTCACTGGGACCTCATGGCGATGGCTTCAACTCTTGGCGATCTACTTTGTTGTCGGTGAGACATTGGCCTGTTGGCCAAACCTCTCGTCAGGCTCCTTATCTTTTGGCGATGAGCTACTTTCTCTTCGGTCGGGTAGACATTTTCGGTCACTGAGACTTCATAGCAAACTCCTCTTGTCTGCCTGAGCTCTCCTATATTCGCTAAGACTCTCGCCGGTCGGTGAGACATCATACCGAAGGCACTTTTCTTTGGCGAGGGTCTTTCAGTTGGCATGACCTTCTTTATCGCCCAGACGTCATGTAGAATTCCCTTCCCTTTGGTGAACTTCTTTTGTTTTGGGAGGCTTCACTGGTCGGTGAGACCCTTGCCGATGACGCTTCCTATGTCTCCAAGACCTTCCAGTGTCGCTGAGACCTCTTAGCGAGCTCAAAATGTTACACTGAAGGCTCCTTCTAATTCACTGAGATTACTCCTCGGTGAGCTCCCTTTTGTCAGTGAGACCCCCTTGGTTTGCTGAGACATCTTGTCAGTCTCTCTTTTCCTCTTCGGTGGTTCATTCTGCATCAGCAAGACCTTTTGCATTGCTGAGATTTCACGCGATCCCACCATCCTTCGCCGAAAATAACATCTTCTGCCGACGCCTCTTGCTTTTAAAATACTGTCGGCGTGACCCCTTGTTATCATCAAGACCATATGCTGAAGGCCCATCTTATGCCGATCCTTTTGCTCTGGTATGACTCACTCCTTCGGCCAGACTACCTGTTTGTCGTCGGGACCCACGCCAAACTCCTCGTTCTGCCCGAGCTCCCTTTTGTTTCACTGATACTTTGGCCTGTCGGCTAGACTTCATACCAAGCGTCGGGCGCTACACCGACATCAAACGTCGGGGAGACTTCATGCGTTCAGAAAGACCTTATGCCAATATGACTTCATTGGCGGGACCGCTAGCTTTCGGTGAGACCTTAATCATCGTCGGGACTTCATGGCGAAGGCATCTCCTCTTGGCGATCTCTTTGTTGTCGGACAGACATCGGAGTAGGGGAGACCTCTCTCCATCTTGAATGCTACGCCGAAGGCTCCCTATTGTCAGTGAGACACCACCGGTTCGCCAAGACCACTTGCCGAAATACATCTCACGCCGAAACCTTATTGTTGTCGGGGAGACTTCACTGGTCGCCAAGACTCTCTCCGAATGCTTCGTTACACCAAAGGCCTTTTAAGTCGGGGAGACTTTGTCACTTCGGCGAGACCCTTTGGTGAAGCTCGCTTGCTTTACCGACACTGCCTGACTTTGGCGAGACCTCTTCCGATCGATAAGAACTCCTACCGAAACCCGCACACATACACTGAAGGGATCATGCTTTTCTTTGTCAGTGAGACCCGATGCATTCACCGAGACTTCTCTCTAAAGAAAAGAACTTCCACCGAAATGAATATCCTTTTGTCGTCGGGATGATGATCGATGTCTTGCTGATAGGGACCTGTAGGTGAATCCCACTCGTCGTGACATTCCTAGGGTCTTTGCGACTCTCTCCTTAGAATATTTTCATGCTGAACCTGAACAAGGAAGGCTTCTTCACTGAGTTCCCTATGACCTAGCATCAGATTCATGACTTTTTCCATAGGCCGAATGCTCCATTTGGCCTTCTCGAACCTGTTAAACACAATTTTCCTTGCCTGATTGAGCCTGAGGGTGAAAATTAGGTAACATTTTTGGTGACCTTTGCTAGATGTTTGCCTGCTAAACATGAAGACCAGTAGTCTAGGCTTATCCATTGGGCATGGAGTCATTAGGAGGATCAGAAAACAAATAAAGATATCAATTTTTTGCACATGGTCGCAACTCGGTTGAGATCCACAGGACACAACAGGTTGCCAGAAGAAAAAAACAAAACGGGGGAAAACGAAAGAGAAAATACTATGCCATCACAACACCCAAGAAACAGAAAATAATTAACCTGAAGCGTAGAAGCATTTATTGAAAACATAAACCTAAACTAATATATACAAAAGAGGAACCTCATCAGACTTGAAAACAGGGCTTAAGATGTATCCCATTGACTGGGATAGGGAGCACTTCCCCTTCTGTTGTAGCCAGCTGATAAGTGTTGTGCTCCTTACAGTCTCTGATAAGGAATGGACCTATCCACATGTTATCGAACTTGGTGTGATGGCCTGACTTACTTTTCAAAACATCCCATTTCAGCACGAGATCTCCCACCTGAAAAACTTTTTTTGTAGCCTTCTTGTCAAATGTTCTTTCTGTTTGGAGCTGATGGTACTCCAAAGCTTTCATTGCTCTATCCCTTGATTCTTCGAGCTCCATGAGCTCTACATACCTCACAGACATGGGGTCTTGTTCCTCAAACATCTCCAACTAGCGAGCAATATCAAGAGCCAGAAGCTCTACAGACAAAGGTAATCTTGTCTCTCTGCCATAGACTAACATGTATGGTGAGTTAGCAATAGACCTCTTAGGAGTCACCCTATCTTCCCACAGTGCATACTTTAGTTTGATGTGCCAGGTTTTTTTATTGTCCTCCATTGTTCTCTCGATAATTCTGATGAGATTCTTATTTGTGCTTTCAGCTAAGCCATTACCCTGAGGGTAATAATTTGAGGATGTATTCAAATGAATGCCCTGTTTAACGGCCCAATTAGTTACTCTTAGACCTACAAATGCCAGAGCATTATCAGATATGATAGATTCAAGAACTCCAAATCTGGTGACTATATCTTCATAGAAGTTCAAAACTGAAGATTCTTTTGCTTCCTTCAATGCAACCGCTTTTGTCCACCTTGTAAAATAGTCAATGGCTATAAGTACCCATTTGTGACTAGCACTGGAAGGTGGATTTATTGGCACAATGCAATCAATGCCCCATCTCATGAAGGGCTGCTCCACTTGAATTGGATGCAGGGGCATAGCAGACAGCTTTCCCTTTCCTGAAAATAGAGCACATTTGATACACTTTCTTGACCAAGCATACGCATCTTTGAACAAGCTGGGCCAGTAGTAACCAGCTCTCATGACTTTCCAAGCAGTATTTTTTGGGGCAAAGTGACCTCACGCAGCTCCATCATGAAACTCATAAAGCACCTTCTCAATTTGATGACTGTGAATGCATCTTAATAGGACACCATTCAAATCCCTTTTAAAAAGAACATTATTTATCAACACATATGGTATGGACTGTAGTCTGAAGTATCTTCTTTTAGATCTGTTCAAACCATATGAACACTAACCAGTCTGTAAAAAATGGGTCATATCTTGAACCCAATTAGTTATCCCCATACGCACATCACCTTGAGCATTCTGAAACTCATTTGTATTAGTAAACACAGCATCCTTTTCTAATTCAGTTTTACTATTTGACCCTGTAGCAAGTTGTTCACAGAGACCCTTACCTCTAACCAATTTGGTGATCTTGATATCTACATCGTACTCCATGACCTTAGTGATCCACCCTACTCTTTTTTCATTCAGATCTTTGTTCAACAGAAATTCCTTCACACTTGAGTGTGCTACCAGAATATGAATCTTATTATTTGAAACTAAAGGCTTAAACTTCTTCAGACTTTTGATCACAGTGAGAACATGCTTCTCAACAAATGTATACTTCTCTTCATAATCAACAAGTACTTGACTGAAGAAAATGATGGGCTACTCTAGATTATCCATATTCTTCTGAACCAGCATAGCAGAGATTGAACTACTACTGCCAAAAGCATATAAAAAGAAGTCTTTAGAGAAATCTGGATTTACCAATGTTGGAGCAGATGCTAATGCCTTCTTGATTTCTCCAAAAATATGCCTTGCCTCCTTTGTCCAATTGAAAACTGTGTTCTTTTTAACCATAATTGTCAAAGGTTGTAACAGGTTTGCAACATCTAGGATGAATCTTCTCAGAAAGTTAATTTGCCCCAAAAATCTTTGCAGACCCTTCTTGTGATTCGGTAATGGTAGCTCCAATATAGCTTCGACTCTTTCAGAATCAATGGAAACTCCATCTTTTGATACTATATGGCCTAAAAGCTTACCTTCATGAACTGCAAAAATACTTTTTGTAGGATTGAGGGATATCCCATATTCTCTACACTTTTCAAAAACTTGCTTGAGGTGTGACAAATGTTCATCAGCTCTCTTGGAATAAACTGTAATGTCATCTAGATAAATCAGCATAATCTTGTTGATCAAGCTTTGGAATGCCATGTCCATGGCCCTCTGAAATGTGGCACCAGCATTAGATAAACCAAAAGGCATCCTTTTGTATGCTATGGTGCCCCACTTAGTTGTAAAAGTAGTTTTGAACTGATCTTCCTCTTTAACCAGCACTTGATTATAGCTCGAAAAACCATCTAACAAGGAAAATCTCTCAGAATCAGCAACTACTTGCAAGATTTGTTCCATGGAGGGCAGCGGGTAGTGGTCTTTTAAAGATGCTCGGTTAAGATCCCTGAAGTCTACACAGAGTCTTCTCTCACCATTTTTCTTCCTAACTGGTACAAGGTTAGAAACCCATGAAGAATGCTTAATAGGAATGAAAATACCCCCCTCAACTAATTTGGTCAGCTCTTTAATCATTAAGGGCTCAAGCTTGGGATTCAAGGGCCTTTGTTTCTACCTTACTGGCTTAACATTAGGTTCTAACTCAATTGTGTGCTGAGTAATATGGGGATCAAACCCTTTCAAATCTGAATATTCCCAAGCAAAGACATCATGAAATTCTTGGCGTAAAGCAAAAAAAGCTTGTTTATCTTCATGTGAACAAATTTTGCCTATCTTAAGGAGCTTACCTTTGAAAATCTCCAGTTCCTCATAATGCTCTTTTTTGATTTGTAAACCAACTTTACCCTTTTTAAGCTGATCATCAGTACTGAAAATAGACTCTAAGGTAACACGATCTTTGGGTAACTTATTTGTCCTCAGCTATATGACTTGATCATCATACTGTTGCTTAAGTTTTGCTTGATTCACTATGGAGAACTGATCTTCTTCGAGCACGAAAGAGAGAATCTATTCATCACTGTCAAAAACTTTCCAGTGAATGTTGTTATCAGGAATTGATGGTCTGACTACAACCTTCACATACTGCTACACTTTCTATTTTCTAATGTCATCTGGAATATCAAATTGTGCCCCAATGGCTGCAAGCCTATCAACATGCTTGTTCTGATTTCTTGGAATAGATACTAAGTTAAAGGCATCAAAATCCTCAAGCATGTTCCACACTCTATTTCTATAAGACTTTAGTGCATCATTTTTAGCAACATTTAGGCCCCTTACTTGATTAACAATTAGTTCATTGTCCCCATATACTTTTAGGTGGGCTATTCCTCTATTCCTTTCCCACTCAAGGCCTTGAACAAGGCCCTCATATTCAACAGTGTTATTGGAGCATGTGAATGCAAAACGGAAAGTAGCATAATACTTATCCCCTTGCGGAGATACAAGCATTGCACCTCCCCCAGCTCCATTTTTGCTTCTAGACCCATCAAAATACATCTCCCATAATTCATTCTACTGCTCAAACTGACTTTCTGCACTTCTTTCAAGGTTTGGCATTTATGTCCCTGCCTCATGCAATACATAATTGCCCAGGCCAACATCCTAAATAAGCTCATTCAAATTATCAACCATGTTCTCAACTGCCCATTCATTTAGGAGTACCTCAGGTACACTCTCAGCTTGTAACTCTTGTGTTGCAGCAAGTTCATTATCCTCTAAAACAATAGAGTTAACATTTAAAGCAAATGCCACATAAGGTTCAATGTGATCCTTGGTAAGGGACTCAAAAGTTATAGTTACCTT
>VDFB02047397.1:61680706-62058343 GCA_007258455.2 Sequoia sempervirens | reverse complement strand
AACTTTCCATGTATATTTTTAAAATTTTCTAAAAAATAGAAAATTAAAAAAACACTGAACCTTACAAAAAAATTCACCCTTTTAAAAAAAATTCCGAGTTGCGTGTCAAAGGGGCCATACAAGAGTTGTACGGCCTTAGAAGAGAAAAAAATTTGCCTCAGAAGCTCCCAACATCAAAATAGGACAAATTTATAGTCAATTCATGGAATTGGCCTCCTGAATCCAACGGCAAGGTCTTTTTCACGCCAAAATGCACCAAAAACCCAAATACCCTTTGGGTCCAAGAAAAAAACAACTGTTTCAAACCCTAGCAAATCTGACCTCACAAGTCCAAATCAAGCCAAACAAAAGGCAAATCTAACTTTCTCGATGATTCTGAATCCAATGATGAGGTTCTTTTCACACTAAAACGCACAAAAAATTCACCCACCTCTAAAATTTACAAAAAAGACAAAGGGGATTCCAAATTTGAAGCCTATAACCCTTGTTGAAGAAATAAAATCTCATAAATTGAGAAGGGGATCGCTGTATCGAGGATTTGATACCATGTTAGAATTGTGAAAAACCACAAAACCATGAACCACAGGATCAAACAACGAACAAATACACCTTCCACACAAGAAATCTGCAAACAATAAATGCAATATTCCTCAAAAAGAAAAAGTCACAAAAGCATGAGACTATCAAAAAGATATGAAAGCTCAAGTCAATAATTACAATGAGGGTTGAGTGCTATATAGGAGAAAAAGCATAAAAGCATAAAAGCACTCCTAAATTTAGCTTAACTGCATGAAAATAAATTAGACTAATAATCAATTAAAGATTAATTAATTATTAGCTAATGCATAATTACTCTAACACACCATAGGTGGTTGGATTGGGACGCGTGATGTTCCCTAAGGTTTTCCTTTGGCCAAAAATTATCATGGTCTGTGCCCAAAATAATGATGAAAACTGAAGAGCAATTGTTCACAAAAATAGAGATGAAAAAAACTTGTCCATTACCACAAAATAAGTTGCCACAGGTTGGGGATTCCACCTGAAGATTTTGGATCAATCTGCATTAACCTACAAAAAATTGCTCATAATTATGAAGTAATGGCTCCAAGTTCCAAAAAATATTTTCTCAAAAGAATAACAATTGTTGGTAATGTATACCCAATGTGAAGGCCCCTTATAAGCTTGAAATTTTTAAATCATGGGTTAAGGACACTATTTTTATACTAATATTTTCCTTAGATTGGATAGGAATAAGCATGTGGATGTAATTGTCCTTGAAATGATATACAATATCCATTATATTCTTTCACCTTCTAGTTACAAATTTATCGAACACATTGCAAAAGTTATGCATAAACATTTTTTAATAATTAAAGGAGGTCCCACTTCCAACACTACCACCTTTAGGTTCACAACCTACTTGTGCCATTTATTCTAGGGCAGCGTAGAGAAACATTTTTTACCAACAAGCTCTAGATTAAGATCTGATCAAATGATCAACAAGTGAGGTCACTTCCACTATCGGATGGACTCAAACAATAGGATGTATCATAATGGAAGGAACTTCAATTATTTTGTGGACTACTTTTTGGCTCCTTATTATAATGCAATTACAAATACTCCAATTCCTAGACTACCTATCTTGTAGAAATTACATTCCACTGAGAACAAAAATACAATTAGATGACTAGTTGAAATTGCATTCAAATAAGAATAGAAATACAATTAGCTGACTAATACTTCATGGAAGAATATCTTGTGCTAAGATTTTGTGGATCAAGAATAAAGCCCCATAAACCTTCAATACATGTGATAGAGAAGGCTTTTGCACTAGAATATATACAATAGATGGGTAGTACATATCAACTATACTTTGTGAGAGATGGATTTTGCACTGGAATATATCTTTCCTTACCTTTTGCATGTGGAGGATTCACATTAGAGAGAAAAGCACTCACTTTGGCACATGACATTTTACAAATTTTAGATTTGATTTTGACTCTCATTAGTGGGATGACCCATGTGAGTGATTAAAGCAAGGGTTGTGGCCAATAAGAATGTTGCACCTAGAGTTCAACATGAAAGTAAACCCCAACTAGAAAGATTGAAAAACAAAAATTCTTGAGATGAGGTCAAAAAATAATTGAAGAAATTGCTTTTGAGGAAGGTATTACTGTTGAACAATTATTAGTAGAAATAACAACATTGCATTCACAAAGATAGTCACAGTCAAAGATTCCAACCAAGAGACACGATAATTTATACCAAGCTACTAAAAAATCTAGTTTAAAAAAATGCCTAGGTCTCTTAAAAGTTTCTCACACAGAGAGACTGAGTGGACACAATAAAAATAATAATTGTTTTTTCACCTATGAGTTATGAACTAAAAACTATTATAGATTTGAGTAGATCTCAAAATATGAAGAGTTTGAGTAGATCTCAAATGATGAAGAGATTAGCAAATTGTGGAATAGAGAGCATTCCTCTGAAGCAATTGATGCTCAACTCAATACTGACAAGGAAGAGCAACCCTTGGACAATGATTTTTTTTATGGTGAATAGTTCATATCCGCAAATATATTGCAACCAACAAAAGGCCAAATCGCCCAAATTTTACGAAATATCGATCAAATGCATTTCAATTCACCATCAATTTATTTTATGAGGCATATGTAACTAATACTTTTGCCATAGTAAACTTCATGTTTCTAATGGTGATTCGCCTGGAATTTTGAAGACATGTATTAATTTACCCACATATTCACCAATACATTAAAAGTTCACCCTATATGAAGACCCATTTCGCCAATGCCATTATAACTTCATGCTAATCCTAGGGCCATAATCACCTTGAAAACTATAATGTATGTGTTTTATTGAGGTCCAATTCATCCAACATTTATATGCACCATTTTATAATCGCACAAGATTCGCCAAATTATTACTATACCATTTAAAACACCTGTGGAATTTGCCAAATATGGATTGATTTAAATACAATTGAAACTTTGATTAATCTTTTACACATTTTGTTCAGCTTTGAGCTCTCGTTTCAAATAATAGGCAAGTTACAACTACAAGCATTAGCGAGTCAATGAAAACCTAAAGATAAGTGATCATTTTTTTATAGTGTTATAATATTCTTTATCTCTTTGTCATTTTTATTTCATTCTTACATTTAATATTGAGTACGAGACATTTAGGGCCCAAGGATCTATATTTAATGATCCTTTTTTAAACAAAAAAACATTATTTTGTAGCTTTTATTTCATAAGAGATGTCAAACAGGAACAAGTTTCCTAAAAGTGGTGAAGAGAGATCATCAAAACACACAAACATAATGTCACACTTCAGCAATGTTTGCAGTCCATCAATTGGAGCTACAACATCAACACTTGTACCATATATTAAGGAACAAGGCAACACCTCAAAAGAAAATTGGAATGAGTTAGTTGACTCGGATGACAATGCTGAAAATGATGTTCTAAGAAATACCCAAGGTACCAAGAATGATAATATGAATAAATCAACTTCAACAAGTGATAAGGAAGATATAGATCCTACACAAGAGGGGGAAAAAAAAGACCAAATCAAAAATAGGACATGAGTGGGATATGATAAGGAATTTCAGATTATATGGCTGTCAAAGTATCCATTCATTGAATCAATGGAGAATGTAAACAAAGATGAACCTCCAACAGAATGCACCTGTAAGATTTGTAGTTGGAAATATCGTATGGACAAGAAGTTGCAGCTAAAACTTGACAATATAGAAAATCATATTGGTGAAGTTTATGAAAAGCAAATCATAGAGGAAAAGGAAAAATCAATGATAAGATGAAAAACAAATGAAGAATGTTTTTATGTTAAGCATGTGCTTGAATATGATGTGCATATGCAAAGGAAGATGAAACTTACTGCATGTGGAAGTTTAATTGAAATTCAATTTGGAAAGATAATGGGAGAAACACAAATGGCAAAAACTAGCCATTTGAATGTTGTTTTTCATATTTTGATCAAGGGTGTCCATAGTTTATTATCTTTTATGGGCGTTCCTAACTTTCTTAAACCACGTTAGTCAATAAATAGTGGATGGAAATGGGCAAATTGTCTTGCTGAAGTGGAAAAACAAAAATTTACAAGAAAAAATAAAAGAGAACCTTTATTGCATTATCTTTTGATGAAGTTACATTATTTGTCTATTATTGATACGCATTTATATTTCATATAATAAATTAATTTATTATATTTCAATGTTTCATTTTATAATCTAAATTTTAAACATTGTTTTTAAACTTGATTTTATTTTAGAATCTAAAGTTTACACATTTTTCAATTTCTATATTTCTATTAACAATAACAAATATGAAAATACACAAAAATATTAATAATATGTTAATTGTTAAAAGAAATTAAAAAATACATAAAATTTAAAATAAAATCAAGTTTAAAAAACAATGTTTAAAATTTAGAATTTAAAATTGAACATTGGAAAATAATAAATTAATTTATTAATTTTTATATGGAAAGTATAAATGTGTATCAATGATAAACAAATAACATATCATCAACAATTTGAAATATGAAATACAATAGAAATATCTAGTAAATGTTAAATCCTTTATAACTGCCAAATCATCTATTTGCTCTAACCATGAGATTAAGAGCCATTCTAACCCGTCTATGTTTTCTACTGTTTGCATACATCCACTTAAATGCATCTCATCACTACCATTACCTGTGTTATTCATTGTCATTTGTGTTATATTGTTTGAAGTGTTGCAAAACCCTCTTCTTTCACATATGGACCTAAAGATTTTCAATGCCCTTTCAAAAGTAGAACTTTTGATATTTATTATATCTAGATGTATACATTTTCAAGTAATTCTCTAAATTCTTGTCAAATTTGTTTTTTATCTTTGATTTCAAGAACCTCAATGCATTAAAAATTTGTCTATCCTCCACCGACCTCGATATCATGGTTTGACATAGATCAACAAGTTTGAAATATTCCAATATTGAATCATGCAATATTTCACTCTAACTTAAGATTGTCCAAAGTTTTATTATCAATTCATTTTAGATGGGACTCTCCATGAGTTTACATTGTTCCATCATTGATGTTGCAAAATAAACTAATTTCTCTGTAAACTTAGATTATTTATAATTCCTTCTATTTATTGTTCCATTGAATTCTAAACTTTTGAAAAATTGATTGGCCAAGGTATTTATCTTGTTATGAAAATCAAGTGGTTGACAAATGATTCAATATTGAGGATACATAACTAACATGAATTCAAACAATTCATCTCAAGAGAATCACTCTCAAATCTCTAAAAAAAATCTCACAATATTCTTCAAAATAGTACTTACAAATTTAACAATCTTGTCCAAAACTTATCTTGTAATAAGTTGTTATATAGCAGTTTTTCTAACCTTAGAAAATAGTGTATTAATATTTAATATCCCCATACAAAAACACATAACTCCCCACTCGCATTAAATTGTAAAAAATTAACAATATTGTTAATATTTGTCATCGAGTGCCAACTATTGAATTATAGACATGAATATCTACTATTAATAGATATAGACTATCAAAACTTGTCAAACATATCATTTTACATAGTTTTGTATATTCTTAAATAGACAAAAAAAAAATTAATCTTTTTTATAAGAATGATCATTTCCTCCAACATAAAAAGAAGACCAAATAAAGTTCAAGTGCTTTTATAGCATTTAACCTATATAAAAGGTTAGGAGCTTTATATAGTGTGAGGCGATGTCCATAAATTATTCCAATCAATGACTAATATTCTATAATAACTTTTTGTGTTAGCTCATGCAAAAAGATCCATCTAGTATCAACATCCTTAAGAATTTTGTTTCCAATACTTATTCCCTCGGCAAAATGAACAAATTCTACAAATTATTTGGGACTTTAATAGAAGTACGAGTAGAACTCGCTAATAAAAAGAACATTTTGATACTACAAAAAACTTGCTCACAATTTTAAATGTAAATTCATTTTGTAGGACAGGGAGTGAATAGCAATCATGTATGGCGAACAAGAAGTTTGTAACTTTACACAAAGGTCATTACTATGACCTTGCATTACATCACACACCTTTACACAAATCAACTTTTTGGCAATTGTGTAGTCATCCATATCTTTAATTTCATTCAAAGATTTCTTAACTAATTAAAATAGATTTTGTGATGTTGCATTCTCCTTCATTTCCTTCATTTTATAAACAAAGTAGATGGCGTTGGCTAACATGTTTTTTTAAAATATACACACATGCATACATACCCAAGAAGTATTATCTATTATTGTAACTTCATCTAAAGATAATGCAATAAAAGTTTACTATTTTTCTTATACATCTTGTATTTCCGCCTCAACAAGACATGTCCATTCCCATCCATTGTTTATTAACCAATATGTGTTAGGAAAGTTAAGAATGCCTACAAAAGACAATAAACTATTATATTTTAGGTAATTTGTCATAAGATGCCCTCTAATCAATATATGAAAAGCAACACTTAATTAAACAGTATTTGTCAATTGTGTTTCTCTCATCATCTTTCCAAATTGAACTTCAATTGAACCTCCACATGCAACAAACTTCGTTTTCTTTCCATATGCACATCATATTCCAGGGCATGCTTAACATGACATTTTTTTTGTTTTTCATCTTATTATCGATATGTTCTTTCCATCTATGATTGTTTGTCATAAACTTTACCAACATGTTTTTCTATGATGTCAACTTTTAGCTGCAACTTCTTGTCCCTACAATACTTTCAACTACAAATCTTACACTTACATCATATTGGAGATTCATCTTTGTTTACATTCTCCGCCAATTCAATGAATGGGTACTTTGACACCCAATCAATTTAAAAAAAAATATCATATTCCACTTACCTCGTTTTTTGTTTGGCTTTTTTCCCTTCCATGCAGGATCTACATTTTTATTGTTCCTTGTTGAAGTTGATTTATTAATATTATCATTCTCACTACCTCAAGACTCTATGAATGTGGAACATCATCTAGGGCATGGTCATCCAACTTCCTCTAAGGTAATACCATGTTTATTACTAGATGGTACAAATCTTGATGTTGTATCTTGATCTTCATCTGATAGATGAAAAATATTGCCAAAGTACAAGATTATGTTTTTGCATTTTGATATCTTTTTACAACTTTCAAGAAAATTGTTCCTACTCAACATCTCTCATAAATTAAAAGTTACAAAAAAATGTCCTTTTGTTTAAGCTCACACTTCACTATCAAAGACTCAATACTAACAATTTTTTGTATCATTTGTATTATGTAACAATGAACCTAAATAGTAAATAGGCAAAATCAACAAGAAAGAATCATAGAATATAGATCTTTGGGGATTATATATCTCCCTACTCAATATCATCTTAACAATGAAACCAAATTGACAAAGAGATATATAAACATGAGGAATCTTAAATTATAAAATAATAAAGAAATTGTTGTTTGCCTTTCACTGACTCGCAAATGCCTATAGTTGTAACTTGTTTATGATTTGAATTGAGAGCAAAATTGAGAACAATATGTGTAAAAGATTAATTCAAAGTTTCAATTATATTTATGTGAATTCATATATGGCGAATCCTACAATCTAATTGTAAAATGGTGGAATACAAATTTGGCAAATCCCTACATGGTTGTAAAACGGTGGAGTACAAATTTGACAAATAGCACATGATTGTCAAACAGACCATATAAATGTTAGGCTAATTGGACCTTGATCAAAAATATATGTTGTAGTTGTCAAGGTAATTATGGCCCTATGATTAGCATGTCGTTATATTGGTATTGGCAAAATTGGTCCATATACCAATGAACTTTTTATACTATTGGCAAATATGTCAATAAATTAAAACATACCTCCAAAATTCCAAGTGACTCCCCATTACAAGCATGTAGGTTACAATGGCCAAAAATATTAATTATAAATGCTTTGGTAAATAAATTGGTAGCAAATTAACATGTGTTTGACCAATAATTCATAAAATCTTGGCAATTTGGGCCCCCATCAATTGCAATATATTCAAAAAATTGGAATTGGCAAAAATGAACTATTTGTCTATTAGTGAAGATTTGCCACTAAAAAAATCCCTACTAGACACGCCTTGTATGCCCCTTCTACAATACCCATAGCCCACCAAACCATCTTCTTTGAGTGTTTTTGATGCTCCTTTCCGAGTCTCACATAAATGATTTATATAATCTTATAGAGGGAGGTTCACAAACCATCAGACCCTTTCACATCACAATTAACATTAAAAATTAATTATTTTCCCATTTTTTTCTCTTGCGACTATTATTTCCCAATGATCACTTATTTTTATAACCTTTTCCAAAGGTAATTAAATAGAAATGACATTGTTTTATTACCCCTTTTTAATCATAAGGGTTTTTACATTTATTTTATCTCTTTTTTAACCAAATATGTAAATATATTCCTTTTTCACTTTAAGGAAAAAGTCCCATAATAGTGGTTGTGCCTGCAAATCTAATTTTGGGGCAAGAGAATACAGATCTAGATGCATCAAAGATTGGTATGGAGCACTCTAATAATGCTACATCTACTTTGGCCCCTCCCTACTTGTGCTCAAGCATCTAGTGGCTCTTGTGACACTTTGTAAAATAGGGTCAATCAACAAACATATGTAGTGTTATAGGGAAGAAAGTGGTGGGCACTGAGCAAAAATCCAAAAGTATACTACTTATGGATCAAGAGCCAAACAATAAGTATTCAACAAGGTACAAGGGCTCATTATTGGATGATAATGCAGCAAAAGCTAACCATCTCATTCTTAGAGAAGCCTCTAATTCCATCTTTGGGCAAGAAGTGTTTATGAAGAAAACAATTTCTCCTAGCAAAGTCTTATCTATAAGTTTAGTACCTTTTGACCTAGTTTAGCTAACCTTCTTACTTGGTTTTCTAGCTCCTAGAATGAGTCTCAAAAAATTAGTAGAAATCTACTCTAATGCTTAGGATTTTTTAGTGCTTCTCTTTGAATCTACTGAGGATAGAGCTCTCACTTTAGAAAAGGTCCATTGCACTAGGAGAAGCACATTTTATTGGTGAACCCTCAATGTTGAGAGTTAATCAATTAACTAAATCCTTCATTGTATTACTAGTATGGGTGTGTCTCTCTAATCTACTATTGCAATATTGGTTAGATACATGTTTTCAAGGTGTATGTAATACCCTTGGTTTTTTTTGGCACTTGATCTAGAAATAGATGGTCTTGCTCAATCAACCTCGGCAAGGATTCAAATAGAACTAGATGTAACCAAAGGTCTTCAAGAGGAATTTGGCTAAAAGAGGAGAAAGGAGATGGATGCATGTCTTGGACTACAAGAATATCCCTTTTCGCAGTAGAAAATGTTTTTAAATAGGGCATACCACCTTGTAAAACAAGAAAGTCTTATACACACCCAAACCAGCCACTAGGTGGAAAGACAAACTATTCACATCTTACTCCCAAAAAAGTGACCCCTCCCTCATCTACAACATCTAATGAAGCACATATCTCTCCATTGTATAAAGCTAACAATGGTTCACACATGCATCCTACTCAATCAATAGCTAAAACAACCACGCCCCCTTGCACACCCTTCCCACCCAACTACTTTAATGTGGTTTGATCTCTTCAACACTAATATAAACCTCTAGATGGAAAGGTAAGGCTTCCACGGTTTATAAACTCTAAAGAAAATAAAAGGTTAAACTTTTTTCTCATTTCAAAAAGATAAAAATATTATAAAGGTAAGTCAACAAGATAAGCTTCCTACCAATAACTGAATTCAAAATTTAGCTTTGGTGAAGGTTTATTCCACACAAAATAACTAAGTATTGGATCCTACTTTCTTGAATCAATATCAAATGCTATAAACGAGTTGAATTCTTTTTCGCCCTTGTCTTTAGATTGTGAGGCAATAGAGGAGGCAAAAGGATGGACGGAAGTGAATAAAAGAAAGAGGTCTTCAAAAGTAGTAGAAACGGGGCATATGAACCTATGATCACGAAGCAAATCTAGTGCATTAGCTACATTTGTATTTAGGTAGTTCATGCATTTTATTGGTTTTGTTTTGTTTAATTTAAGTTTGTAAAGGGCCCCATTAATAGAACCCTAATAATTTTATATAAAAAATATTAATAATTATTTTTTATTTTTTATTTAATAAATATATTAAAATATGTTTATAATAATATTATTATTTATTAATAATATTTAATATATTATAATTCATATATAGTATATATATTAAAATTCAATGTATTATGAATAACAAAAATATTAATATATTTATTATTATAATATATAAAAAATAAATATTTTTTAATTATTATTTAATAAATATGTTTGATAATATGTACTATATTGGGAATCATGTGTTGAAGAAGCATTGGCAATAAAAAGTATTTTGGACAAGTACGTAGCGGCTTCTGGGCAAGAGATAAACAAGAACAAGTCTAGTATATTCTTCTTTAATACTAGGCATAGACTCCAAAGGCATATTGGCGCCATACTGAGTTTTAATAAGGCTATATAGCCTAGCAAATTTCTTGGTGTCCCTCTTTTCCAATGAGCAATAAGAACAAATCTGTGGGAGGAGATAGTGAACAAATGTCATTTGAAGGTTACGTCGTGGAAAGGCATATGGCTCTCATTCTCAAGAAAAATACAAATGATCAAGGTAGTTCTTTTAACCATTCTCATTTATCAATTATCAAGCACATAGATTAAAAATAAAGTTGGCAACCTATTAGAAGGTATATTGAAGAAATTCCTTTGGAGGGATCAAATAAGACTAAACACATTCCTCTAATTGGTTGGGACACAACATGCAAGGAAAGGAAAAATGGTGGCCTTGGGATAAGGAAAATAGCTAAACAAAATTAAGTTATTTAGGCAAAATTAGTTTAGAAATTGTTTAACAACCCAAATGCTAAATGGTGTCAAATCCTCCAAAAATATATATTTGGACTTAAAAGATTTTATTTGCATACTGATGGAATTTCAATGATGAAATGGGAAAATCTCAAAATTCCCCAAGGATTTAACACCAATGTACAACAAACGAAGATCAAGAGATCCAAAATAAAGTGGTGTCCTCCATCATTTGGGTGGTTAATGCTCAATTTTGATGATGATGCACATGAAAACCCGAGCATTTCTAGTGTTGGTATTGTAATAAGAAATGAGAATAGAGAGTTGGTTTGGACTACTTGCAAGAAGCTACAAATAGGCACCAATAACAAGGCGGAGTTTTGGCACTCCTACCAAGATTGCAATTATGTAAAAAGAAGGTTTATCTAACATGGATATTGAAGGTGATACACAAATCCACATCAACACAATATATAATGATTGAGTGATAAATTGGAAACTACAAAATATAACGAAGTCTACTTGGCCATTATTGGACAACTTGGATAGCATTTCAATCAAACACTACTACCAAGAGACGAATTGCACAACAAATCTTCTTGCAAATCTTCTTTCTAACAATAACAATAGGTGGGATAACATGCCGCTCTAATATACCCACTATTTGCTTTGCATCCTTTTTCACAAGCAATTCATTAACCCACTCCTTGGTGTACTGAACTGTTCTATCAAAACTGATAAATTCAAAAGAGATATATATGTAAGATGTAGTGCTCTAGCTACAATTGCCCTTGTCTCATTGAGAAGCCTTCAGTCTAATTGAGCAGGATATTCAATATTGAGACCAATGAAATTGAAGTTGCGATCAAGAATGTGATTGACAACAAAGCCTTTGAAAACAGTCATATACACGACAATCGAATCTTGGAGCTATTTCTGACTAACCACATTTTGGTTCTCAAAAGGAAGTGTTTGGGGAAGCTGGCTACGTTTAGATATGGACAATAGATCTATAAAACCAAAATATTGGCCTGATTATAAGGATGCATTCCTATGTCTACCTGGAGTGGTAGTGCGTTCTCATGACATATACTTTATCATTGTTCTTGTGTTTGGGAAATGAGTCTTAGCATTGTTCAAGGTACCCTTGTGTCTTGATGAGTCATGACATATGAGAAGTTGGGAATCCTTGGCATGGATGGAAATGCTAATATCATCTTTTGTACTTCACGGTCTAACACATGAAAGGTCATTCTCCCCTTAAGATAGATTGATCAAAGAATTTGAACTTTCTCTACTCATTCTATGCACACCACACCACACTAGGTCTTAGTGCTCTCGTTGACAAAAGTTCCACAAGCTATTTATGCATTATTCCTCACCTTCCATACACTAGAGCTAGGATATTTTCCATTACAAAGTCTTGTGGTCTGATTTGTGGAAGCATTCATTACTACCTAGCAAGGTAGCGTGCTTTGTGAGTGATATAATTTGTCTTCGATCTTATGCAAGGTAGTTGGAATGTTGGTACACTACACAATTGGGAAACAGATATTAGCAAGGTTGGGATACATTGAGGAATGTTGCACTAAGGTCCTGTAATGTATAGAGATCAATGTCTTATCTTATGTGTCATGTACTATGTTCTTGTATTCTCTATGATTGTCTTGTCTTGTACTCTTAATTGTGTTGTCTTGATTGATGTGTGTTTTGTATGACTTGTCAAATGTACTCTATGTTTTTGTTCTTGTTATATGTGTTCTTATATTACATGGTTGATTTGTATGATGGTGTTAAGTGCAAGTATGAGTTATAAGTTGCATGGGTTTCTACCTTGAGTTAGTTATGAGTTGAACAAGAAATAGGGCATTGTAAAATGATTGTTGTCATAGTATGGGTTGTGAATAGAGGTGTTGCATATGGTCTTCGAAGATTACATTTAGTTGTGTTTGATTTGTTACGAACTGGATATTTCTTCATGCATTCTATAGAATTGTTTCTAACAGAATAAGTTGTAAGAAGCTTGCCCAGAATTCTATATAAAGTGTATATAATTAGATGACCCAAATGTTCAAAATGTCTATAGCAGTCAACACATCAAATCATGGCACGCATATTAGCAAATCAAATCACATATTAATCAATTAGATAGTTTGCACTGTAACAATGTTCTTCTACAGCAATTCCTATAAAGAAGCTAGATACAAATCAATGCTACTTAATTGTGACAAGGTAATCCTTACACCTGAATGAAGGAACGCGATTATGCTCAGAAATTACAATGCTTGGTCCCGATACAAATGAGACACTGCAACACCACACACACCCGGGATCTAAGAACTAATGTCGAGCAACACAATGACGTCGTTCAAGATCTTGATCTCCAGCCATGACGATTTATAAGGACATGAAGATAATATAGGATCAGTGTGCTCCCCATGAATGCTCCCAATACGCACGAATGTTTCTACTGATGGTGTCGCATCCTCCGGTAGTTGGTGATAGCCACGATTGAGTCAGGGATTGTATGGCTTCTGGCAACAGGAGCAATCGTCTCCCAACGCCTGTGGATAGAATGATGCGCGGTTCTCCAATGGATGTCCCGATGATCCCACCCACACTAAACTTTGGCTCTGTATGAGTTGACGGAGGACTCCATATGGCGCGGTTAATTCGATCTCCTTCTATTGATTGCTATAGCTCGAGACTTAGGATGAATGGCGGATAAGTGATGTCGGGACAGAGCCTACAGGCTCGGCCAAGGCGCGTCCCAATATCGTCCACTTGCAAAATTGTAGCTAAGGTCAAGATCAGAGTGTATGGTAGAAATGCAATGGAATAGAATGTTGGCACAGAATCCACTGACAAGGTGTTCATCCTACCAGGCCGTGATTCACAACGTGATCAGGTCTCTATGCCAACATTCGATGATGATCAAGAATGAGCAAAGACCTTCAATAAATAGTAACTCAGATGCCAACTGGGGAAAGTTAGCCACATATAACAAAAATCAAATATTAAATATTGGCACCTAAACTCAAATGAGTCAGCCAGATTTCCTAATTTAAATATTATTTATTAATAATTTAAATTATTATTATTATTATTATTTAAGTTTATTATTATTTATTATTTAATATTATTATTTATTATTTATTATTTATTATTAAATATCTAATCGTAGTGTTTAAAAACACTTTTTTAATCTTCCCTCCCAAAACGATTTGAATTTAATCGGGGACATGACAATCCTCCCCGCTTGGATGTTGCTTGCCCTCAAGCAACTTCAGATCCGGATCCTCAAAGGTTTTTACTCATGCCCTCGTCTTCTTCGATGCCTAGTTTGAAGCATGCTTAGGACCCGCCTTGGAGAGACCTCGCAGAATGACCTCCCTTTCGTCGGCTTTAAACTTCAATTCCAAAGTTTGATGGTTTGTTGTGTATTCCCCAAGTTGCAGCCATTGCACTCCCAAGACCACATCTATCTCACTGATGCCAACTATGTAGAAATCATCTCGCATATTGTGTCCTCCTATGGTCAGCTCCATCTGTCAAATCCGCCGATTGCATGGAATAGTGTACCCATCTACGACTGTCACATCAAATCCTTTGAAATCTTCTACCCTTAAGCTCAACTTAGCTACTAGCCTCTCATCAATGAAATTATGGGTGGCTCCACTATCGATTAATATTGTTACCCTCTGCCCATATAAGTCCCCTCTAATGCGAATAGAGTGATACCTAGGTGCTCCGGAAAGTGTTGCAATTGTGCCCCCAGAATATCCTTCCTCCCATGTCACCCCAAACTCATCCTCCTTGGTAGCGCCATTGGGTTCACCTTCTTCTCCATCAGAGGCTACCTCAATGTAGTAGACGTGTCCTTTTCCCACACACCTATGCCCCTTTGTCCAACATTCCCTATAAGTGTAGCATAGCCCTCTCCTTTGAAGCTTGTTCCTCGATAAGTTCGCCTCGTGAGATCATGGTGGGGGGTTCGTCGATTGAGGAGTAGTCTCATGGGGTGTCTTCTTTGGTTGTCCTAATGATGCATTCTTGATCATAGGCTTACTCTTTGTGGTGGAGTCCTCAAGGTTCAAAGTCCTTTAAATGGCTTCTTCCAATGATGTCGGCTCTAAAGCTCTTACCAAGCCACGATAAGATTCTGATAGCCCTTCAATGAAGAGGAACATGAGTCGCTTGTCGGAAACTTCAAGAACCATAATAGCTAGCCTTTGGAATTTTGAAACATAATCATCTCTTGTACCACGCTGCTTAACCCTTGTCAAATCTTGGAAGTACACCTCTGAATCTTTTCTATCAAACCTCTCCATGAGCTTTTGCGTGAAATCTACATATGTAGTCACAAGATCAAACCCCTGAGTCACAATACCATGGTGTCACCATTCATGAGCTATCCCCTCCAAGTGCAAAATGGTGAATTTGATAGCTTTATCTTCAATCATAGGGTTGGGGAAGAAATATGTATTCAACTTTTGCACCCATGCACGTGCAGTAACCTTCTCTAAGCCATCGAATGTAGGGAGTGTGAGCTTGTTAACTTTGTATTGAAGGTCTCTATTCCCTCATTGCGAACGTGGTCTCCCATCACTTCCAAATCCTCTCCTAGCATTGAGGAATTCAGTCAAAGGGATCGTTGCTTGAGCGTCGGCATCCAGCTTCTTGTAATCTTGAACCACACTGCTAAGGCTAGGCTGGTCCTGATCTTCCCCTTCATGTGGTGTCTCTACTCTAGGCAAAAAGACTGGTTGGGAGGGTCTGAAAGTGGATCCTCTTGAAGCTCTACTATTATTCCCTCCTCTGGATCGCTCAAAGTTACCCTCATCAGCATTATTAGGCCCTGATTTGTTGATGGTTATTGCAACAGTGAGGGTCTGCATCATTTGCAACAGCGTCTGATTCACTTGATCCTGCTTCTCTATGAAGGATTTGATTTCGTTATTATGCTCCTCCATCTTCTTCTTACCTCTGCCTCCTATTCCTCTGTCGTTGCTCTTAGTAGATGCCCCGATCCTCTCTCTCTCTCTCTCTCTCTCTCTCTCTATAGCCCTCAAATCTCTTTGACTCAATTGCATAAATCTCTGATTGTCCACAGGCTGGCAGAATCACGACTTTGATATCACTATAAGAAGCTTGCCCAGAATTCTATATAAAGTGTATATAATTAGATGACTCAAATGTTCAAAATGTCTATAGCAGTCAACACATCAGATCATGGCACGCATATTAGCAAATTAGATCACAGATTAATCAATTAGATAGTTCGCACTATAACAATGTTCTTCTACAGCAATTCCTATAATGAAGCTAGCTACAAATCAATGCTCACTTAATAGTGACAAGGTAATCCTTACACCCGAATGAAGGAACACGATTATGCTCAAAAATTGCAATGCTTGGTCCTAATACAAATGAGACACTACAACGCCACACACACCCGAGATTTGAGAACTGATGTCGAGCAATACAATGATGCTATTCAAGATCTTGATCTCCAACGGTGACGATTAATAAGGACACGAAGGTAATATAGGATCAGTGTGCTCCCCGTGAATGCTCCCACTACGCATGGATGTTTCTGTTGATGGTGTCATGTCCTCAAGTAGTTGGTGATAGTCGCAATTGAGTCAAGGATTGCATGGCTTTTGGCGACAAAAGTAATCGTATCCCAACGCCTGTGGATAGGATGATGCGCGGTTCGCCAATAGATGTCCCGATGATCCCACCCACACTATACTTTGGCTCTGTATGAGTTGACGGAAGACTCCAGATGGCACGGTTAATTCGATCTCCTTCCGTTGATTGCTGCAACTCGAGACTTAGGATGAATGGCGGACAAGTGATGTTGAGCCAGAGCCTACAGGCTCGGCCAAGGCGCGTCCCAGTACCGTCCACTTGCAAAATTGTAGCTAAGGTCAAGATCAAAGTGAATGGCGGAAATGCAATGGATAGAATGTAGGCGCAGAATCCACTAACAAGGTGTTCGTCCTACCAAGTTGTGATTCACTACGCAATCAAGTCTCTATGCCAACATTCGATGATGACCAAGAATGAGCAAAGACCTTCAATAAATAGTAACTCAAATGCCAACTAGGGAAAGTCGGACACAGATAACAAAATTCAAATATTAAATATTGGCGCCTAAACTATTTGCGTCGGCCAAATTTCCTAATTTAAATATTATTTATTAATAATTTAAATTATTATTATTATTATTTAAATTTATTATTTATTATTAAATATCTAATCTTAGTGTTTAAAAACACTTTTGTAAGCTTCCCTCCCAAAATGATTTGAATTTAATCAAGGACATGACATAAGTATGTTGTGAGGTGTTGTAATGACTTGGATTTATTATTGTGGTGTATTTGTATGTTATTTATGATGTGGATATGTGTTGCAAAATTGGAATGGTACGATTAGTGTGTATGACCTTTGTTTATGGATCTATGATATGTGTGAAAATGAGGAAGAAACTGATAATATAAAACCATGCACTTGTTTTTCATACTTCATCACTAGTAGATTATCCATTTGTACACTTCACAATATACTAATGGTTGGGAAGGAAAAGGATTCCTTCCATGTGGGGGTTTGAGGAGGTTGGAGGAAGTTGCTCATGGTTGGACTTGTGACTTCATTTGTGTATTGTATCATTATTATTTGGATCACTATTGTATATGTGATCAATTGGCATGTTGCCTTTGCATATTGATATTTGTATATCATGGTTATTTGATGGGTTGTAGTCATAACCTGTTATATTATTGGATCATGTATTCATGGTTTGATTGTATCATTGGATGTAATTATTGAGCATATCTTATAATGGAAGGTTTACGGAATTTATTATGAGTTGATCTTTGTAAAATCTATCATACATGTGCTATTATTTGTATTAAAAGTTAAGGATGCAATTTTGGCGGATGTTACAAAAACAAATAATGAAGTTGAATCTCTAGTGTTATTAGAAGGATTGAAAATGGCCAAGGTGTTGGGATGTAAGTTGTTAGAGGTTGAAGGTAACTCTCAGGTAGTCATTAAAGTTATCTGAAAGAGAAAAATTAATGACTGGAGATTAAAAAATGTTTTAAAGGAAATTCAGCTGCATAGGAATGATTTTCAGATTTTTTTGTCTAAGCACTGCTATAGGGAAAGTAATAAGTTTGACTAGAAATTAGCTTTGGAGCAAGGGTGAGTATGGACCCATCAGAATGGCAGCAAGAGGGGTCTTTTTTTTCAGCATAGACAGTTCAATATCCTTCCAATTCCTACTTTCCAGTCAGCAGAGATTTGATAGACATTATTTATGCTACTATGTGTGATAATAATTTTAAAATGCAGCAGAGAAATTTAGTGAATAAGAAGCGTGAATAAACACAGAAACACAATGTTGTTTTAGTCAATTCTTCCTTCTGGGGAGAAAAACCTTAATTGGATATCACATTTTTTCAAAATGACTCTTCCCACCTCTAAAATAACACCCTAAGTCTTATGTTCTAGCAGAGGTAGTAGATGGGGATTCCACCCCTCTTGGCAATTATGGGTTTATAGGAGAAAAGATTCTTGCATGCGTTGGCACCAATGCTGTTGTTTCTTTGGATCCTGATCTCCATGGCCTTCCTCCTTTGTACATGCACCGGCTGCTCTGGTTACACCTTGCAAGCAGGGTTAAGATGGTAGTGCCCATATGGGGTCGATGGTTATGCCATTAGGAGAGTCTTGGGCCCAAAGCTCCAAACTCTTTTGGTATCGAAGAAGGCACCTAATGCTCAAGGATTCAACCAGAGCTCACAGTAGGGCACAATGTTTCGACAGAAAAAGCAAAATATTCCAGCCTAGAGTTAATATGCAAGTTTAACTCCTTCTAGTCAAGCCTCTCAGATTTACATGCATGGCTAACTAAAAACTAGCTCTCAAGCCTCCAAGACACCACTGAAATTTTTCCTAGTGCTCAAGGTTTCATTGTCTTGCTATGTAAATCGCATGCTCATCAGCCATTCATATTAGAGAAACATCCTTGGTATTGGAACATATCTTAATGGTGAAACCATGGTTTCCAAATTTCAAACCCATGACAGTAACCTTCTCCGTGCTCCTTATTTGAGCTGCCACACATCCCGCTACAATTCTAGGTGGATTCACACCTACAAGGAATGGACAATGCTCTAGGGCAATTATTGGCACTTGATCCAGAAACTGACAGGCTAATCTACTCTACTTCAGCTAGAATTCAGATGGAGATTGATATCTTAAAAGTCTTTATGGATGTGATATGACTAAAGGTGGCAAATTTTGCATGAAAACAGGTGATAGACTATGAGAATATAGCTTTCAGATGTAGGAAATGTTTCATTGTTGGTCATGTAGCAGCAAATTGCCAAGCAGCTAAACCAAAAACATCTAAAAAAGCCACATGGTGGAATGGAGTCTGCTTATTGCACTTATCAATACAGAGGAAGGAACTTGCCTCTATGATGATTTGAGTCATTCTTCCCCTGTTGTCTCCCCTAAGTGCAATCAGGTTGAGGATGTAAAGGTGACTTCTGATGATACAGCTTTGGTGACGGTGCTTCCTCCCTCCCCTCCTCAATATACAGATATTGTTTGGGCTTCTCTATGGAAGGCAAGCACGCCAGTGGGTAGCGTGCAAGTGGAAGCAGCTAAAGTAGGCAATGGTGTTTCTCCTTCAGGACAGAAGCTGCCCCAGCCTTCCGGTCAAGTTGTTGGAGGCACTAAGACAGTTTCTCTCCAACTCCCCGTCCTCTCTCCTTTCAAATCTGGGCAAGTTGTCAGGTTTGACAGTTTCAGAGGAATGGGGAACAGGAATCATTGATTCTGAATCCATTTTGGATATTATTAATCAATTGCTGTTTACTTTCAGCTCATGCAAGCAGAGAGATTTTTTACTCTCTTTATTAGTCTTTAAAGGCAGAAGGAGAATTGGAGCTTCTAGAAGAGGGGTTTCAGATGAAAGGCTCCACAAGATTCTCAACATCATGGATGTTGACGCAGCCCAGAGTTAAGCAGCCCAGAATTTATGAGAATGAATGCGTCAATATTTGCAGAATTTGTTGATAAACTGAAGTCGTGCATTCAAGATAAGGCAATATGACAGTGGATTTTGCATGCTCTCTTGCCTATTAAGAAGCTATTGACTATCAACAACAGCTTTGATGAGGAAATGTAAGAAATCAAGCGTGATATGGAAAATTTGCAGGTAAAATTGGATGGGATGGCTGAAGGTATGTTTACAGCAGACAAAAGAATTTCAAATATTAAAACTTCTGTTTGAATTTCACTTTCATTGTGGATAGTCTATGGGTGGTATTAAGCAACAGAAATCTGGAAAAATCCAGCATGTTCACCACTCCATCTATTTCTCAGGAGGATGCAATCCAGGTAAGACAGAAGAATTTTGTAAAGCCAGAGGTAGATTACTCGTTGCCATATCGACTTTTAGCTTCCATGTTTTGTAAATCTTTTTGGGCTCAATTGTAAAGTGAAGTTTATATAAATATTACTATGAATGACATGATGCCATATGTAATAGTGTTTTCTTGGGAATGGGTCCCTATAGAACTTTTACTATACTATCTATAAAAAATAATAATAAACTATAAATTATAATTTATCTTTAATAATTTCTCAAAAATTACAACTATTTTTAAAAACATAAAACAAAAAACCCAAAAGAAGGAACAAATGTTAATAAAATGCTAATGCCTAACCTTAAAAAGACATTCAACAGTATTAATTTAAACCTAAGACGATCTAGGAGAAATATAATGGCAGAACAAGCATGCACCACAGATAACTTTTTTTTTTCCAGAAAAGTATGGGAGCTACAATGAATGAAAACAATAAAAGAAAATAGAAGTTGAAAGATTGAAACCCTCCTCTGCTGCTGAAATTCTGCAAATGCCTCTTTACCACCTCTAAAATCTCTAAGATTGTTTTTCCACACTGCAACTTGAAATTTTGCACGTCCACCATTATATTTATTTTTAAAATAGGATTTCTTACATTTTAGAGTTAGTTTTTTTCAAATATGACATAGATGACAAGGGCATCCTATCTACACATATTTGGCATGGCCAAAAATTGGATGGTCCTTAGGGCATGTATACCTGGTACACTGGTACACATACCAAAGATTTACTTAGGCATATCCTGCAACCCTGCTTATGTGTAGTGAGCTCTTCTTCATTCATGGCCAAAAATAGGTGGTCCTCTATCATAGCTTCAGGAACACTAAGAGATAGGGAAAGAGGGAGCTTCCTTGATGGAGATCCTCCCTTTGCCAAAGGGTAACTTGATCTAAAGACGATTGCTTCTTTCGCTAGCTTTTGCTCTCAAATATATTTCAACACTCTAAATGTTGCAAAGGTGCACCCTTCTTCCTAGGCAAAATTTGACATCCACAAAAGAAATACCACACCAATGGGCTTTCATCCAACTCTATGAGCTTGTATATTTCACACCACATCAACTGTAATCTAAACATACATACCACCACTTGGAACCTACCCTATCATGTCATCATACTTCCACAAGGGTGAATTTCGGTCTGTTTTGATGTGGAGTTGGCCCATGGAGCTAAATTTGGCTGCCATAAGCAAATAGAAAGAAAAATAATAGATCCTAACTTATTTAAACATAGAAAAATGAAAAACAAAACAAAAGCATGTTCATGGCAGAAAAAAATGAAATAAATAAATAAGTTAATAATCTTCAATCCAAGAATCTTCCTCCAAGATCTCCTTGGCAGCAAATGGGCTCTCACACATGCATAGGAATAGCAATCCCATCTCTTTGGAAGCTTCAACGGTTGATCTTCAACTCTCTATGTGCAATGACAAGTGAGCTAAGTGTAATCAATTTGTGTATTTTGTTTTTAAAATGAGGTAATTATGTTTGTTTTTGTGTTTCAAGTTGGTTTGCAGTTCAATTTAGGGTTTAGAGTTGGGGTTTCAAGTTGACAGGTCAAACATGAGGACCAAAAAAAATAGTTATCAAAAACCCATCAAAACTGTTTGGATTTGCATTGAATATTGCTATTTCTGTCTGGAACATGGATGTACTTGGACAATTCCAAACAGAATTTACAGTACCCTGGATGAATTCACAGGGATTTCAACCAGATTCTAAAAACAGGGCTGCAAGGGAGCAATTTGCTAACACAGGACTGTCTACTACATCACTTGACATTAGATCACAAATTCTTTTACTTGTCAATTTTTTGCTGAGTGCTGAGATGACTCTTACTCTCCAGCTTGGTCCGAAAATATAAAACCACTTTCATTTCAATAATTAACATTTTAGTTCAAACAACTGAACCTGGATGCACACCCTAGGGTCCTGTCAATATTTGGAAGCCAGCTATGCATCTCCAGCACAAAAAGATCTACAAGTACTAGCATTCCATTGGGACATGTTCCCAGGGATCCAGGTGTCATCTCCGATATCTTGGACATCCCAGGGACTTGGAGGGAACATCCCCGTTTCATAAGGATTGGACACCCCACTCCATTTGGTACATCAAAAAAAAGGTAACCTTCTAAGGAAAAAATGTTAAAAACCCCTAAACCTAAAATGGAGAGGATTGTCATTGTAAATTCAGCATAATGTATTCACTTTCTTAAATGTCAGCTGCTTTTAGTGTGTTCTAACTTATTTTAATAGTCATCCACAAAATCCACAAAAAAATTAATTGTCCTTGAAACCACATCCCTACATCCCCATGTCCCCCCATCAGAAGATCAGAGAAACACTAGCAAATAATGTCTCCATAATGAAGGTGGTGTCTTCTGATCTGTCCTAACAGCTAGTGGATGCCCACTAGATCAAAACAAAAGTAAGAAAAAGAAGAAGTAAATGGATTACCCTAAGCCCTAAAAGGTCAAAAGGCCAACCCATATTCATTGGTAAGACATACCAACAAAGAAAATAGCAGGAAATTCGGAAAGTGTAATATACATGTCAGTAAGGCTAACAAAGATTAGTACTTCTCTTTTTAAATTGATTTCAGTGGCATGAATTTGCAAAGACAATTATCAATTTATCACATAACTGAGGACAGCTGAAATTAACAGCTAATTTTTATGACAGTTGTTTCAATTTTAAAAGTTTAAAACATATCAGTTGCTCCCTGCACTTGTGTGCCCCCAAACCCTAAATCTAAGAATGGCCTCCCCATTCAATACCCATGCCTCCCAGTGACTGGTTCAAATTATGCACACATGCACATATCCTTTAAACAACATTTATGAAATTATTGCTCTAGAAATATAATTTATAACAGACCTGTTTAGTTTCTTATATGAATATACATTTATATGAAATGTTGCAAAGTGATTTGTATATTGATTATTGTTTTGGTATATTTCAATAAGTGTTTAATAACTTAATAAATTTATTAAATTAACTATTTATTTCAATTCAAAATTACAATTCGAATTGTAAAAAGCACAGGAAATATGTGCATATCATAGAGTGCAATTTGGAAAATCGG
Organism: Sequoia sempervirens; assembly: GCA_007258455.2. Classification (NCBI taxonomy): domain Eukaryota; kingdom Viridiplantae; phylum Streptophyta; class Pinopsida; order Cupressales; family Cupressaceae; genus Sequoia; species Sequoia sempervirens. The sequence continues at coordinate 62,034,864 of VDFB02047397.1, read as the reverse complement.
AGAGTGGAAGCTGATGGGCAATATAACGGGCAACAGAAAATAGAGTTGGCAGCCAAACTTGACAGGTGGTGCAGCACTGGGTCAAGTGTAGATGCCTCCCAGATTAATGTGGCAACCATTAGAACAGCTCCCAAGCATTCAGCCCTCAATCAAAAGGTCTTGCATACAGCAGATGTAGTTGAATGTGCCCCCTCTTTGGGTTGAGCCCTCAATCTTGTCCAGAGGACAGTAGTCAAGTGCATTATTGTTATCTTTGTCACTTTAAAAGCCAAGTGCCTAAATAACCTTGCAATCAAGTGCAAGGAAAAAGATTCCATTCACAGTAGAGGGATTGATCATGTGTGCATGTAATGTTCCCTCCTCAAAATTAAACCAACGCCCATCATACATTTCCCATGGGAATTTGGGATTAAGGTAATGGGCTTTGATTATAACTACAAATCTCTCCAAATCAAGACCCACTGTAGACAATATTAGTGAATGCTGGGCGGCAGTAGATGTGAATGAATCTCTCTAAAAGTTAATACAGTAGCCTAATGTATAATTGGAGATTACTTAGCACTGGCAGTTGATTTTAGAATGCTGCGATGATTACCTTCTAAGGCATTGAAGCATACTCCTGCGATTTCCTTACTTAATGCAAGACCTTAATACAAGGATTAAGTAATATGATACAATGAAATTATATTTATAATTTACTTTTAACAATACCCACCAAGGGGCATTTGAAGAGTTAAGACTGTTGGAGGAATACTCTATTTAAAAGAGGCCAAGCAAGGAGATGGAGGCATATTGAGAAACATTTTATTATCTGATTTCTACTCCTTGTGGAGCATGGAATTTCGGTTCAATTAACCTAAGTCTGAAATTGGAGGACAAAAGCCTGCAATTCCTTAAGTGATTTCACATGGAGATCATTATTGTGCAAATTTGATCAATTTCAATTTGAATTAAAATATTCATTCAACTAGCAGCTGGTCATGGCATTCTATTGGCGGATATTAGACATATTTTGAGCAAAGTTGCATGGACACGGATACAGATGCAGATACGGTATCGGATACAATACGGCCATTTTTCAAGACACCCCTAATATGGATACATCAAGATATGACATTCATTAAAAAATTTAAAAAACCATATATATGACACAACTTTCTAAGTTATTCGAGAAGATTTTCATTACTTTAGAAGCAATATGAACACATAATTGCTACATATTCCAAAATGTTTATATTTAAATATAATTTCATCAACAAAACAAAAGTCAAGTATATTGATAGAATCACATGCTATCAAAAATATCATCACTGTTCTCCCGAAATTGGAGTTCTAGATCATCAAGATTATCTAAAGAGCTAGGATAGTTGGATTGAGTATGACCACCAACTAGATTCTAAGAACCAAATGAAGAATATGCACTGGAGGATCCTCCGACTGTGTCAACATTCTCAACAATGGGATTGAAATGTGTCAATGCATTTATGGATACATCAATGTCTTTATTCTTGGGCTGCACATCCCAAAGTCTATTAGGTCCCTTCATGTAGTTTGTGTTGCAATGGGAGAAGAGACAAAGATTCGAATGAACATATACAAAACAAAATTCAAGTATATTGATAGAATCACATGCTATCAAAAATATCATCATTGTTCTCCCGAAATTGGAGTTCTAGATCATCAAGATTATCTGAAGAGCTAGGATAGTTGGATTGAGTATGACCACCAACTAGATTCTCAAAACCAAATGAAGATGCACTAGAGGATTCTCTGACTGTGTCAACATTCTCAACAATGGGATTGAGATGTGTCAATGCATTTATCATTTTATGGATACATCAATGTCACTCATCTTGGGCTGCACATCCCAAAGTCTATTAGGTCCCTTCATGTAGTTTGTGTTGGAATGCGACAAGAGACAAAGATTGGAATGAACATATACAAGGTCCTTTGTTTTACTAGCTGCCAACCTGTTTCGTTTCACCAAATGGATGAAACTGTATGTGCTCCAATTTCTCTTAGATGCAGAAGAACTTGAAACATATAAAAAAATTGATATTACAAGTTATACAAACATAAATAATCAAATACAAAATAAAATAAGAAATATTAATAATTTGAATTGGAATATAATTCAAATAATGTTAAACTTGTGATAGAAGTTTGATAGCCAATTTTTGCAAATGTTTAGTCATGGCACCATGGAAATTCCACCACTTCACAGGATCCATTTTTGTCTTATCTGCCATTGCATCAACATCTGCACAAGTTCCATCAGAGGATGCAAAAGTTCCAAACTCATCTCGAATCTCTGCAACAACTCTAGGATCTATAAACATCTTTTTGAAGGATATTTTTATATCCGTCAACTACTTCAACATCTATATGTGGTGTTGTCCTATTTGGCAATGCCAACATGTCTGCATGGTAGTACTTGGGGTTCAATGCATATGCTAGAAGTTGCAAAGGAGTCGTCATTTTATCCCACCTCTTTTTTATTACCTCATATATCTGTTTGTAAAAAAAATCAGAGGGGTCTTGCTCTTTTGCTATGATTATGTCTCTAACTTGCTCTACCATTGTATCCATGCAATCATAGATATTGCCCAATATTGGCTTATCTGTGTCACAACGACAAATGAGGTTGTACAATGGTTTAGTGAAAGATGGCAAGTAGTCTACTTGAGCCCACCAATCATCATCAAGAATGAGTGTCTTGATATTATTTGCTCTATCTGTTTGAGATTGCCTCCAAACTACCCAAATATCACTAATCACCATACTTTTTAAGGCTTGCTTCACATCCACAAGTCCTTTAAGAACAATGTAGTGTCTAGCAAAGTGAGTCTCAACCGCCTACAATTTAAAAATAATAATTTTTAAAAAATATAAAAAAATATAAATATAATAAAAAAATGATATATACAAAATATATTTTAAAATTTTAAAAATTTACCTTCAACAACTCCAATTTAGCGAATTGTCTATAAATGGCTTGTCACATGTGATGATTAGAAATAAATTGAGTTTTTCTTGCTTATTCATAAATCTTCTGTATCCATTGGATTTTGCCATTTTTTTATAACATCAAGTTCAAAGAATGAACTACATAAGGAGTCCACCAAATGTTTGAAAATATCGCCTCCACCACCAATCCTATTGCTCTACATACTTTTGCATTATATGTGATCAATTGAACAACATTTTTTGGCCCTTTAAACTCAATTGCTTCAATTAGAATATTGGCAATAAATTGGGCATCTTTTTTATTAGCCTTGCATTCCACTGCTTTCAAGAACATTGCTCCCTTTGGGCTCATTGCAATCACATTGATTAGTGGCCTATTTCTAGCATCCTTCCATCCATCACAAATGATAGAAATTCCTAAGATTTTCCATGAAGCTCGAATCACTTGCAATTGTCTGTCAATAATGTCTTTTTCTTTAGCCAAAAAGGTGGTACAAACCTTTTCATAGCCTGGGGTTTTATATCCTTTTGGTGCCTCATTAATTGATCTAACCATCTCTTGCCAATATGGAGAGCACACCACATTAAATGCAATTCCATTTGCATATAAGCAACAAGCAATATTTTGATTGGTATCCTCCTGACTCTACAAATTAAATGCTTTTTCGAGAGGTCCTAAATTGCTCCTCTTTTGACTTGTAAATGTCCCAAAAGCTGATTTTGGATGCAAAGGGGGTCTATTTAGACTTGGAGTTGACCTTTGTTTTGATGCTTGAACATTATTATCAACTTCATCTTGTTCTTTTTGATATTTTGTAACTTTTGCAGTGAACAACCCCTTCCTTGAATTACCATCAACATCTAGACCAGGACATACAACACACCCTTTCCCTGTTATGTGGCAAAGGTATCCACGAACCTTGGTATAAGAACCTCTATATTCTTTCTAACACTCATGATATCCATTTGTAACCTCCACCACCTGGGATTTTGTCAACAATAGTGGCATACTTCCACAATGGAGATTTAGGGTCCAGTTTGACCCACTTGTTATTGTTTCCTAATTCTTCAACATTAGATGATGATGCCATGATTATCCTCAGTCCTGCAATAATTAAAATTTTAATAAAACATAAATAATTATAAATTGATTTAAGTATCTAACTTTATTTAATAGATTATAATACTATATTTTATATTCATTATTTTAAATTTAATTTCACAAAAATATGCAAACCTATTATTAAATTCAAAATAACTTTCACATCTAAATTTTAATTAATTTTAAAATAAAATAAAATAAATATTTATTAATATTATTAATTAAAAATATATTAAAGCTTTAAATTTAAATATAAAGAATAATAATTGAAACTTTAAAAATATATATTTTCACAATTAATTTAAAAACATTAAATCTAATTGATTTTAAAATAAAATAAAATAAATATTTATTGATATTACTAATTAAAAATTTATTAAAACATTAAAATTTAAATATAAGAATAATAATGTAAACTTTTAAAATACATATTTTCACAATTAATTTTAAAAAAAATAAAATAAAATAAAAATAAATATTTATTAATATTACTAATTAAAGATATATTTAAACTTTAAAATTTAAATAAAAGATTAAAGAATAATAATTTAAACTTTCAAAAAATATTTTCACAATTGATTTTAAAAAAATTAAATTAAATCTAAATTAATTTAAAATCAAATAAATATTTATTTCTATTATTAATTAAAATAAAATTAAAACTTTAAAATTTAAATATAAAAAATTTTAAATAATAAACTAATAATTTACAATTTTTAAAAACTATTTTCCTAAGTTACCGAATCGGAATTGAAATCGAGTACATTGGTACAACAAAAAAATTGGGGTTGGGTACGAGTACGGGTATGTTCATACAAAAAACATATAAAAAAATAAATATATACATATTTCATAATAATATAATACATAATAATTATATAATATAATAATATACAAATTTAAAAATTAAAATATAATAATATAATATATATATATATTTCATAGTAATATAATATATAAAATTATATAATATACTAAAAATATAATAATATACAAATTTAAAATAATATAATTTCATAATTATCCCTATGCCTCCTTACAATAGCTCGACAATTTTAATCGAGATACCCACAATGGGCAAAAGGGTTCGAATTGGGGTACCTAACCAAAGCTTTATTTCCCCTCTCAGGTATTAGTCCCATGCTCATTGTCCAATATACCAGGATCACTTTGTGCATGTTTCCCCTGAGAGTCGCATACTAATACTTGATTTATTTCCCTTGAGAGTCGCATATGATAAAAGTCATAACCTAAGCTTTGTCACTAGCTTTTGTAAGGATTTATTTGACAGGGTTCTTCGACAACTTGACTATGACCTATCATACGATCTCATTCCTTATGACACTGATACCCAAATTAAAAAAAACGAACCTAGCTCAATTCTATAGGCGATTCCCATTGGTACTCGATTCTAGTACAACTCATACCCAAAAACGAGGCTATTTCTCTAACGATTTGATAACATAACTATTTTCACAATTAATTTTTTAAATCTTAATTTTTCAATTTTAGTTATAAATTAAAAAATTATAATAAAGAAAAATAAATATAAAATATTAGTTAGTATGTATCATACAAATAAATAAATATGAAAATTCAAATGTATAATACTAATTTTAATAAATGCTTACTATATATATATAATAAAATTTTATTACATCGTTTTATTCAATCAATAAACATTAATATAATACGTATATATGTTTGCGGGTCTAGAAACACTCAAAAACGCCCGCCCAAAAATGCTCAGAAACACCCAGAAACATCTTTAGAAACAACAAAAAAAAACCACATAGATAGAAAGAAAATCGAGCAAGTAGAATTAAATTCGCATAGGTTAAAAAAAATAAAAATAGAGTAGAAAAAACTTTAGAAATAACACTCATGTGATTGTTGTACATTGAGGGTTTATTTATAACAACAAAAACTTTAGTTTTTGCACTAATTTTAGATTTAAACAATAGTTTTTTGAAGAGTTGGGGCTTTTTTTTAGAAATTGAAACCCTCTAATCCAACGTGCCTAAAAAAAGGTGAGTTTTTGGATATGCGTTGGTACGATTTCCACGTTGTATCGATGCCATACCAATTCCATATCTATACCAAGTATGACAGTATGCATACCAGGGGAGGGGGGAGTGGCATATCTTGCAACTCTTATTTTGAGGTATTCCAATAAAAGAAATCCACTTCGCTAAGAAAAATCCGCTTCACTAAGAAACAAATCCCTGCAAATTTTGGGACAAAATTGTAGCCACTACAAAAGATTAATTTGGCCTTTTCTGAGCTAAATTCTAAACTTTATATCCAATTAGAGAATAAACCTTTAAATTGTAATTTCAGGGTCGATTTCATCAAGAAGTAATAAGGATTTCATATGCATATTTAATTGTGCAAACTATCATGATTGTGAACTAGGGTTTGTTAAAAAAAAATTAAGTAAACAAGATATTACAAAGGTATCAAAACTGGATCTTGCTAGCTTGTGAGATTTTATTCCTATGCATTTCAAGTGACAAAGCTAGCAAATATCAACTAAGGGAACTTAGAAAAACATAACACAAATACCCAAGAACAAAAAGCAGAAAATTTTTTGGAATTTGAGACAAAAGAAGTAAATAAGAAAAGAGAGAAGAAAACTTTTGTAAGACCCTAAAGATAAATTTGAAAGCAAGTTTGACCTTATGTTAGATATGATGGAGCAAATGTTACATATGATGCATAACAACAAGAAAACACCAAATAATTTAGTAAATTCCATAATCAAAATAGCAAGGAAAGTTCTTTTGAAGATAATAACAATAATGATAAGCAAAAAAGTCACATTTGGGTCTCCACTCCCAAATCCCTGCTAGTTATTGGGATCTTTTGTCACATTGAGAAACTTGATTACAACTAGCGGATGACAAGGAATTGGGATATAACTCTTGAGTGTGTTGACTTTGACGTTATTATTGCACTTGCCAAAAATATACTTTAGATGAGGCAACTTCTACATATGACATGGCTAGTGGAAGTGGCATTGTAACTCATTTAGAGGTTGAACTCATTTTTTGGTCTATATTATGTATTAAACTCTAATTCTGATTTATATATTATGGTAATAAATAATATGTTCAACAGATTTAGTGATATGTGTGTTTTTTAAGAATATTTCTTAAAATTTGTATTTTAAAATGTTTGATAAAATTGCTGAGTTATTGCCAAGTTTTTCCCCGAGTTTTTGCCAAACCCCAAGTTTTTAAAAATTTTGGGCCTGCCGAGTAATTGTCGAGTCTAAGTAATTGGACATTAGGAATCTTACTGTTCTTAGGCACATCCAAGAATGCCTTACCTGCCAACAAAACAAAGCAGAACATGTTTTTCCTACAGGATTATTGCAGCATTTACTAATTCCGAACCAAAAAAGCGAGAGTATCTCAATGGATTTAATTATAGGGCTCCCCAAGGCACAAGTATGTTGTTGATAGACTTACTAAATATGATCATTTCTTTGCCATATCTATGGAGTTAAGGCACATCAAGTGGTTGAGTTATTTTTCAAAGACATTTTCCGATTGCGTAGGTTGCCTAAAAACATAGTAAGTGATAGAAATGGTAGGTTCTTCAACTTGTTTTGGCAAGAACTCTTTCATTTAATAGGAATTGAATTGTCTCCAAATACTAGTTATCACCCACAGACTAATGGATAGACGAAAACAATCAACAAATGGATTGAAGGCTATTTGAGAAATTATGTCGAAAGGCATCGAAACAAGCTAGATAATGGCTTTATTTGGGAGAACATTGTTACAACACTACATATCATATGTCCATTGGAATGACACCTTTCAAGGCCTTGTATGGTTATGATGCTTTATCCTTTATTTTGGTCATCACAAGTAGTAGAGTACCAAGGGTGAGAGAGATCTAATTAAGCGAAGTCAAGAAATTTTTGAATCACTCCCAGAGAACCTATAGAGAGCACAAAATTAGCAAAATTTAAATGTCGATTAGCATCAAACTGAAAAAACATTCAAAGTAAGAGATGTAGTCTTCTTAAGACTACAACCTTACAAACAATCCTCCTTAAAGAACAATGGAGCAAAGAAAATGAAACCAAGGTTCTATGGACCTTATAGAATAAAGCGAAGAATTGGGGAGGTTGTGGAGGAACTGGAATTACCAAAGAACGATAAGATTCCTAATGTATTTCATGTCTCTTGTTTAAAAAGAGCATTAGGAAGTCAAATTATTCCTTCATTAGAGCTAACCCCACTCAATGATGAAAAGAAACTAATTTTGATTCCTAAGGCTATTATAAATTTCAAAGAAGAAAAGCTAAAAACAAAACAATGATAGAATATTTGATCCAATGGAAAGATCTTCCTGAAGAGATGCTACATGGGAGGGTGTAGAAATTCTTCAACATCCTAATTTGTGATTGTTTGAGGACAAGCAATCTTGGGAAGGGCAAACTATAATGTCCCCACCCCAAAATTAAACCAAGATTAACCCAATGCCCATCATACATTTCCCACAACAATTTGGCATTAAGGGAATGGGCTTTGATCTTAGCTGCAACTCTCTCCAAATCAAGACCCATGGTTGATAATATTGGTGAGTGCTGGGCAGTGGCAAATGTGAATGAACCCTCTAAAGTTAATGCAGCAGCCTAATCTATAATTGGAGTTTACTTAGAACTAGCATTTGATGTTAGAATGCTGCAATGATTACCTTCTAAGGTGTTGAAGTATACTCTTGCAATTTCCTTAAATAACGCAGGTGCTCAATACAAGGATTAAGTGATATGATAAAATGAAACTATAATTAAAATTTATTTTTAACAATATCAACCAAGGGGCATTTGAAAAGTTATGACTGTTAAGAGGAAGCCTCTATTCAAGAGAGGCGGAAAAAGGAGAAGGTGGCATATAGAGAAACATTTTATTATCTGATTTCTACTCCTTGTGGAGCATGGAACTTCAGCTCAATTAACCTAAGGACAAAAACCCACAATTCCTTTGAGTGACTTCACACAGAGATCACCATGTGCAAATGTAATTGATTTCAGTTTGAATTAAAATATCCTTTCAACTAGCAGCTGGTTGTGGCATTCTAAGGGCGGATAATAGACATATTTTGAGGCATTCCAAAGACAGAAGAAGGTGCTTCACTAAGAAATAAATTGCTACAGATTTTGGGACAAAATTGCAGCTGCTACAGAAGATTAATTTGGTCTTTTCTGAGCTAAATTTTGAACATTATATCTGATTAAATAATAAAACTTTAAACTGTAATCTCTGGGTCAATTTCATCAAGAAGTAATAAGAATTTCATATTTATGTTTAATTGTGCAAACTACTATGATTGTGAGCTAGAGTTTCTTCTATTTATTTTTTTATAAACGGGGGGATATTACAGTGCATATACTTAGGCATGTTGGCTAGGCTGGGACAAAAAAATCACATTTACCTTATACAAGTGTATGTATGCATATACGTGTAAGTACACATGCATATTTACTAAATGAATGTCACCATGGCAAGAAGACAATCACTTTGCAGATTCCCTTGTATAAGAGAGACCCTGGTGGGATTTACGAAATTCAACCCTTGAGGATGCCCAAAAAGGATCCATCTGTAAACTTCCAGATATGGATACAGCATTCATATCCTCGTAAATAGTAAGAGAAAAAAAAAAAACTAAACATAAGTAATTTATGTAAAAATCTAACTCAGATAAACAATTTTCTAAAAAAGCATAGGTTGAAAGGTCCTACAAAGCAATTTAGCCATAGAATTTAAAGAGGTCCCCTTTACTCCATTCCTCTCTCAAACATTACCTGTCATTTTTATCTTTTTTCTCCAATTTCTTTGCTCGAACATAGTTTATGTTCTTTTAAACCACTCGGTTTTTGCTTATTTCCAACAAACATAACTACTAAAATATGCATGGGTGCACATGTATATAGATATTAACTTTAAGTAAATGGACTGGCAGGTCACATTCATTTCCAAGCTTGGTCACGAGGTCAAAGCCCAAGGGGCAAAACAATTGTACAACACATATGTGTTGAAGTGAATAGGTTCCTTTGCCCCCAGGAGAAGAATCTCACACACAAGGTGCATTGCCTTGGCTGTGACCTGTGACCTACAAAATAACCTCCACCTTAAATTTATATGCAGATGTATGTATAGACGAATGTGTGTGAGTGTATCTTCCTATACATTTATGTGCACTTATATGTATATAGGCGTTAAACACATATGTATATGACTGTATGAGTACATGTTATGTATGTATGTGTGTGTACATGTATTTGTATATAATCTTATATATTGGGTTCATTTTGCAGTAGTTAATCCTAAAATATCTGTTTTCATGCATCAAGCAAAGTAATTGAAAGATGTATAAACAAAGAGCTCCTTAGAAAAGAGCTCTTTAGAACTATGGAAAAGCAATTAATAAGTATAGCAAAACCACAAGATTCCACAATGTCCAACACACTCACCTTAACCCATAGAGCCAATCCAGATTGCTGATTTATCTGAATCTCTTGATCCTTTATTGCAGCCTCTTTCATTTCAAGAGCATTTGATGGGTATTCAAATTTGACCATTTCCACACATTGCTCAGAGACTCCATCTTTGAGATGCCCTGGTTCTCCATTGAGAAAAATCTCTGTCCCTGTCCTTCCACCATTACCCACAGAAACTTCTGGGTTGTCCTCTGCCGATCCCATCCCACATTGCCTCTGCCCTTCCTACTATGCACACAACAGCCACCACCCAAACACATAGTGAAGTTAAAAACCTTCTTAAGGACTTCAAATTTGAAAACAAAATAAGTAACCCAATTAAGAAAAAAAAACACTCATTTACAGCAGGTGATCGACACCCAAAAAAAGTTCAATGACCTATAAAGATCCATTCAATAGTTTTCACATTAATACCAATTAACAAAATATGTCCATGGGTGTAGCAAATTTGATTGATTCCGCCTAAAAGCAAGAGAACCATGTGTTGTCTATAGTCGTAACAGATAATGACTGTTAAGGAAGTTTGAAAATTGCAAACCCAATATTACCCACAAAATTTCTTCAGCCCCACAATCTACCAAACCAATAAAATCCAAAAAAAAAAAAAGAAGACTCGCCTCCTAAGATTTCCCTAAGCCACAAAGAAAGAAAGACACGCACATGGACCCCAACAAATAATATAAGCATATATAACATTTACATGCGATACGAGATATAATAAAGTTTAGATAGATGCCATAGATATTCCATGATTATGAACAGAAAGAAAGAATTAGTTTTAGTTTAAGTCCCCCACCTGAAAATTGTTATTTGCTGGGTTTGATGACTGCAAGGGCGTGATGCCATTATCAATATTCTCATTAGCAGACATGGACAAGCATATAGGCTCTGAGGAATGAATAGAATGGTCCTTGTCACGAGAATGCAAAGATGTTTCCGATCCCAATTCTTCTCCCCCCATAGTCCAACACACTAAATAATATAACCCTTTTTCCCCATTCGTTACCTTTAACACCCTCCTTAGAAAAACAAAAAAGTCTAAAAACCCTCAACTCGGTTAGATGAGTATTTTGCGTCCACTTGCCTAAGTTGCGACGTTCCGCTATTTTGGCTCATTTGCCATTTATTCGGTGGCGGAAACTCCAAGGCTCCTCTAAAGTGTTGTCCTTCGAAGGGCTTAAATTTAACGGCCGACCCTACCTGTCTAATTAAATATATTTAAGAATAATTTTATAAAAATATTGATGGTCTCATTAAAATATTTATTTCTGTAAAATACATTTTTTTCAAAAATTATAGTTAATGAGCCCAAACATGTAGTTGATTTGGGCCGTGGGTTTGCTCACCACCAGTTTCAGGTTCAACTCTAAGGCCTGGAATTACCTGATGCATGCGGTTTGCGGGCTATTGTGTACATCCTCAAGGGATTAGTCTCGCCTCAGCTTGCCCATAGAGGGAATACATTGGGCTGAGTTGGGGGAGATACCCCTAAGTTAACAAAAAAAACAAAATTATAGTCAATGCATCCTTGGTCTATTGGTGAACTTGAAAGGTTCTAAATAGACTCACCAGAGATCAAGTATTGCTGAGTGCAAGGCCTCGACGCCTAAAAAGGGATGAGGTTGGGATCATGCCCCGGATGGATTTTGGTGGAATGGATACCCCTCAGACCTTGGCTCCAAGCTAAAGGGGACCCACTTGGGAGTATCTCCAACAGAAGAAAAAAAAAAAATTATATATTTTAGAATAAAAATGTTTAAATGCAATCATACAACTGTCAAACTTAAACTTTGTATCATAATCAATCTTTAGACTCTCCTCTATAGAAGAGTAATGGGAGCTCCACCTCACCTTGCTACTTATAGAGTAGTTTTTATATACTATAATTCACACTTATAGATCCATAGGTGCAATATGAAAATTTATAAACATCAAGTGAAGTTTGTTTGAGTGGTTCTACTTATAGTATGGGGTATGATATATTAGAATGTGAGATTTTCTAGAGGTTTTGCTTGACTTATATTAGGGTTAGAGCCTTTACTTGCATTGTCTTGTTGTACTGATGTCATATTGTATCTTTGACATAAAAAAAAATCACATTTATTATAAGTTTTTTAATCTTCATTTTTAATTGCTTCAAATTTTATCAACCTAGTAGTTTCTACTTGTGATGGTTTAATAGCTCTAGATAGCTCCTCGAACCAAGCACCCCCAAAAATGTGTTCCCAAAATATTTCACAAGGTATGAACTCTAATTGTCCTCTAAATGTGGTTTTTCCCATTTTGAAATTTGATAATGCATGTAAATGGTTTGAATATTTTACATTAATAGGTCATTTTGTTAGAAGAACTCCCCTTGAAAACATGCTTAGGGATTGGATCAACAAGAATTAGATCCCATGTGGGGTCCATCTTGATGTCATCAAAAACCTCATCAAGGAAATTTTTTTTCACTTTGTTAAAGCATCCCTTTTGATTTTTTTAATAATCTTGGACTTTGGACTTTATATGGTTTGATAAAAAGGCTCTTCATGTGTTAGTCTAGGTAGAATTCCTAGGTCTTCCTTTACTTTGCTAGAATTTTTTAATCACAATTGTTGACTCGCTTGGTAAAGTTATTTGTGTTGAGTCTAATAGATTATTTTGTCTCACCCACAAAAGTGTCTATGTTGAGCTTGACCTCTTTAAAGATTTAAAAGACGTGAATATTTAAATTAATCATTCATATCTATCCAACATGTACTTTATCTTAATTTTTCAAATGCTTGTTTCACATATCAATCCTCTAATCATAAAACTAGGGATAATCTCTTTGTCTCCCCTCATAATAACTTTTTCTAGTTAATTTGTTGAGGGTTCAATCCTCCTAAAAATGATGAAGGGTGGACCACAATCATGTTACCTTAAATTTTGTATGAACTCTCAAAAAAATTGTAACTTATACATGGAGTTGTGTAATTACATCATAATGTAATCATTCAATTTCTAAACCCATAAGCTTAAGTTCCCTTGAGAAAAAAATCAAGTATCTTCCTATTTGTCAAAGTGTTATGTTTTAGTAGGAACTTAGTCAGAAGCTCTACCAGCTTTAGGAACACCCCAAACTCTCAACTTCCAAATTATATAGAAATGTCAAAACTGTAGGAGTTTAGGTGAACTCCTCAAACCCCCCAGAATCACCTGCAAGACAAAACTTCCACAAGAGAGAAATGGCAGAAAAATCATGCTATCATTAAGATGCAAGGATGCCAAATTGAATATGACATGATTACAAATGTACAAGATGCCTGATTATATAGGCATGAGAGAAAACCTAAGATGCATGAGATGTTGCCATGTGTCTTGATCTAACAACATGTGAACCCTATCTAGATGATTATTAAATGTTGAGATAAGTTCTAGAAGGACAACTCATCTTCTATAAAGAATCTTATCCCACCAAACAAGGAAGGGAATATTATCCCATTTATTTATTAAATGATTTATCTAATAATGCAACCTAGGACTTAATTAATTAAATGCAAGACCTAAGTTAACTTATGCTAGTGTAATAATTAATTAATTACACCAACAAAAACTTTGAGTAGTTCCAACAACAAGTTGCACCCTTGACATACTTTTGCAATGTTTTACCTGAGAGGCAAAGGATATTAAGAATTTTTTTTAAAAGATGTAAGAGGACACTATGGTTATGAGAACTATCAAAATCACTAACATACTTCCCAGTCTCCAATTTTCAAACATCATTTAATTTTGTGAAAGGGTGTTTGCTTGAGGAAATTTCAAACAAGTTCCTAATGTTCAATGAACCTCTAACTTTCTGGAAAGTGTTAGATGATTAAAGGAACCAATGAGTTGAAGAGGAGATTATGTTTATAAAAATGACTATCAATGTTTCCATTGAAAAACATGCAATTTCAAAATGGAAGGAAATTTCTATGCATCTAATCAAAACTTACTGCAACCAAAATAGTTCCCTTGATGATCTCCATCTCAATCTTGAGGTAAATCAAAATTCTTCGATCTCTTTCTTGGATTTTGCATTTTTTCATTTCAAAAATCCTTTGTCTTACCAAGGTTTGTGCAAATGTTATTTTACCTTAAATCCTCATGAACCATATCTTTTCCAATGCTCACCAAAACTTTACCTCACTCCCATTTCTTTCAACCAATACTACTATCCCTCAAACCCTACCCAAATTATTTTGGCTTATTGACAAATCCTATAAATTGAAATATGGATATAAAGGGTGTGAGAGAGAATTAGTTTTACAAAACTCTTTATCATATGTTGGAGACAACAATTTAGGGAACATTGATTTGGAAGAATTTTGGCGGAGAATGACTCAGAGTCCTAGGTCTTACATGGCTAATGCAACATTCCAAAATTGATTAGCACATGCATGTGGTTTCTCTACTTAGATGCAACGTATTGATCCAATCCTTACACATACTAGATATTACGATCCATAAATAAGAGAGGTAATAATATCATATGACAAGGAGTGGAAAAGTTGGACAGAGCCTTAATAATCATCAAATTGAGACTTCCTATCAAAGATGAACATGTGTGGATATAAGAGTGGAAACTATGAGTCGTTATTTCATTGAAAAAAGACCCATTTCTCAAAAATATTGCTATGTATTTGTTGGAAATACCTAGAAAGGGAAAATATGAACTTCCTAAGAATTTAATCAAGTCTCATTTTAATAATGATATATCAAAAATAATAACATTATTACATAGGGTTATGGGAAGTAAAGATACTAGTTCATTTGAATTCTGGATGTGCCAACTCATCACAATTATTGGTTATGTTTCGCAATTTGTAGATTAGGGAAAATTGATCGGTGATAATATTCATAACCAATTGATTAATTTTTAAGATATTCAATAATTCTACATGACCTCTTATATATTCTATACCATCACAAGTGTGCAATAATGGCCTAATTTGCAGGAGGCTAGAGTATTTGATGATACTACTCAAGTATTGATTTTTACCCTCAATTGTAACAAGAAATCGATAATGAGAATTTTCAATTATTTAATAATGCGTTCAAAATGCTTACAATAAGAGAATTTGATGGGAATGTTGAACTATGGATCTTTGAGGAAGCAACTAAATTGATCTACCAATTTTGTAATTTTTTCATTGAATTTCTAAAATTTACTTATATCAAAATTGGTGATTTTGATGAATATCCTTACATGTTGCTCAAGTATCATAATGATCATATAATTTTAATTGAGCTTTGTATAGAGTGCATAAGTAAAACTTGTATTGATAAAAAGAAAGTAAGATATCCATTTCCTTTGAGTTTAAGCTTCTACTATACTTGTTTGTGGTCAATGCTCAAAATATTGAAAGGTCTCTATTCAAAATTACCATGAACTTTTATATATGAGGTATCCTTTTGATAGAAAAAACTATGTGTTCAAGATAATTTACATTTCGGATCTAAATATTTTCATCACCCAAATTTAGAAGATTACTAGTCTAATTGTGAAAATGATTTCATGGTAAGGAAAGGGGGTTTGTCTAGAATGCAATCTAACAAATTGAGGAATATGAGTTGAGTTGGGTACTATGAGCATAAAAGATGATGAATCTAATATATTTGATAAGTTTTATATAGATACTCTTCAATTCCAACCTCTCACACCCATTAAATAGGTAGATAAAGAAATGACAAGTATAAAAGAAAGATATTTCTTTGTAATGAAAATATCTAATAAATAGTTGAACACTAAAACTCCTAAATGAACTTCCTCAAAGACACGGGATAAATCTCCCTAAAGTCAAAAAGAAAGACCAAGTGGAACATGTTGTGCAATAAACACTAATATATATATATATGAGGAAGTGGAGAAGATCCTAATAATGGATTAAATTTAAAAATTACGAGATGTTGTAATGAGACTAAAACTACCAATCAAGAGACCCCAAATTCCTCAAAACACACAAACGGGAACTCAACTAATTGGCAAAAAAGTTGTGAGTATAGATCCCTTACCTTCCCAAACTCCCATTATGTCATCCACATCTCAAAATTAAGATCCTAATGTTCCTAATCCCCCAATTACCCTTACACCAGTAAAAAGTTACTATAAATACCTCTCCTAAAACAAATTTTCCCCCACTTATCTCTTTAGTTGTTGCTACCACTTAGAAATATTTTCCTTCTTCCTAGTGGTTAAAAGGGGTAATATCGAGGAAAAAGGAAATATAAGGAAACGACAGATCTTGATTTTGATACAATGGAAAAATGGTTACATTGTACTCCTCAAAAGCCTAAAAAGGCTAAGATTACATCAATATTAATTATAGACCCCTCTTGAGATTAGTATATGAAGGTAGTGAGGCCTCTTAGTGATCTAAAGATGAATAGGAAGTAATTGAAGTTGATTATCAAGTTAACCATTTTAAACTTGGCCCTTCCACACACAAAGGTGACATCCATAATTTTTAGATCTTTGTTGCAAAAGTGATACAAAGAATAGAAAACAAAAGTAACTAGAGAATAGCTAGAAGAGCAAGTCCAAACATCAACATTTTACATCAAATCTATCATAGATGTATCTAGTTATCCTTTGTTGACTGTAGGTGAGGAGAATGTAGGGGATGTTGATAAAGACATAATAGATAAAATAAATAAATATCAAGCATATGGGAAAGCCTCAAAGATATGGGTTGAACAAATTATACAAGATTTCTCATGTTATGTATTGACAAGGCAATAATTTCATATTAGGAGGTAGATAATAAATTCAAAGAATTGAATGGTGAGATTATAATGATTAAGAAAGAAGGTGCACTATGGCCAATAGCACCCAAAGACTTAGAAGAGATGGAAAAATATGATGAAGAAATATTGATTTCTAAGAAAATTCTAATAGAACCAAAAGATTACAATGTGATGGCATGGTTAAAGAGAATTGAATGGAAGGAAAATATTATCAAGCAAACCATTTTAGAGTTGAAAGACTTGATAAAATAGTCTAAAATCATTGCACATTGTCAAGCTTTTGAAGTAAATTTATTAAAATAAGGTAGCTCAACCTTATAGGATGTTTAAGTAGTAAAACAAAATTTCAAGGATTTGGTCTAAAATGTATTTGTCTATATAAATAAATTATTGATGCAAATACATTAAATAAAATAGCATCAATATTGACTATAATATTTGTATGTTGAAAGGATTTATCTGTATACCCTACAAAGTTACAAGAGAACATAAAGCTTGACAACATGGACATTGAGACTACTTAACATTGTTATTACAAGACCGAAGCTAATTTCACCAATAATCAAACAATTCATAATTTACAAGGGCACATCTTCTTCAAGCATGTATGAAGATAGAAAGGGAACAAATCTTAAGCAACAAGTTAATTATTTTTTAAAATTTTAATTAGTCATTTATATGACTCAATATGAACTCATTTTATTTATGAATTTTCATTAGAAAATAAATACTTTTAATATTTATTTAAAGTTGTAAATAAAAATTAGTTATCAATTAGTTATTTGGAAAACTTATATATAAGAGGTGAAGCTATATTTTGGAGGGGGGGGGGGATTTTTTGGATTCGCACAATTTTGTACAAGGGTTTGGAGATGTACAACTTTAAAAAGAATAGAAAATTGTAAGATTGTGATACATAGGTGTTTCTATATGCCATTGTTGATTTGTTGTACCTTAAGTCAATATTGGTCTTTTATTCCCTAATTTATTATTAAAACAATTTTTTAGAACTTTATTAAATGTACAATACCAAAGGCATATATAGTCATATCCCAAGAATAATGCATTGAGTATTGTTGTCATAATTGTATCTTCTCATACGTTAATATTTAAGACTCGTTTTCCTTCTTCATCATTGCATGTCCAATAATCTTCGAGAACTTGTCATAAATTTATAGTGAAATGATTTATTTCTTCCACAGTGTGAGACTGTTTATAATTGTTATCTTACTAAATATATGAAACTTAAACCAGCATATGTATGCTTTTTGTTAGGGTTTCTTGAAAATATACATCTTTCTTAAAGTTTATTTACCTTTAGTATTTTAGGATAGAAGATACCTCCAAAATCAAAATTTTATCATACGAGGGAGCTCCTCTAAAACATAGAGGAAACTTGTTAAATAATAACTTATTAAACTATTGGTACAGTCGCAATGCTTGTTGGGCAAGTCATATTGTTGGATGTTGTGGTTGTGTTGCTGATATGTAGTTGTCATTGATGTCAACACTATTAGCATTAATTCATTTGAAGTTGTATATGTCAAGGATATTGAGAAAATAGTAATGAATGAGTTGCAAGTTGTCAGTGGTGAAGTGAAGTTCAATATGTCGGTAAGTTATGTATGTTGATGATCAAAGGTTGTGGACTAAAGGATTTTTGTTGAGTGTATCTAGTTTATCCACGTCAAGTTTCAAAGATCAGCGAGAAGATTTGATTGAGTTATGAAGATTTACATTCTGACATTTTTTTTGTTGCTTCAGTTGGTGTTGTTGATTGAAGATGATGCTATTTCAATTAGTTTAGTTGTTTTGGATGCTTCTTTGGTGATTCGTGATGTTTGTGGATGTTTCTAGATCGTGCTCTATCTTTGTTGCACTTTTGCATTGATCGTTATGCTCGTGGTTGGCGATTTTCTCTTGTGTGTTCATGTTTTTCTTGTTCTTGGCCAACATGGTGTTTGTAGTGTGTTCTGGATCTTTAGGAGAATTAATTGAAGTTTTCACTTTGAGATGTTGATTTGGGTCTTCACTAAGTTGTGGTTGACCTTGGATGATTTGCATTAATAATCTTTAATGTTTTGGGCCGACAGTTTTATATTCATTTTATTATTTTGTTGAAGCCAACATGAAGGGATGAAATTTCTTGTTGTGGATATATAAGAGCGATTGTTTATTTGAATTGAAGTGTGTGAGTGTATGCCAGGGTGTGCTTTTGTGTGTGTGTGAATATTGATCCTAAATCATTTGAAGGCAAGAGAAAAGTGTGAAGAAGAGTAAAGAAGTGTTCATGCACTTAACCAAAACTGTGATCAAGGATTAACATATGCTATTCTATCAGTTCAAATCCCTACGGATGTAATTTGACTCTTTCTATAATACAACGTGTCTTCCCTTGGGAAGTTAGCCTTATTGTAATTGAGTAGTGAGCTCTAGGTTGTGTGCCTGAATACATGTGCATTCCCCATATTTCATTTTCATTATACTTTTAACAGGGTATAATCTTATGGACTGACCTCCACCATGGATTTTCCCCTAACAAGGTTTCCACGTAAAAAATCTTGGTGTTATGTGTGTTTCTGATGTGTTGA
This sequence comes from Sequoia sempervirens, assembly GCA_007258455.2. Taxonomy (NCBI): domain Eukaryota; kingdom Viridiplantae; phylum Streptophyta; class Pinopsida; order Cupressales; family Cupressaceae; genus Sequoia; species Sequoia sempervirens. Next base: position 62,014,937 of record VDFB02047397.1, on the reverse strand, counting down.
TGATTTGTGCTTTCATGGTTAATAATTAGATCTAAGAATAAGGTTAATAAGTTGAATAAGTTTAAAATTTCTGTGACAACTGATTCACCCCCCCTCTCAGTTGTTTTCGCTTGTGTTGCCAACACATATAAAGAAATTGCAATGACAAATGTGTTTACCAACAAGTCAAAAACCATAAAAATATTTGTAACCCTAACAATTGTAGAGCTCAAGAAACAAACCTCAATAGATGTTGGAAATCAAGTTGTTAAGTCATAATCTAGTACATATTCAAATTATCGAGACAAGGGGAAAGGGGTGGCTCCCTCTTGTGATGATTTTTCCACTCAACCTAAATTGTCTAGATGATGAACAATCAACATCTATTTTATCCTATAAGCTAAATTATATTGCTCACTCTCCTTCCCTCATGGTCCTACATTGATATTACAATTTACAAAGGTGTTTACAAGAATAAGAGTATATTGTAGAGAAAATAAGGTTACAAGTTTTGAACATTCAATTAGGAAGCTTCTCTTGAGATGAAATCATGCAAAATCATTGTTCTTCTCTTAATGAGTTAGATAGTGACGATACACCTCTTGATTCCTATGAATGAATTTTATTTATCGGAACATTCAAGGTATTATTAGCTTTCTTAGGAAGTATGATGCTAGAGATCATAAAATATTTGTAGCTCTAGATATCCTTTGCTTGTAAGAGGTTAAGATCACTAGGTTTTTGCTTACTATTATTTATGTTATTTGGCCAGTTAGTTTTTAATGTAGAAATTATAATGCAGGTCGTGGAGAGGTTTTCGCTTTTCTCTCTCTTAAATGGTACATGCATTTTTCAATATTAAAATAATTATTTTGAAATTATTAATATTTATACCTCTAATGATACTATTGAAAGATATTTATTATAGCACTCAATCATCAATTCAATGCCTTTTGCCACTTGGGTTTTATGTGGATAATTTAATATGGTTTAGATGGATTATGATAAAGATAACTCTCCACCCATGCATTGGATGGTTGGCGAAAGGGAAGCTTGGTATTTCATGCATAGTAAATTGGGTCTTTTTTATCCCAATATGGGATGTCACCATACTCACTCCTATTGGTTTACATAAAATAATTGTTGGGTTAGGCCTGATAGAGTATATAAATGGTTTGAACATGCCATGATTTCTACTTAGCACTTTTTCTCTTTGAAACATACAAAAAGGTGATCCTAAGTCCAAATTATTAGAACAATAGGATTCAAGGTCTTTTTCTAGGGTTTCATTAAGATGGAGATTAACAAGGTGTTTAGATTGACTTTCAACCATGAAGATGAGCCAATCAGACCTAGATCTACTTCTTTAAGGGGTAGTAAATGGATTGGAATTAATTTTCCTTGATTAACCTAATTATACTATGTGCCCTAATATGAAAAATACAAGATCTTGACAATGTACATACTAAAATAGCAGTTTGTAGGTAGATCTGGGAAGTGCAAAAGACTATGTACCTTCTCAGAAAGATTGGTTACCACCACTATAGGAGGATATAGGTGCCCTAGGGCGTATGGGTCCTTACAGGAGTGTCCTTCTCAACTTTTGCATTCCTTTGATGTCAGATCTAAGGTCTTTGTTTCTACTTGTAGATTTGTCAGATCGCTGTCAGATAATTCTATCTAGGTAAGTTTTCGTGAGTTGACAAGATGTAGGGATTTAATTGCAACAATGAACAATTTTTCTTCAAGCTTCCTTCAATCCTCTTTAAACATGAAATTTGTACATTCACAAAGAGAGGAAATGTTGTGTCATTCAGGGGCTTGTCTTAGTTAAACCTTGTGTCAGTGTTTCCACTTCCACAATGGCAATGTTAATGGTAAATGGATAAATGATAGGAAGAAATAATGAAATCACAAAGTGTTGCAACTCACCACCCTTAATGGCTTCCTTGAAGGACTGAAGTCATGCACATCACCTTAAGCTCTTGGATCTTGCTTGCTTGATTGCTTGAATTGCTTTGGAGACCTACAAAAGGGGTTAGCCTTCACAAAACAATGATAATATGACAACATGAACTCACATACACTTTGACATGATGTTTCGATCTTGAATTGTTGCAATAAATCACTAAAATATTACTCTTGACTTGCTCTTGAATGATCTTAATGTTCACCTCTTGCTAGATAATACGTAATGTCCCTGGCAGAAATTGATGTAATTTTTCAGTTCTTGGCCTTAGACATTTCGTCAAATAGTTCTCCTAACTGTTGGTAATTGGTTTTTTTGGTTTGTTCTCCTTGACTTGTATGATGGAATGTAGCATAAAAGACTAATCTATCAATGCCAAAGACTATCAATGCAACTAGGAGTGCAATACAAATTCTTTCAGATTTCCCAATGCAAATATATACATGTAAGTCTTCAATTACAACAATGGGGTATTATGTCAAATAGTTGGTTTGCAAACCCAACTCTTTGTATTGTATTGCATATGAACAAATGCATATCAAATTGATGAAAACTAATTACAATTTTGGTATATATGATGCCCAACAATGTTTATAAGTCTATGCCAATGTAACTGAAGAGTATTCGATGTAATGGTGCAATGACTACAAGGACTGTTGTAAGAGTAGTGAGCTACATAATTCACCAAGCATATCTTCTAACAGATATACAATATCAAATGCAATAATACCAATTCCTTGGAATGTAGTATAAGACTAGTTACAACTAGCAATGTGTTTTATTGAAGACCATGCTAAGATTGAAATCAATATAATGAAATGATAGTGATATTCTGAGATAACAAAATTTAGATGTAAATGAACCTGGATAGAGTGTGGTAGCTACAAGTTGATGTTACTCCTCCAAATACCAATTAGACTTCTCCACTTAGAATGTAAATTCGATATTCACTCTGCCAACACAAAGTCTTCTTCAAGAATCATATTTACTCTATTGCTGACGGTACTGGGCACACAAATTGACTAGTTACTGGACTGCAATGCTGCCATGTTTGAAGACGCCTCTCATGAATGATGTGATGGAGGTGGTCTCACCAAATGAAATTGATATATTACTTGGACTAAAGATTATTCTCCATAATACCTGATACTTCAAGGCTCCACTTTAAAAGAATACGCCTCTAGAATAAATCACAACTTCTACCTCTAGCGATATAATTTGTCAAAGGCGTCTCTTCTAAAAATTCTCCAAGTGGTTGTGATTCTCTTAATTTCTCTATAGCGGCTTCTTTTGTATGACTCAACTAGGTCTTTTCTTTGAGTTTGTCTTCTCGTCAATATTTGTCTTCAATTTCTAAACACCCATTCTGCCTTTCATCCTCCATGTGAATTTCTTCAAAGGCTTGTCTTTCAGCCCATTGTTTCTTTTAATAACATCCCGATAAGCTGCTATAGTATTTCCTTTATCCTGTTGATTTTTTTTTGATATTTCACAAGTCATCTTTATTTGCCATTGGTCCCTTTTTTATTTGAAATGAGCCACAGTATGAAACCCAATATAGTTAACCATTCACCAAAAATAATAATCTCATATAACAATGGATGACATATATTACCTTCAGAATTCCACTTTATCGCACAGCAAGGGAAATAATATTTCCTTCAAGGTAATAATATATATTTTTTCCTCAAATATTTCTTAAGGGTAAATTTTACCTTTTTTCAAATATTACTCAAAATAATTACTGAAGATAATATGAATAGTGAACTTTATTCTGAAAATATATTTTCAGCACAATAATAAAATAATGCAATAATACAACAGTTATTACATTAATAGAAGATTTTTATTTAAATTTGCAACAATACATCAACTATTGCAAATTGATAAATACTTGGCTCCTCAATAAGCTAAATACAACCAATAATCTCCAAATTTGGTTGAAGACCATTAAATTTGCACAATGAAGAAGACTGAAGTATCTCCTCCTCTCAACTCTAGCTAGGGTTGATCTTTCACAACCGAACCTGGCACTCCAGAGTCTTCAAACCCTCGAGCGAATGCTAAGCATTTAGCTTTAGCAATTTACCATGCAGGTAATGAGAAAGTAAATTCCAAATCAAGTGTGTTGGAATGCTTAGCCATGCCCTCCTTATAAAGATCTCTTGATGATATCCAGAAGCTTCTAGAAGATTCTCACTTTATTCCTCAAGTGACTTTATTATTTTATTATTTTATTATTTTATTATTTTATTATTAAGTCACTTAAGACACTTTTATTATTAAATTAATTAAATACCAAGTTATCCCTTTTGATATAATATTTTATTGGAATAACTTAATAAATAATTAATTTAATAACACCTCCAATTTGGGGACATGACAATCCTCCCTTCCCAAAGGTTGCTTGCCCTCAAGCAATCTGCAACTGCCAATCCAACTACCACAACATGTGAATCCAGAATGGAGAATCAACTGCACCTATTCATCAATCACCTGGATCCCAAATGATCCTGCAACATGTGCAAACCCATATCCTTTGAATGTAGCTAGAACCCAAGAGGTTGTCAAACTCTACCAACCAATGAAACTGTCCAATCAATAATGGAATTCCTGGATCCCAACTCTGTAAAACAACTCCATCACGCCAACTCTAAGCACTGTGCAAATATACCTCAAGTATCCTTCCTAGATCCCATGGATAAATTGGAAGTCCTCCAAACTCAACTCCAAATGAATTCCACAGACATCCAAGAAACTGAATAGCTGGTGTAGAGCATGAAATGTCAAAAAAGTGCAATATGAATCCATGATGAATCTATGAATATGAAGTCACCAATCAACAAATAAATCACTTCCCTATGATGAGAGTTAGGTGAAAAACCCAAAGGTGTAGCATAGACACCCTCCACACTCATCAAAGACAATTCTTGAGTAGATGGCCCACTAGGAGTGTCTTCCAAAAGATCATTATCACCATTAACAACAACTAAATTTTCTAAATTATTCAACCTTTGATCATCATCATCTGAGGAATGGTGCATATCATGAATATTTTAAAGATAAAGCTTGGTTTGTTGAGCCAACAACTTGGCTTGCTTTGCCCTTCCTAGCCATCCATCAATCAACCTTTGAGATTGCTCTATATTAGTTGTTCCAAAGTGTCTAAAACTTGTCTTAAAATGAGATGCAACATCCAAATTCCCATGTCCTCAACTTGCATCATGCACTGTTAAAACACTAGTGGCTGATACATTAAGTGAGTGATCAACTTTCCCATCCACTTGTATGACTTCATGAAGTTTCTCTAATGTAGTTGGTTTGTCTTCATCCATCATGTGCTCTTCCTCAATCTTCAAGTCATCATGAAGTGTCATGTGCTCAACATATTCCTCCATTATGCTCTCCTTAGGATCAGCTGTATGCTGGTCACAAACTGCTGAAAACTCATCATAAAGACTTCTAGATGCTTCTCCTATAGATACCTCATGTTTCTCCTCTTTGTCATGTGATGAAGACCTTTTGAAAATGGATGCCATAGACTGTGTGAATCCTGGTTGTGAAGCCAATTCATCCATCCTCTTATGACTCTATCTTAACCCTTCCATCAAGGCATTCAACTATTCAATATCCTCTTTTGAAAATATGATATCCAACTGAAATTTCTGACCAAACCCAATCTACCCAACAGGTTGGCAGGTTCAATGGCTCTAATACCACTGTAATGTCCCTGGCAAAAATTGATGTAATTTTTCAGTTCTTGGCCTTGGACATTTCATCAAACAAGTCTCTTGACTGTTGGTAATTGGTTTTTTTGTTTGTTCTCCTTGACTTGTATGATGGAATGTAGCATAAAAGACTAATCTATCAATGCCAAAGACTATCAATGCAACTAGGAGTGCATTGTAGATTCTTTCAGATTTCCCAATGCAAATATATACATGTAAGTCTTCAATTACAGCAATGGGGTATTATGTCAAACAATTGGTTTTCAAACCCAACTCTTTATATTGTATTGCTAATGAACAAATGCATATCAAATTGATGACAACTGATTACAATTTCGGTATATACATATGATGTCCAACAATGTTTATAAGTCTGTGCCAATGTAACCCAAGAGTATTTGATGCAATTGTGCAATGACTACAAGGATTGTTGTAAGAGCAGTGAGCTACATAATTCACCAAGCAGATCTTCTAACAGATATACAATATCAAATGCAATAATACCAATTCCTTGGAATGCAGTATAAGACTAGTTACAACTAGCAATGTGTTTTATTGAAGATCATGCTAAGATTGAAATCGATATAATGAAATGATAGTGATATTCTGAGATAACAAAATTTAGATATAAATGAACCTGGATAGAGTGTGGTAGCTACAAGTCGATGTTACTCCTCCAAATACCAATCAGACTTCTCCACTTAGAATGTAAATTCGATATTGACTCTGCCAACACAAAATCTTCTTCAAGAATCGTATTTACTCTACTGCTGATGGCATTGGGCACACAAATCGACTGGTGACTGGACTGCAATGTTGCCACGTCTAATGATGCCTCTCATGAATGATGCAATGGAGGTGGTCTCACCAAATGAAATCGATATATTACTTGGACTAAAGATTATTCTCCATAATACCTGATACTTCAAGGCTCCACTTTAAAAGAATACGCCTCCAGAATAAATCGCGACTTCTACCTCCAGTGATATAATTTGTCACAGGAATCTCTTCTAAAAAGTCTCCAGGTGGTTGTGATTCTCTTAATTTGTCTATAGTGGCTTCTTTTGGATGACTCGGCTAGGTCTTTTCTTTGAGTTTGTCTTCCCATCAATATTTGTCTTTAATTTCTAAACACCCATTCTACCTTTCATCCTCCACGCAAATTTCTTCAAAGGCCTGTCTTTCAGCCTGTTGTTTCTTCTAATAACATCCCGATAAGCTACTATAGTATTTCCTTTCTCTTGTTGAAATATTTTCGATATTTCACAAGACATCTTTAGTTGCCACCGATCCCTTGTTTATTTGAAATGAACCACAGTATGAAACCCAATATAGTTAACCATTCACCAAAAATAATAATCTCATATAACAGTGGATGACATATATTACCTTCAGAATTCCACTTTATTGCACGACAAGGGAAATAATATTTCCTTCAAGATAATAAAATATTACTTAAGGGTAAATTTTTCCTTTTTTCAAATATTATTCAGAATAATTACAGAAGATAATCTGAATAGTGAACTTTATTCTGAAGATATATTTTTAGCACAATAATAAAATAATGCAATAATACAATAGTTATTGCATTAACAGAATATTTTTATTTAAATTTGCAACAATACATCAGCTATTGCAAATTCACAAATACTAAGCTCCTCAATAAGCTGAATACAACCAATAATCTCCAAATTTGGTCGAAGACCATTAAATTTGCACAATGAAGAAGACTAAAGTATCTCCTCCTCTCAACTCTAGCTAGGGTTGATCTTTCACAACCGAACCTGGCACTCTAGAGTCTTCAAACCCTCGAGCGAATGCTAAGCATTTAGCTTCAACAATTTACCGTGTAGGTAATGAGAAAGTAAGTTCCAAATCAAGTGTGTTGAAATGCTTAGCCATGAGCTCCTTATAATGATCTCTCGATGATATCCAGAAGCTTCTAGAAGATTCTCACTTTATTCCTCAAGTGACTTTATTATTTTATTATTAAGTCACTTAAGTCACTTTTATTATTAAATTAATTACATACTAAGTTATGCCTTTTGATATAATATTTTATTGGAATAACTTAATAAATAATTAATTTAATAACACCTCCAATTCAGGGACATGACATAATCTCACTTAGATTTCAAATGATGCAATAACTAGGTATTTATAGGCATTTATTCAATTTCCCAAAAATTAGATCTTAATAGTCAACCTTTGCAAGTTGGGCTTCAAATGTTAAAATGTTGACATTGACATATTAGAAATTGGGTCCTAGCACAATAGGAGGACTTAGATTTTCTAAGGCATCCTAGTTCTGGCCCCATTTTCCAAGACATGAGGTGTCAAGGGAAAAACATTAAATGGATGCATTTGTTCAATGCTTACAATTTGTTGAAAAATGGACCTCATAATGCATAATTTAGGAATTTAGGAGCTTAATTAGGTCCAATAAATTATGGGGAGGTAAAATATAGAGTGAAATTGTCAAGGGTGAAATTTTTTGACGCTACACTTTTTTACTCATTATTTTTCTCTTTTGGTGGAGCCTTTGCCAAACTTTATTCTATTTTTTTCATTATCCCCTCGAGTTTTGTATTTAACGACAAAGTAATTATTCCAATACTAGGTGAAACATAGGGAAAATGAGGTGAATCAATAATGAAAACAAAGAGGGGTATGATGCACCTATCTTCCTTATTTCATTAGGAAAAAGAGATCCCCTGGGGCAAGATTGACTTTCAACCCTTAGGTGAGTCAACTTTGGTGGAGATATTGTTGTTTTCATTATGACCTAGGATGGGGTAAATCAATCTACAATGCACTTTTGGGAGTGTAAGAGGGGGGAACCAACCACATCAAGGCTCTAGGTCACAGAGAGTCAAGAGTAGAGAGCTTCCCTAACTTACCTCACTCTAAAGGGATGTTTTGGGATGAGGATTGAGAATGAAGAGTACTATGCAGTACTTTTTTCACTCTACAGACTCAAAAAATCTAATTGGGGCTAGACAAGATAGTTTCTTGAGTCCAAATTGTACCTTAGACAACTCTATGTTTGAGGACAACAGCGCGGGTCTAGGATGACAGCGCGGAGCGCTGGCATCTGTACGGCCAGAAAATGTGAAATACAGTGGGAAACTACCATAAGCCTACTTAATAGTCTATCTAGTTGATCTTAACGAAGTAAACATAATGATGAAGTATGAAAAATAAAGGCAGAGATGATAAAGCATGTAAATAAAATCTAGGGTGATAAATATGATCTCACAAAAGCACCGATTCGCTAGTTAGCTCCACATACACGTTCACCTACACACAAGAAAGAGGCAAAAATTGTTGGGGTTGTATAGGCGCATGCCTCAGTCAAACCTCTGCTTTGTTGTTTCCACCTCCACGAACATCCAAGAAAGCAACATAGTAAAATACACAATAAAGAAGATAGAAAGTACTACAATGAACACTACAAAAGACAAAACCACTCTATCAAATCACAAAGGAGAAAAATGAAGCAATACCACCTCTACCCAAAGGCTCTCAAGGCCAATGAAGGGAGAATTCAAGCAACGAACTTGGAAAAGTTGCCACCATTGAAATTGTGGTGAAGGGAGGTCTCGCAAGACTCCAAGCTCACAACTTCTATGGTGGCCTCACACATGCAAAGTGGAGTTGATGGAGTGTCAAGTTGTTGCAATGCTCAAGCTGTGTAGTAAAAAGTGGAGTGCTAGAATGTTGAAGGAGATGTGAAAAAGTGCCAAGAAGATGAAGTGAAAGTGAGATGAATGCTTTTAAAGGTGGGATGAGAAGGAATAAGTCATTTTCGGGTCGGTTGGTTGACAAAAGAATGTTACAATTCATCCCTAATAAGGAGTGTAATGCATCTACCAACTTCAAATGCAATAATTCGTTAGGGACGACAATGTGTCGTGCAAAAATTTGTGCATCATGCTTGTGTCCTTGACAAATATTCTCTCACTGACACACATGACAAATGCCAAGTGGATGCATTTTGGATGGGTGATGTGGAATTTCGCCTTCGGATTTGATTTTCTAAGGTGAGAGTATGTGAAAGGGGAATTTGCTTAACGGGTGCACATTCACTCCTATAAATTTCACCCCCACTTTAGGGAGCACGAATATCGATGAGTGTTCATTAAAGTAGATCGAAGAGTTAAAGATGTATGCTTGAACCATCAAGGAAGCAGATCGCGATATGGTGAACTCAAAAGTGCAGGGCAAGAAAAGGACTCCACATGTACTCTCTCCTGAGGAGTTTCGAGAAAAAGGACTCCATATCCACGCAGAACTATGAGGTTGCACAAAGTACATCGAAGGCCCTCAAACCAATGATGGAAAAATTTCACAATATGTAAGTGCCTTATAGGCCCGCAGACCTGCAAGAAGGAATTCCCCCAAGTACTCTCTCGTGAAGGAAGCCCAGTGAAAGGGAACTCCGCAGAGTCAGACTGGAGAGAAACTTCACAGGCACACCTACAAAGCAACATGTTAATCCACAAATAAAACATGCGAGAAAACAAAAATTAGCCATTCATGCAAACAAGCAAACAGTCACGCAAACAGTTAATAAACTAAAAGGATTTCAAAGGGGTCCCTTAGGAACCCTTCAAAAGAAGAGGGGTCCACTCAAGGAATGCGTTGTTTTAAAGTTTAAGAATGCTTTTCACAAATTGATTCAACATCAAGGAATCCTTTCGAAAGATGTTTACTTCATCAAGGAATTTGAAAAGAAGAAAATGCCCCCTCATGAGGGGAAGGTTGAGGCTTTTCCCATAGGAGAAGCTACTCCCTCCTCAGAGGAAATTCCATTATTTCTTTGCGAGCCCATGATGAAGGAAACACGTTCCACGAGGGGTGCAAGTTAAGAATGCAATTTTTTTGAAAAAGGTTGCAAGGATTTTCAAGAAAAGATTCGTTGGCTACGAATGTGTTTTCTGAATATTGAAACATTGTGAAAGTGACGTTGTCACACACATGAGGGATAACTCAAGCAAAGAAGAGAGAAAGATGCATGGAAAGCCATAGACAAAGGACACAGGGGTGATTTGATATTTTGGGGTTAGAGTTGCTCATATATATATATATATATATATATATATATATATATAAGTATAGTAATAGTTGTAGAGAAGGGGGGTTCGCGGCTCATGAGTTCTCTTTATTCAGAGAGCCTCATGGAGCGAACTGCCCTAAACTACCTCAAGGAACAAACGTGAGAGTTCTAGAATAAAAAAGAGGTCACAGATTTTATGGACAAACTGACGGGCTCTCGTCCAAAGGATGACAATACAGGTCTCAGACAATTGTGCGACGCACTGGAGTCTCTCTAGCGCGCTGGCGTCCATATGGACCAGAAAGAGAGTTTATCACATAAAATGAAAAAGTGCCCACTTCTACTCTAATTGCTAAGAAATATTGGAATGTGAGAAAGCAACAAAATATAACAAAACTAAAATAGAGTGAAGTAGAAATGACAAAGATAAGGAGAAGAAAGAAATTGCTTATAAACACCCAAGCAATAAAGCCTCCAGCTAGTAGATATCTTCAATACATGCATGCGTAAGATTTGGAGAAACTATTGGGGCTATATAGGGGTTTTCCTTAGTCAAACCCCCTTTTTGGTGTTCCCACCTCCACGGACATCCAAATAGATAGAGAGAGATAATAGATAGAAATGAAGAGAATACAAGAGTGATAAAAACAATCCCTACTTGAGGCTTAGAGAACCCATATCATGAAATATAGTTGATAAAAGCATTCCCTGCTCGAGGAGGAGAACCCGTATCATAAAGTAGAGATGCAATAGGTAGGGGATGTGTGAAATCCCAAGATGCTTATAAGCACAATGTGGGGGAGATGCCAATTGCAAGGCTTAAGGAATCCAAAGAGGGAGAGATAGTTACAAGAGCCAAGAGAGCTGTAAAGAGTGTTGTGAGAGCTTGAAGGTGCTTCTATAACAAGTGAGAGATTTGTGCAAGCAAAAGAGTGAAGAGGGAAAAGAGAGTGTCTCCAAGGGAGAAAGCTCAAGAGGGACAAATGGATTGAAATAATGGATTAAAAAGAGAGAATAGGGGGGGAAAGAAGCTTCCTGAGCTATTTCAAGGCATCCTAAGTTGTTACCACTGACAAAAGCATATGACAAGTAGAAAAAATGCTCAAAGGAAATCATTTGAACATTGAAACATCGTAGGATGCTAGCACGACGCGTAGACATCTGTGTGACGCACTAGTGTCCAAACACATCACACTACAAAATAACACAAACGAGAAAAACACAAGGTTTAATGCACAATTGGTGCACAAAGGTAGCTACTAAAAAGGGGTCCTGAGCATCCTGAGAGGGAAAAAGGCTAATGTAGGGGCTAAAATGAGCCTACACAAATGCTAGGGGAGTGGACACTAAAGTGGATGCAAGAATGTATGTGAAACTGCAAGGGGTGCAATTTTATGATATTACAATAGTATATAGATGAACTGTCATCAACCCCCTACTGTATCAGACCATGTGAAGAATGCATAAGAAGACAAAGTAAAAATAAAAAAATTGGATCAACATGGAAGGAAATCCTAAATTCCCCCAACACTTTGCATCGTCCCTAATTTTTCGAAATCAAGACACATAACAGAGGAAGAATGATGGAACAAATAGAGGAAGTTTATGACACATAATCACTCTTGTATCCAAGCATCTACAAGGGTGACAAGGGTGATCCAAGAACACATAACACAAGCATGGGGGAACACATCACAACAAACACACATCTAATCTAAAGATAAAGAAGTGGCCTCCCCCTAACACTCATCGACCAAGAGGTCGTTTGCTTCCCAATCTAGTTCATTATAACGGGAAGGCGAATGATCCTACAATGGTGGAATATTAAGGGGAGAACCTTCTGACCCTCTCACAACAAGGGCCAAGGAAGGGGACCCTTTGGGGTCTCCTCCACTCAGTTCTTGTGGAGAAATGGTTAGCGATTTTGTGAAGATCGTTGACAAGGTCAGGACATCGTCCAGAGAGTTAAACATGCACTTTACAAGAGTGACATGTTTGACCTCAACAGATGACATAGGCAGCGCCTGGGATTCATTGCTTGGCTCATCAAGTGATTTGGGGTAGTGACAAATTCAAGGGATGCCGAAGTTGGCTCCATCACAAGGACGGTGCGTGCTGACACAAGACCACCCTTTGAAGAAGGTGGGATCCTCTTACAACCCCCATTACTGGAAGGGCCAACCTTTGCTTTCTACTTCGTCGAAGGATTTGAACTCCCCACAGATGGGAAAGAGGTGTGAAGGAGGAGGAGAAAACCACAGCGGACACCACTGAAGTGTTCGACATGTCCACGAGTTTAGAAAATGGTGGGATGTCTGGGAGGAACATCAAAAGAGGTGGCTCAATCGAAGGAGCGATAAACACCTGCACCTTTTTAGGATCAAGTGCACCTACGCTCATAGTAGGAGTTGGAAACATAACTAAATTTGATTGAATGGAATCAGATGGGAGGAGAGAAGATGACACATCAGGAGGCCTTAAGATAGGGGCAACCAACTCCTCTTCCTTTCTCTACAAAGCGGCCTACTCACCACCAGAGCTTTTCGCTGGTGCTTGTGCTCACGCGCAAGGTAGTTTCTATGAAAATTTGAGCTAGAGGCCAGGAGCTGCAAAGGGAAAAAAAGGCTCCTGCTCAACCATAGGAGTGTCCATCACAACCATCTCCGGCAGAGGGAAAAAATCTTGAACGGGAGTAGGAGGAAGAGGTTGAGAAACAATGGGGTGAGTCAACTCTAGTGCCTCAATGGTGGGCCTCTTCTCATTCACTAATTTAGGAGCAAGAGCAGTGGGAGGCTGTGATGACTGAGACATAGAGGATTCCGCATGGGGACCGTTTCTTCTACCATATCAAATGGGCCTAAGCTCTGTGGGTAGAACAGGAAGTTCGAATACAGGTCACTTGGGCTTTTGCCAAGCGGGCACCATAGGGTTCTCTCGCAAATGTGGAGCAAAATTTGATGACGCCATAGTAGGGCTAGAGGAAGCAATAGGCTAAACAGTAGAAGAGAAGGAAGAGGAACCCATAGAGCGCTTCCCTTCTACGCACCTAGGTGGCATCACTGTCAGCTTTTAAACAAGCCCTATGAGAAAAAACATAAGGTGATGGAGGGTATCTCACTCTAGGTGTTAAGCATCCTTTCTTGTACTTCTCATAAGTTTGGTACAAGAGGTCCTTCCTAGGTGGAAGTCGACCAATGGGTGCAGGCCATAAGTGGTATAAGGAATATCTACCACGTGCAATCGGTAGTTTATAACCAATGTCGTGGATCACATGCACTGAACCCTCGTGAATAAACCTCAGACATTTATGCACAAGCAAGGGAACTAAATTCATAGGTATTAACTAAGGGATACCCAACTTCACTCTAAAGAGTTCAGACCTTGGGATTATGTCAAAAAATAGGTTTACAGACTTAGGTCCAACAAGGACCGACAAGGTGATGCTACCAAGGGAAGGTACAAAAAGTTTGTTATGCGTACCGATGGTGCTCCTAGGTACATCGTACCCATCTTTAAGCAAGAAGTTAATTAGAATAGTCTCCTCGGTTATAATATTCACTTAAGATGTCGAGTCAATAAGAACACCTACTACAGTGTTTCTGTTGATTCGTGCAGGGATGTAAAGAGGAGATGGTTCCCTGTTAAAACCCATTGACAGGTCCTGCGAGGTGAAGGTTATACTTGGACTACTACTCGCAGGCTACACAAAGGGGATAGGTAGATGCAAGAAGGAATCCATCATGTACACTAAACAATAATCTCACAAAGCCCCCCAAAGGTTTGAAATAGGACAGTGACCCAGTTAAGGCTTCATTCTGCAACGCTTACAGAACCTTCCAACTATGCCTACTAGGCATTGCAAGTTAGGTTGTAAGGCAAAGCGGCTTACAACACTCACACCTACAACACTCCTAGGACATGAGGAAAGGACCCTTCAACACTGCTAAATAGAACCAAAATGGTTCACGTCGGGTTCACCTGAAATGTAAGAGAGGGGGACCAACCATGTCAAGGCTCCAGGTCATGGAGAGTCGAGAGCGGAGCGCTGCCCTAACTTACCTCACTCTAAGGGATATTTTGGGATGAGGATAAAAAATGAAGAGTACTATGTAGTACTTTTGTCACCCTACAAACTTGGAAATCTAATTGGGGCTAGATGAGCCAGTTTCTGGAGTTTGAATTATACCTCAGACAATTCTCTATCCGAGGACGGCAGGGTGGGTTTGGGATGATAGCGTTGCACGCTGGTGTTTCTCTGGCACACTGGCATCTGTATAGCTAGAAAGTGTGAAATACAATGGGAAACTACCATAATCCTACTTAACAATCTAGCTAGTTGATTTTAACAAAGTAAACAAAATGATGAAGTATGAAAAATAAAGACGGAGATGATAAAGAAAATAAATAAAAGCTAGGGTGATAAATACGATCTCACAAAAGTGTTGATTCGCCAGTTAGCTCCACGCACATGTTCACCTACACACAAGAAAGAGGGAAAAATTGTTGGGGCTGTATAGGGGCCTACCTCAATCAGGCCCCCGCTTTTTTATTTCCAACTCCATAGACAACCAGTAAAGCAACTGAGTAGAATATGCAATAAAGAAGATATAAAGTACTGCAATGAACACTACAAAAGACTAAACCACTCTATTAAATCACAAAGGAGAGGAATGAAGAATTACCACCTCCACGCAAAGGCTCTCAAGGCCAATGAAGGGAGAATGCAAGCAATGAACTTGGCAAAGTCACCACTGCCGCAACCATGGTGAAGGAAGATCTCGCAAGACTCCAAGCTCACAACTTCTATGGTGGCCTCACACATGCAATGTGGAGTTGATGGAGTGTCAAGTTGTTGAAAATTTGAAACTATGTAGTGAAAAATGGAGTGCTAGAATGCTGAAGGAGATGTGAAAAAGTGCCAAGAAGATGAAGTGAAAGTGAGATGAATGCTTTTAAAGGTGGGATGAGAAGGAATAAGCCGTTTTCAAGTCGATTGGTCGACAAAAGGATGTTACAATTCGTTCCCAAGGAGGAGTGTAACACCTCTGCCAAATTTAAATGAGGGAATCCGTCATGGATAACCACGTGTTGCGTAGACGTCCACTTGCTGCACTTGCATCCCCGACAAATATTCTCTCACCGACACACAGGACAAACACCAAGAGGATGCATTTTGGATGGGTGATGTGGTATTTTTCCTTCAGATTTGATTTTCTAAGGTGAGGGTATGTGAAAGGGGAATTTGCTTAAGGCGTGAAAATTCGCTCCTATACAGGGAGATGAATAAAAAATACTAAATGAATGCAATTATGCAATGTAACATATAAAATCACTAAATTAAACCTTAATGTGATAGAATCCAAAAATAAATTACATATCTAAGAAGGGCTTGATTTTATGCACCTGTCACAAAAAGGTTGTGCTAAGTGTCCTCCTAGGAATCATTCACCCAAAGGGTGGATAGGTCTTGCTATAGGGGTTGAAAAAATGATTTCATAATCCTCCGGTCCTATATCTACACTCCTAATTCCTTTGGGTTTCACAGTCAAAAAATCAGAAATAAATTTTGAAAGTGAGTTTTCATGGCTTGACAACAACTTTGAAATTTTTTACAATGTTTCTCTTTTGATGGATCTTCAATCATTCTTCAACCTTAGATCTACAAAACACAAGAGGGAAAAATTGTTTGTTTTTGGTGAATGGGGGCTTGCCTTGGTCAAACCCCATTTCGATAATTAAACCTTGAAATAAAATGAGATGTGAAAGGAATGATGAATGAACACTTGTTATGTTGCAACTCACCAAACCCTTGAAGGATTGAAAATTAGTAGATCTCTCCAAGGTCTTGATCTTGCATGAAGTGTCTTGATTGATGATGTAATATTGATGCTTGAAATTTGACTTGAATGCTTGAAACCTACATCACAATGTTAGCTCCAAAAACATGCATGGTGCTTGATAAATTTGACATGATGCTTGAGATCTTGAATGTTGCAATAAATACTTGAGAAATATTCTCTTGAACACTTTTGACAATAATATTAGCTCTTGTGAATGCTTGCATTTGAAATCTAGGATTTGAATTGATAAAAAGACTTTGCTTTTCTAGATAATTTTCTAATTTCTCAAAAATTAAACATTACAAGCCGACACTTAAAACTTGAATTTAGGACTTTAAGATGCCACCAAAAACATGTTTAAAATTTGAATTTGTGATCTTAAAGGGGACCCATTCACCCAAGGGTGAATGGGTCATAACCTAAATTGCCAAGACCTATTCATTTTGGGGTGTTAAAAATGATAATTGCATTAATTAAATCATGATTCCCCTTTCAAAAATTGCAATTAATTAAGCTTGTAGATGCATAATAGGGCCAATTAGAGGTTTAATTAAGTCCAATTTAATTAAGGGACCCAAACATAGTGTGAAAATGTAAAGGAGCACATTTTCAGACACTACACTAGGAAGTCCCAATTTTTTCTTAACACCTCTTTCCTAACTCATCAATAAATATTGGCCCATATATGTCGTGTGTGAAACCTTGAGCCTATAACTTCTCAACAAAAATATTAGATTAACTAGT
This sequence comes from Sequoia sempervirens, assembly GCA_007258455.2. NCBI lineage: Eukaryota > Viridiplantae > Streptophyta > Pinopsida > Cupressales > Cupressaceae > Sequoia > Sequoia sempervirens. The sequence goes on along the minus strand of VDFB02047397.1, from coordinate 61,997,618 downwards.
GGAATGGAGATTTCAAATGCACCTTCTACTTGTTTGAATCTATGACCTTCATGTTAGAGTAATCATGCATTAGCTAATAATTAAATAATATTTAATTAATTATTAGTCTAATTTATTCTTATGCACTTAAGCTAAACTTAGGAGTGATTTTCTATGTTAACTAGAGAGCTATTATTAGATCATTATGTCTCATTGCATGAGATGTTGACACTTGTTATGATCTAATCCATTTACCATTTAGGGTTGTTCCTATATAACACTAAACTCTGATTGTATTATTATACTTTATTGATGCCTTTGATAAAAATCTCAACATTTGAGGACTCTTATTTTCCTTGAAGATTCTTGAGGTTCATTATGTAGCTTTTTCTTGTTGAGGAATATTGCACATTATTGTTTGAAGCTCTCTTGTGTGGAAGGTGTTTGTTTGTTGTTTGATCATGTGGCTCGTGTTTTTCATAATTATAACATGGTATTAAAGCATGGATTCAACAAACCCCTTCTCAATTTATGAGGATTTTTCTTCAACAAGGGTTACATGCTTCAGATCTAGAATCTCCTTTACTTTTTTGCAAATTTTGGAAGTGGGTGATTTTTAGGTGCATTTTGGTGCGAAAAGAACCTCACAGTTGTGTTTAGGAGGTCGATTTGAAAAATTTTGACTATCAATTTGCCTATATTCCTTGTCGGAAACATATGAGGCAATTTTTTTTGCATAGGTACATGTACGATCCATGTTTGGACTCCTATGCACAATTTTTTTATAAAAAAAGTGCATGGCATTTTTTAAAATTTTCTTGGTTTTTTTTTAAATCGAGATTTTTTCCAAAAAGCATGCTTTTAATCCTACATAGGGTACCTATGCCAACCCTTTGTACCATGTGGGCCCCATGTACTGCTGGTGAGGTTTTTACCCTCACGGTCGATGCCTATTCTACTGACCAGTGGTGACTTTTGCCGCTCGACGACAACCTCCTTATCGGCAGCGTCCCCTTCAAAACTAGCAATTTTTTCATTTTCTAATGCCTATAAACTTTCCTAATGTCCTTTTCCAATAGTGGCAAATTTTTTTGATCGGATACTACATAGGGGCATCTTTTAGAATATTCCTTGAGAAATGACTTTTTTTTGAAATATTCTGACTTTCTGTATGTTCCAACCAATTCTTTTTTTGGTGAGCCTTTTTAGGTGTTGATTTTTTTTCTCGACTATCTATGGAATATTCCTCATGATATTTTGTTGATGTCGGTAGTACAAACACTGGTCAAGGCCCCTTCAAGCTCCCTTTGTGCCCTAAAGGAGTCATTTTTTCTTTTGGCCATAACTTGGGCATACGATATCAAAATTGGGTGAATGAGATATCATTAGAAAGATATTTCCGTAAACTTTCCAGTGGTGTGGATCACATCACCATCTTTTATTGCTAGTGCATTTTACATCTTGTTGAATTCAGAGGTGTTGTTTTAAATCTTGAGCTCATATATTTTGATCAATTTCTCTATTTTTCATGATTTCAACAATGTTGAGACGGTTGTTAGAGCTATTCACATTCATCCATGCCATTTTTCTAGATTTCTCTCTAAGTACATTTTATTCAATTTTTTGTGTTTTCACATTCTAGTGAATTACTTGGACATCTTAGCTCCTAGAAACTTTTTATTTGTGTGGGATGACTCATTTTTGGTTGTTTTAAATGTATTTCTAACATTTTGTCCTATTTGGGTATTACAGACATCTTTTTCATGCAGATTCTCTTTTATAAACATACTGAGATAAAGTGTCATTTTGGTGTATACTTTTTGGGGATTTCACACATCCTGTTGTGTCTTTTGTCTCACACTATAATATAAAGTGCCATGGGGGGTTGATGTTTGCCTTTGGTTTTCCATCACACCCTTGTAAAGTGAGTGTCCCTTCCATGACAACAACAAATCCTAGTGATTCTTTCCTCATGCATGTGTGCCTTAGTTTGCACACCCTTTTATTTGCATGTTGTTTTTGTACTTGTCTTAGCTCTCCCCTTTGAGCATTATGGGGGGTTTCTACTATTGGTGCTAATACTTCCTTGATTTCATTTCTCAGAGTAATATATGTATCTAGTTCTTGTTCCTATGTACTAGGAATATGTAGTGTACATTAGTGGCTCATTACCCATGCATTTCAGTGAGATGGAGCATTTACCATATGGATACTCTTGCATTCATGTTTTTGGAGGTTATTCATTTCAACACTATATCAGTCATCTTTCGATGGTTGTCTACAACTTCTTTGTGCTTCAGTGATGTTTTACATGTTCCTCTTCTTTTTGGGACATTATTTTGGTTGGAGGCTTCTTAGTCCTTCACCTTGGTTTGGAGGATTTTTAGTCCTTCATTCACCTTTCTCTCTTTTGGGGAGGATTTTTCTCCCATTGGGTTTTTCTCCTTTTGTCTAGTTGTGAGAGATTAGATTGTTTGTACATGGGTACCTCACCAGGCCTTATTTATCGAGACCCATCATGCATTCTCTTTTTAGGGATTTTAGCTACTTATTAAATTCATATTAAGGGGGGTGTTAGAGTAATCATGCATTAGCTAATAATTAATTAACTATTAGTCTAATTTATCATCATGCACTTAAGCTAAACTTAGGAGTGATTTTTTATGTTAACTAGAGAGTTATTATTAGATAATTTTGTCTTATTGTGCATGAGATGTTGACACTTGTCATTATTTAATACCTTTACCATTTAGGGTTGTTCCTATATATCACTCAAGCCTCATTGTATTATTATACCTTATTGATGCCTTTGATAAACTCTTGACCTTTGAGGACTTTGTTTTCCTTTAAGATTCTCAAGGTTCATTTTGTAGCTTTTTCTTGTTGAGGAATATTGCATATTATTGTTTGCAACTCTCTTGCGTGGAAGGTGTCTTTGTTTTTTGTTTGATCTTATAGCTCGTGTTTTTAATAATTTTGACATATTATTTATCTCAAATTTTCCACTATGTATATGAGGCCACCATACTAGATCTCCACCAAGAAACCAGCACACTCGAGGCCAACCCCTTTTTTTAATTTACAATCATAGGTGGTTGAGCTTTAGCATTAGAAGCAATATGCTAATAACCATTTAGCTAAAGAATTGTTAAGATTTAAGTTTAATTTTATTGGATAAAGGTGGGTGATATAGCTTCTAAAGAGTTTTTCAAGATCTTTGTGCTCTACACACCTTTCAAGGTATCAAAAAAATTAGGGATAGTTTCCAATCGCTCAAAGAGATCCATGATATTCTTTAGGATTTTTTTTTACATTATGAGTAGGTGTTCAAAGATCAAGAGAATTCTCCTAAATGAGAGCAATCATTACAAGAGTTCCTCAAGGTTGTTCCTTGTTGGTTCTCTTCATATTAGCAAGCTTTTTGTGATTTATTGCTCTCCATTGCTAATATGAATGAAGCTATTTTTACTATGGCCAATGAAAAGGCCCCCACTTGTGATAGTTTTCCTTGTGAATTTTACAAGACCCTTTGGAATTGTGTTGGTGAGTATCTTCAAAATATTTATTTTGAAGCCATTTATTCTAATTTCTTAAGAAAAAATATTAAAAATGAAATATCAAATTTATACCTATAAAGTCAAAAATTGTACCCCATGCAATTTTGTATTCCACAACCTCCCCTTTAGCCTAATAAAAGATGATAATGCAATTCCCCCTTTAACGTAACTCTAATTTCATCCTTGATCCCTTTATTTTTAGTCTTTAAGTGATTTTTTGTCAAGGATGCTAGCTCAATGCGTAGACATCTGCACGCCGTGGAAATGTCTCGAAAAGATTCCTAATTTTGTGGTTGTTGGGACATTACACTTCTGCCTACCTGTGAAGTGTAACACCTCTGTAACTGCAGACGCACCCAAAAATGCCTTTTTGCATGCCTTTTCTTCATTCTTCCACTCATTCCCTGAGGCAATTCACTCTTTCAATCTTGCTCATTCTTTCAAGCTCTCATTCTCTCATTATCATTATCTCCCACACCATTTTCTTGCAATCTCTCTCATGTCTTGGTTTCTACACCAGAATTGTGATCTTCTTGGCTCATCTAGAGTATTGCATACTCTCCTTCAACATCACTAGCTTGCTTAAGGGAGGCTAACTACTCTCTCTTCTATTTGCATTATCATATTTATTTTAGTAGTGTATTATCTTTCAACTTATCTATTGTATTGTCTATCTATTCCTTTATCTATTATTCTCTTTATATGTCTATTTGGTTGTCTGTGGAGGTAGAGACACCAAAATGGGGGTTTGACTAAGGCAAGCCCCGAACAGCCCCAACATTTTTCCTTGTTTACATGTGTGTAGATTATTGATTTGAAGTGTTAAGGGAGGATTCATAACATTAGACTTCTTGCAAGTTCTTTCTTCTCTTCTTTATCTCATCATTTCATTTCATTTTATTCAATCTATGCATGTTAGTTATTTTCGTGATATTCCTGTCTTTTTCATTATTCTATTAGTTTAACAAAACTTCTAGATTTTAGTTTTCAAACTATTAGTAGACTCTCTAGTGTTTCTATTAGAAAAAAAATTCTTCAACCATATGAGACTACAATGTGCCATGGGGATGTCTGTGCGTCACATTGTCATCCTTGTTTGAGACTCAACTAACTTTCTCATGAGATCTATGAAGTCTTCTTTTTCAATCTCTAAAATCCTTATTCTAAAATCTATCATAAAACATAAAATGTAATCAAAACTCTCCTTGTACTTCCACCTTTGTCCCTTGATCTTTTCCTTTGAGGTAGCAGAGGAACACTCTCTCTTTTGAGGAGGTAGAGGGGTGTCATTTTTTCTCCACTACATTTTGGTGAACCCAATGTGAACCTATTATTACCCTTTGTCTTTTTGTCAAAAAAATCTTCTCTTGTCAAGACATGTATTGGATAGAGTGTTGTGGCACTTTTTATGATTTTCACAACCTAGTTCACTACCTACGGAAACGTAGTTAAGAGAAGTTATCAACATCTAGATATGGGGTCTAGAAGATAGTTTAATCCTCCTTACCAAGGTCCTAATTTTGAGGAATTCTCTTCAAGACTCTCCTCAAATTTTTCTCCTCTTGTTTCTACTCATCCATTAGTTGAAGTTCAAGTGCATACCCCACCAACCACTCCTAACTCTTCCTCTCCCATAGCTAATGAATTTTATCTCATGGTTCTTGCTAAGTAGATCCATTCTTTGGAAGAGAGACTTGGATAGCTTGAATATTTTTTAACAAAAGAAAACGCATACTCTCAAGATGCTTCTCTTCTTAATGGTCTAAGAAATTTTCTTATTTTTTATCACAAAGGTCTAGAGTTACTTTGAGGGATTGCTAATATATTGGAAACCCATGTCCCCTAATACACTTGTATCTTGGATAACCCTCAAGATATCCAATCGAAAATCACTAGCCACCAGTTGTAACTTTCAATGCCAATGGTGTTTGTGCATATGGTAGACACGGGTCCTTTTGTTCCCTCTATTACTATTGTTGGTAATACAAACATAGTACCTCGGGATGGTCTTGGAATCAAATTAAATCGAGTCCCTTTGGGATTCAAAACCTTACATCTAGAACCTGACTCCCTGCCACCTCTGGTACCTCAATTAGTCAGGCTCTGTCAATCGATCTTGTCCTTAATTCTCTATTATAGAATATAAGGCATATGCAATCTCAATTGGCCAACTTGACTAGTTCCACTTCTCAATCTACCTTACAACCATATTATCGTCGTAGTCCCCTAGCCCTTGCCATTTTGAACATCCCCATCCTTCAAGTGATGAAAATTCCTAAATTTGATAAGTACAATAGTATGGGAGACCCGCAAACACATGTCTCATCCTTCACCACCATGTGTACTAACTTCTTTTATCATGATGCTTTGTTAGCAAAGTTTTTCCCATGTTCCCTCAAGGATGCTACTTTGGAATAGTTTTGCTTGCTTCTTGATATTCCATCTTTTCTTTTGACTAGTTTATAAATCAGTTCGTACAAAAATTCAAAGCAAACATCGGATTGAAGATCGCCTTCACTGATCTTGTCTGATGCAAGCAGGGAACCCATGAAAATTTAACTGATTTCATTAATTTTTATCAATCTTTATTCTCCCAAATCTCCTACACCTTATTGGATTTTGATGTACAACATGTGTTCATAAAAAACTTGTTTTCAATGTTGTGCAAGTTCTTCTAATGAAGTACCCTTATTTTGTTCATCTATGTGTTACACTACACAAATATCAATAGATGATGGCATAGTGCGAGGGTTCCTCCTCATCCTCCCGTTTGGATAATCGACTAGCCATATCTATTTCTAGAGAATAGAAAAAGAATAAAGTGATAGCAAATGTGGTAGTCATTCCTCCTGAAAAGAACTCTATAGGACATAATAGAATCTTCACAAAGTTATCTGAATCCTACATGTAAATGTTCTTTAAAAATTGTTAAAAGATGGATTAATTTACCTTCCAAAAATAAGACCACTATTTGAACCCTATCCTAACTAGTATGACATTAGAAATTTTGTCAATACCACTTAGTGTCAAGTCACGATATTGAATGATAAATGCATCTTATACATGTTATCTAAGACCACATTGACAATGATACCATTTGACTTGATGGTACAAAGAAAAATTCAAATAAATCTATAGCTAAACCTAATAGTTAGCTACAAATATACACAAACCCTTTCCCTTCCCATTCTAAAAATTTGATAACGTTTGCTTCTTCATCTACTGATCATAGTCCATCTAAATACGTGAGCATGGTTTCATTCACTCATCTTACTCCTTTAGGTCATGTGGATAAAACACCTGACATAACATTCACACCACGTGACTTGTCTCTCAATAGGGAACCTTCTTTATTGTACATACCGACTCAAGTCAATGATAATGTCATGACTAGTGTTATGATTGAATCTACTATTAGGGTCAATGTCATCGCAAAGGAGACCCTCTTTATAAACAATTTACATAAGGAGAAATATGAGGAGTCAGAGAACACACTCCATACACATGATGGTCCTTTTGTCCCACCTATTAGCTTTATCTCCTTGTTAGTCCTTGTTGGACCTAAAACTCCTGAAGTCCCATTTGTTGTTATACCTGAATCCAACCTATTCAAGGTTAGACTAGGCATCATGTGGCTAGTCACCATGAATGCGATTGCTTTTGTTGTTCACAAATTTTTGAATTTTTCTCATGATGGCACAACGTATACTATCCAAAACACTATGTTGCATGGAGGATTTTCCCTTGATCATTTTTGGACCACTCTAGTCAAAACCTTACTGCATAGAGGGGACTTGCTCTACAAGGCCTAATTTAGGTACAAGACTAGAGGTTTGGTAGATAATGGTGTTTTCCTGCCTTCTGCCCATGTTATTTCTATGAAGGCTTTTATGCGTACATATTAATAAGCCTTGTCCTTTTCTCCTTTGAAGGCCAAGGGAAAGCAAGCTCCCACCCATGGGCCTTCCCCTAATTCTTCATCTTCTTTTGTGACTTTATAACCCTTCACAATGCCCTTAATTCCTACTACTATGCCTAACACAGGAAAAGGAAAGGCCCTGTGTTGTGCAAGTCTAAACCACAATTCTTTCGACTCTTAGTTTTTCCCACTATCCCTTGACCCACCCTCTATAGTAAGGGGAAGCATACACATGGAGTTGTTTCTACATCTTAGCCTTTGATGCCTCTTCTTGTTCCTCCACCTACTTCTAAGGAAGGGGATCATGGTCAAGACTGTTGTGCAGTTTTTCGCACACACGCCCCGCTAAAAGCAGGGACCCTCTTTCGCTTCGTTTTGGTGTTTTGGCCCTTTCTTTTGAGGTTTTGTCTTACCTAGGCATGTGCTTAAATTGTTTACTCTGAATGCCTAGGTGTTTCCCCCAGGTTATTTATTGAAAATCTTAAGTTCTAGATGAATTTTGGGCTTTGGCCCTGTTTTGTGATTTTCTGCCCTGGTCGGATTTTCCTGGATCCTGCTTAAACTCCGGCTGGACCCGTGTTGTTCGGGGATTTTTGATCCTCGCGGATTTCCATGTGGGCCAGATTTTCCCAAATTCTGCCTTGTTATTGGATTCCTGAAATCCTTCTTTGGTTGTCTTATCGACTGCATTAATGGTTCCGTGCGTGTTCTGAGAAGTGTATTTAACTTGATTCAAAGATCTTTTGTGCCATTACACTCACTATTTGTTGTCTGAGTTGAGAGCCACATCCTTCAAGTTTGTTCTTTGAGCTTTTGGCTTTGATTTGGGCGTTTAGGTTGAATTGGTCTCGTTTGGTGGGAATTTCTTATGCATTATCACCCGTGTTCATCGTGGACACCCTTGAGCTTCGCGTTTGATACTTCTGAGACCAATTCCCACTTTACAATGGTATGTGGCTGATTGCTCTGCTTTGAATTGAATTATGAATGGGCCTGTGGGATTTGCATTCTGGTGTATTTGTTTATTCCGTGTTAGGGATTGTTCGGTATTGCATCCTTTGTCATCTCCCAGGCTAGTTTTGAGTTCATGTGTCTATCTGCATTTTAATGAATCTTTCCTGAGAGTAATTAGTAAACCCTAGTGACGACTCAACATTGGAAACAACTAAATTTTGAACGTGCCTGTGCGCTAATGGCGGATGAGTAGGGTTTTTGGACCTAGGGTAGTGTCGTATCAAGTGATTTCCCCTTAAGATTGACCTAGAATACAAAGAAAGCTCATGAGAGGTCCGTCCCCGACTTGCCCTAAGTTAAACTTTCGAAATCCTTAGCTGGTTCAGTGTCTGGATGAAATCGGGACTCTCTGTCCCTTCCAAATTCCCTTCGCTGTGACCATTCAAGATCACTGAGATATCATATCGACCACCTTGAGGTTCGCCAAAGTGGTCTTCCTAGGTTCATGTTGGATCGCCGTGACACTATCATTTTTACACCGATGAAATCCTTCATGCATATCAGTTGGCGAGACCTTTACTTTCGCCCAGACCTCACCCCGCGAGGAGATGTCTCATCGACATGCTTGCTCATACTTGCTTTCGGCAAGACAAGCCCAAGTCGGCAAGAGCTCATGGCGGGCTCTCGTAGCTTCGCCGATATCCATTTTTGCTTCGCTAAGACCTTCATGCTTCGTTGAGGCCTTTCAGCGAGATCACAACTCACGCTGAAGTCTTTCTGTCGGCAAGACAAACCTCATCGCCAAGAGCTTATAGTGGGCTCCTTTCGTCTTGCCGATCTTCCGTTCTGTCGCTAGGACTTTCACTTTCAGCAAGACCTTTCACCGAACATATCCTGCTCTTACCGAGACCTTCCCATTTAGTGTAACTACCGGCGGTTGCCAAGACCTTGTGGCGACCCTTCTTTTCTTAGCAAGCCTGAATCTTTTCGCTGAGACCTCTAGCCAAATTCAAACCAAGCTAGTCAGAAGGACATAACGCAGTCACTAGGACCTCGTATCGAAAACTTGAGTCTGGCCGAAGTGATTGTTTGAACTATGATGGTCAGTGAGACAAGATGAATTCATTGAGACCTTACCCCGACCACCCTTGGCTCATATCGATATGTTTGCTATGTCCCTTTTCGCCAAGAAATTACATTGAAACAATTGGCTCTTGGCGAAACCTATTCTGATTGCATCCTTCGGCGTGACTCTCGGAAGTCGCCGAGACTTCTCGGTGAGCTCATAACTCTTGCCAAAACCTGTGTTCCAGGAATTCCCATTGGTCCGAAACTTTTCCTTGACCGCGGATGTCCGCCAGTACCAGATTTCTCTAAAATCCACTGTCTCCCAGGTTTCCTGAAAATCCTCTTTGGCCCGTTCTTCGCGGAAGTCCATCCCTCATGGATTTCCCCGAAACTTGATGAAACATAAAGGAACATGAAAAAATTGGATTCGTTTATAATTTATGATGCATTTGATGATTATTTCATGTCATATTTGGATCTCCCATGTGAATTTATAGATGAAAAATGAGCAAGTTTAATGATTAAGTAGGTGTTTCCTGGTTATTACGTTGGAATCCGATCGGTCTTGAATTTCCTGAATTCCTCTTTGACTCAGATTCTGCGGATGGTCTTGAAACCCAAAACTGTTGTGGTCATTTTATATGAATTTTAATAACACCTTGACTATATGAGATGAATTCTAATGGTGTTCTAATGGATTAACCTTGCTCTCCTATGGTTTTTACTATGATTTTCATGTTGAGTGCAGATTGAATCAAGCAAGGTAACAGCTGGTTCCTCATTGTCTGATGTAGAGAGGATCAAGCTGGACATTAAGAGCAAGGTCCCTGAGAGTAAGATCACTTCTGTCTGGTCAGAAGTCACTGATACAAATGTTGGCATATAGGACTATGAGGAATTTAAAGCAAGGATGGCAGCCAAGGATCCTCCTTTGGTGACTAGAAGAATGATGGAATCAGGATTGTCACATGTTGTTGGTTTCCCTTCTATGGTGCAATGCTATGAGCTGGTCCTTGAGTGCGCTAGGCACTATGATCAGGACACGTAGAGGATTATTGGTCCTCAAGGGAGAGTTGTTGCCAATCTCAACCCGGTCTCCATTGCGCAAACCTTCGACATGCTAGACAGATCCCATGTGGTGTGATTCACCATTGAGGCAACTTAGGAGTTCTATGATGACCAGACCGTTAAGTCACAACAGTTGATCAATTCCTGGCTGGAGAAGCCCAAGTCCCACTATTCCAAGTTGCCCAAGCAGCTGTTCAGAGCAAAATTCAAGAAGGAATACTATGATGCCATCACCTTTCTTAGTAGGGTGCTCGGGTTGAGGAGTGCTAGTACATTTGAGAATTGGATGTGCCATGCGATTGTAAGGATGGAGTAGGAGAAAGTTAACTACCATTGGGTAGGGGTTATCAGCAAAGTAATTCACAAGCAGTTGTCTAATGTGTTGCAGACAAAGTCCTTCACAATGACCTCATACTTGGTCTATGCACTGGCCAGATTCCACCCCTATAGAGGATTGGATACAAAAGAAATTTTCGGGCAAGATATTATCTATGAAGTTTTCCCTTAGTTGCATTGGGGAGGTTCAAACTATAGGAGGGAAAATGATGCATTTACCATGCATATCACCATAATGCTTTAGGAAGCATAGCATGTCAGAATTTCAAATCAAGCCAAAGAGCTCATTAAGAAGTATGGAGCTTGGTTTATTCAATTCCCAACCTTCTCCTACATTCAGATCGATGGCTGCCAAAGGGCCCCATATAGACTTCCAAGGTATCCCAGTGACCACATCATATTGTTGGAAGTAACTAGACAGATTTGTGATTTTGATGCCATCGTCAAGAAGGACAAGCATAAGACTGGATTTGGTGGGGATTTTCCCCTAAGGATTGGCACTGGTGAGGTTTGTCCTTCCATTGGTTCTACCCCAGCTTCACAAGAAGAAATGAGTACTCTTGGCTTGTCTTTCCACTCTGAGAGATCCAGATTTGACATCACGGGAGAAGCTCAAAAGAAGGCCAGTAGAGAATATAGTCATAAGGTTGATTTAGAGGACTACTCGGCCAATTGTGGTGATGAATATGAAGTTAGAAAGAAGAAATTCTCTCAGCTTCTAGTGGATGCGGTCCGATTGTATAATGTAAGGGAAATGCCTAATCAATTGGAGGATGATGGGGACTTAATTCAGGACCATGCCTACGAAGCGATAAAGGACAAACCAATTGGTGATGTGGATTGGTTAGAGGAGGAGCAAACAGAACTGAAGCAACTGATGGCTCTAGTTCTCAAAGTTACCAAGATGTGGCTCAAGCACACTATGTGGGAATTGGAAAATAAAGGAGTGAAATGTACTTATAACCTGATGGGAGACTTAGATTCCCATTCCACTTCTGAGGAGTCCACAGGGTAGCAAGATCCTAAAGGTAAAAGCAAACTGGACTCCACATCCAAGATCAAGACAAAAGGTGTTCAGGAAACAGAGGTCCAAGAGACAGAGAAACAAAGAAGGCCAAAGGCTAAGAGGGGGACGAGAACTAAAAGGTCTGAATAGAAGGAAGCCGAAGAACATAATCCTGAGGCTGATGCTCCTATGCCTAAGAGGAAAATAATTGTCAAATTATTAGAGAAGGAAAGCTCCAAGGCTAGGGAGGAAGAACTCTCCCCACTGGTAATAAATGTTGAAAGTTCAGAGGAGAGAGCAAAGGTATATGCAAGGAGGTCTAGTACTCCCTCTCCCAAGAATGATGTGCCTAAGGCATACTTTCTTCCTGCCACTCTTCATGAGGAGAAACATGATGAAGTGCCTCCTGATCATAGCAAACCAGGTGAGTTAGGGGATGCTGAGGGTCATCCGGATACTGAAGGGGAAGAGTTTCATGAAGGTGAACTCTACAACGCGGAGGCTGAAATTGAAAAGGAAATACAATCTCCTTTGATTGCACATGCAGATTCTCCTGTTAGGACTGAAGTAGTTGAATCTCCTCCAGGGGAGGAGGAAGCAGAAAAGGTCCTGTCACCTGAACATGAGGAGGAGCATATTGAAGAGGAAGGCAATATGGATAAGACCCTTGATAAACAAGATTTGGAAGGGGAGATACTTAAGGATCGACAAAAGGAAACAGGACCAAGCCAGGTGCAATTGGAGCCTGCTGTTCCAGAGTGGCTAGACAAGGAGATAAAAAGAAAACAGGTTGTGGTAAAAGACAGTCCACCGAATTGGGATGCACTACTAGTCATAATTGGAAAAGATAAAGGTAAGAAGAAGGCTAGAGTGATCTCAAGGGTTGAAAGGGATGAGGCGTATGACAAATTTGTTCACATTGCCACCCCTACTCTAGACAAAGATAGAAATGATGTGGTCAGAAAAGATTACAGTGTTCAGACTCTCAATCTAGGGCCTACATCAGCTGAGCAGGATATTGAAGACTATGAGGTCTCCAATACTGTTATTGTGGATTGATTAAGGAAGGAATTGAAGACCAAGCAGGAGCTAAAGAAAGAGAATGCAATTCTTAAGAAATGCTTGGGGAATTAATGGGGCCACTGCGGTCCATTAATCCCTCTTCCTCTGCTACAAATCCTCTGCCTCAAGAGACCATCATTGAGCTAGAAAAGATGAAAGCCTGCACTGTTGCCACTGTGATTTGGTTGAAAGGGGTGCAAGTAAAAGGTGATGAAGCTATCAAGGAGATCCTATCAACAGGGAAGGATGTTGCAAGGACCACCGAATGGTTGAAGCAGGTAATGACACAAGATAAAGAAGACCTAGATCTTCTTCTATAGAAAACTAGGACTATAATGGAGTACACCCAAGATAGGTTGGTGAGTGACGGGATCCTTCCTTCTTTGAGAGCTGCAGAACCATTTGAATGGTTTGAGGCATTGCAAATCAGGCAAAAGGTGTTGAAGAAGATTTACAAACAAAGGAGGCAAATTGATGACACCCTAGCTAGCTTCTACAATGGCTGCATTGCTTTCTTTGAGATACTGACGGGAAGAAGAAAGATCGTGCCCAAGTACTTTAGCCTAGAATAGTTGAGAGAATGGTGGCATGATGTCTTTGCACCACTTGATGATGTGTCCATTTCCGAGCACCAACTGGATGATGCGGCCACCTACCTTGCAGTTATTGATAAGTATTTGGCATATAAGGTAGAATGGGATAGGTCAGTCAAACACTCAAGAGAAGAGATTGCATCCATTGAGAATCGACTTAGGGTTCTACCCTTGCCACCAGTTGCGGACCTGGGTGATACGTTCTTGAAAGTACACGAAGAGCCAGGTCAGAGCAGAGATAATAGGGAAGGGAGCTAATGATAGGCTATGGCGCGATTTGTGCTTCCCCATTATCTTCCCGCGCATTGGTCTGAATTGCACTGCGGATCTCATGTCGGCTTGGACGAGATGTGCATTTAATGCTTGTTTGACCCATTTCAAAGACTCTCTCGGTTGGGTGGTTGTGCTGAGTTATTGCTGCGAAACCCTTAGCAGGCGAATTTATGGGGAATTCTATATATTGGGCATGTCACCTCATTTGTAAAGGGTTAGAAAAGTTAGAAATAGTTAGAAGGTCATAATTTGTAACTAGAACATAGAGCAGAGCTAGTTAGAAGTAGAGTAAGTTAGCAGGTAGTTTCCCTCAAGGAAATATTGTAACATAAAGCTAGAATTTTTGCTACAGTGGACAATTTGAATACAAGAAATGACATTGTGATTTGGTGCCATACTTGTTTCTTTTGTTTTGCATGGTTCTAGTTATTCCATCCTTAAAATTGCTTTGAAAAGGTTAATGTTTAGATTTGATTTGATTTAATAATGTTTGTGATTCAATACTTGAATGTTGCAGCAATCCTTTAGTCCACACTTTTCGCAACCAACTGATTGTTAGCTGCTTTGCAAAGTTAGCCTGGACTTTATATTTCGTGTGCTTAAGTTCGATTGTAAAGATTTGTTCATTTTTAACTGCAATAGAGTTATTTGAATGAAGGTTTATGATTTGAAAATCTTAACACCTTAGAAGATTGCACTGTTTTCTGTGAGATTGTAGATTTATCTTGGTCAAGTATAAATTAGTTTTGAAGGATTGGTCCATTTTGAGTATTGGTTACTTTCATTGTTAATCTTAGGTTTAGTATTAAATTTAGAACTCTCTCTGAAACCCTTATCCTTTTTTTTATTTCTTTGATTATTGGGTTAAATCTAGGATTGAAGCACCATCAGATTGTTAGATCTGATAAAATTGATTCAACATTTTGCTTGTAGTAAGGTCCCATTGTGATTACCAACATTTTCACATTTCGTTACTGAGTTATTTATGCACTGCCAAGACCTGACATTAGAGACCTTGGGTTTATCTCTTGAGGCTTGCCAATAGAGATTTACCTTTCAAGAGAAATAGGATATCATATTCTGTCTGGCTGTTATTGTGCAAAAAACACGATCAACAAGAACTGGCGCTAGAAGGAGGGCCCTGAATAAGCAAGATGGATCGGTTTTTGAATGCCATCTCTCCTGAGATATTTAGAAGAAGGACAAGATCCGCTCTAAGAGAGGAAGAATTTCAAGAATTACCAGACCCTACTAGGTCAAGAAGGACCAAAAGGGGAGAATCATCCTCATCTCATCCACCTCTCACATCTCCATCATCCCCATCTTTATCAAGCTCATTTGAGTTTGAGGCCATTCCCAGTCTACAACCTCAGCCAGTCATAAATCAGCCATTACCACCCCCACCTCCACCAATGGATTTCTTGGCAACCAACCCATCTCCATTAAGTTTTGCTATCTACAATGTTATGCCAAAGAACCTTGAACACTTCTATTCAAAATTCCATATCAATGATCCCAATAGAACCGCTGAGGAGCACATTATAATCTTTCAGACTAGCCTTAAAGATAGAGGGGTAAACCATGAAGATGTAGCATGTAGGATATTTCCTTATTCACTAGGGGAAGATGCGTTTTATTGGTATAACCACTTACCTGCTGGATCTATCCACCATTGGACTGAGCTAGAAGCTACTTTCTTGTAGAAATTTTGAATCTCCATTGGTTCCAATGAACTTTACCGTTAGTTTACTAATGTGAAGAGAGAAGTTAATGAGCCCATAGGGTCTTTCAACAATAGGTTTCACCGTGCCTATACCCGATTGCAGATTCCTTATGCTGTTGATGAAGCCACTGCCCTAGAAGTCTATTATGAAGGACTTGATAGTCTAACAGCTACTTTTATGAAATGGAGTAATAACCCCCCTGAGAGTTTACTAGATGTATATGCAGAGGCTGTACAAGTTAGCACAAATCTAAGGCAACATCTGTCTGGGCCTTTACCTTCATTAGGACCCGTTACTCACCTTGGACAAGTTCTAGCTCTCAATCAAGCTTTTGCGAACCATACTCTGATCATGAACCAGGTACCTCAGTTGCCTCTGGTCTCTTACCCAGGACCTCCTGGCGGACAAGTTTCATATGCAGTTAGTTATCCTCAGCAAAAGGTGAATCAACCTCTACATATCTAGCCTCAGGCTAGTTATCCTTCATACCTGCAAAATTCTGAAGTCCTGAACCAGTCACTAAATCCCAATGCTATAGTTGGGTATTCCTAGAATAGTGCGAATCAACCTTCATACGGTAATCCTGACAAGGAAAGACTAGATGAATTGTTGGAACAAATAAAGAAACTAAACATGGAGGTTACCTACTTGAGGAATCAGAACATTCATTTGCAAGCTGCTCAGAGGAATATGCAGTCCACTCAGAATAGAGAAAGTCCACAAGGACAACACTTTGATAGAGGGCAACGTCAGGACAGAGGGTATAATAATGATAGAGGATATAACTAGGACAGAGGTTACAATAATGACAGGGGATATAATAATGAAAGAAGACAAAATTATGATAAAGGACAATCATCAGGTCAGAAATTTGACAGAGGACCAGGTGGTGGACAAGGGTTCGAAAGAAGACAACAGTCAGGACAGAATAGGACTTGGAACACTGGTCCCAACAATGGAGGAGTTCCCACCCCATTGGATCAACCAATCAGTTAACCTGTTAATCAGTCTGTCAGTCAGCCGACTAATCAAGAGAAGCCTCCTAGTGGTGTATATCTGGCTGAGGCTGCTTTATCAGGATGGTGTAGGCTCCACAAGACTAGTCAACATTCTGAGCTGGACTGTCAAGAGTTCCAAACAATAGCCTCAATCTTTCAATATGAGGTGGAGAATAATGCAACCTGTCAAGAGATAGTACCCTCTATTCCTTATGATTCACCAGTGTTGGTATTAAACCATACTCCTTTTTCGCAAAGTAAAGACAATGTACCAAAAGAGGAATCTGACCAATTGGAGGAAGAAACAGACCAGGTATACAATGGAGATGAAATGACACAATTATTTGATGAGAATCTAGTGAATGACAATGGTCCCAGGGACAAAGAAGAAACTTACATTGAAGAAGTACAGACCTTCCAGAGGCCTATCAAGAAGTATGACTTGAGGGAGTTGCCACACCCACAGGCTAGAGGCCCCTTTACTACTTCCATTCCACCAAACAATTTCAACATGCCTCCGAACCCCAATGCTAGTAACAATCCCTCATTGCCCCCAGTTTCTAGGCAATATTTATCTCTAGGAGGGCATGTTGATGTACCAAAAGGAAGAAATGCTGATGCAAGTAAATGGTGGAGTACTCGAGGGATAACCCCACTAATTTAAATGAAGAACAATTAGCCATGTATGTTGCTGAAGAACTCCAAAAATCGAAGGTAAATCTATCTGCATTTGAGCTATTAAGATTTCCATCCATTAGGAATGCAGTTTTAAGTTCTTATGATGCAAATTCTACGTTGCAAGATAAATCAGTTATCAAGAATGTCCATAAAGTATTTAGTTCTCAGCCGATAGGAGGGCAAAATCAGTCCCATGGTCAAGTCCATGTGCCCCATGGAGACACTAGGAAGGAAAGGGACAAATCTCAAGTTGTCCAAGTAGATACTCCATTAACTCTGTTCCAAGAGAAAACAAATACTCCCCCATTCTTGATTTTTGTCTGTGTATTTGGCAAGAATTTGCATAATTGTTTGCTGGATTCTGGTGCCTCAACCAATGTTATGCCCCTTGGTGTCTGTAGAGCTATGGGTATCACCGCTACTGATTCTCAAAAGAAAGTCACATAGTTGGATAGAACCAAAGTCAATGTTGTAGGAGAGTTGAATATGATTCACCTGCAGATTGCTTCTGATCCTAAAATTCAACAAGTTGTCAATATACAAGTGGCTGACATCCTTGATGCTTGTGGCCTAATCTTGGGGAGGGACTTTACTAGGGCTCTGAATGGATATGTTTCAACTGATCACTCCTATATGTGGCTTCCCTAGAAAGGGGTGCCAAATCAGATCAGAATTGAACGAGAACCCAAAATGAAATACATAATTACACAATATCATAAAACCTCTGCTAAAATTCTAGTGTCAGAAGTAAGTATGGGTAGTTACATGCTTTCCGCTCCCTTTGAAGAACCAGATTTAGAGGAGGTCCTCATGTTGCATACAATGTCTCACAGCCTCACGACAGAGTCTAGTGGTATTGAAACCCTAGTGGACCCAGTTAAGGACAATGGTGAACGAGTTGAAAGTAATAATGATCCAGAGGATAATCGGCTGGCTTTGTTAGACAATTTTCAAGAGTTCCTTAAAAAATGTATTGAAGGTCAGATTCAGTTAGGAAGAAGAATGAACTTTGAAGAGTTACTTTTGCCCAATTGGTGCAAGGTACATAATACTTCACATTCAGAATTGGACTGTTGCTTATGTCAAGCTGTAGTAAAACAAATACAAAAGTATACTAATCCTACTCCTGTAGTCCCCATCAATGTCCAAGAAGACCACAAAGAAAAAAAAGTGATGCTTTCTGAAAAGCCATCCAACAACAACAATGTAAGTGAGGAAGCGAAGAAGTCCGCAGGTGCTTGCTATTGGATGTTAAGATTCGATGGCTCTAAATCAAAACAAGGAGCTGGGGCAGGATTTGAGCTAATCAGCCCAAAAGGTAAGATGTTTTTTGCTACTCATAGACTTCAATTTCATTGTACAAATAACGTAGCAGAATACGAAACTTTGGTTCATGGATTGTTGATGGCCTTGAAGAAGAAGGTTAAGATCTTGCAAGTGTATGAAGATTCTGAGTTAGTATTCAAGCAAGTTAGAAGGCAGTACTCCTGCCATGACAGAAGAATGATTAACTATAGACACAGAGTATGGGACCTTATTGAAGGATTTGATGCCTTCAACATTCGGCTGATTCCACGAAATAGAAACCAGACGGCTGATTCCTTGGCCTAGGCAGCTAGCACTCTGTAGCCTCTATCTCTTTCTGGGTTGAAGAAGTTTACAGTGGAACTAACCCCAGTGCCCTCAGTCCCTGATAATGTTACCAGCTTCTAGGTGTTTGATGATGATAAGAATATTCTAGACTTTATCACAAACACATACATTTTTGCTTCTCAGATCATTGATGAAATTGAGCCTCAAGAGGCAGAGATAGACTTGGAAGGGGTAATCAACCTGAAGACGAACACAATCCCCAGGGGAATGGTACAACTAGAAAGAATCTTTGATCTGGACAAGATCAGAGATCAGGATCAAGACACTAGGAAAGAGTCCATTAGTGGACAATGTGACAAGTATAATATGGGATCCCAAGAGGATGTAAAAATATTCTTATTGGCAAAGTATGCACCCTAGAAGAAAGATGGGGAACCATTGAGGCATTGCACAAATACCCAGACGTGATAGCCTAGAGTTATGAAGACTTGAAGGCTTATGATACATCAGTCATAACTCATACTATCCCTCTCACTCTAGGAGTGAAGCCCTTCAGATAGAGGCAAAGACCTATTAATGCTCTGCTGGAACTTGTAATACAAAGGGAAGTGTAGAAACTGTTGTCTGCGAGAATCATATTTCCAGTCAAACACTCTACTTGGGTTACAAACCTAGTTCCTGTACAAAAGAAAAATGGCGAAATCAGACTGTGTGTGGATTTCAGGAACCTGAACCGAGCATCAGAGAAGGACAATTATCCAGTGCCATCACTGGATGAAGTACTCCAGATCGTCAATAGATCTCAGATGATGTCTTGTTTGGATGGTTACTCAGGATATAACCAGGTCATGGTGCAATATGAAGATAGACATAAGACTGCTTTCACCACTAAGTGGGGCACCTTTGCTTATAGAAGAATGCCTTTTGGCTTGATTAATGTTGGAGCTATGTTCCAGAGAGCAATGGACATAGCCTTTAAAGATATAATTGGGAAGTGCATAATCATCTATATGGATGACGTGACGGTATTTTCAAAGAATAGAGGTAGCCATATCTCAGATCTGTGCAAGGTTTTCCAGAAATGCAGGGAGTTTGGAATATCCCTCAACCCAAAGAAATGCATCTTTGGAGTAACAGAGGGTAAGTTACTAGGGCATATTATCTCTAAGAAGGGGATTGCAATTGATCCAGAATGAATAGAGGCTATTCTGAAGATCCCACCACCCGCTAGTAAAAAGGAAATGAAGTCGTTCTTTGGCAAGATCAACTTTGTTAGGAAGTTCATCACTGGGTTTGCAAAGATAGTCAAGCCACTTAATGCAATGTTGAAGCAGGAGGCCAAGGTGGAATGGAATGCAGAAGCAAAAGAAGCATTCGTTAAAATAAAGAGAGCTATTTCTGAAGCTCCAGTTTTAGTAAGCGTTGATTATGCCAAATCATTCGACATATATTCATTTGCTTATGACCACTCTTGTGCTACTATATTAACTTAGAAATCTGACCAAGGCAATGAACACCCCATCGCATTCATGAGCACACCATTGAAGGATGCATAACTGAGGTACCCAAATGTGGAGAAGCAGACTTACGCCTTAGTCAGGGCAGTCAAAAAGTTTAGACATTACCTCCTCAGAAATAAGATCTTTGCTATAGTTCCTGATCCTACAGTCAAGCTGCTCTTGATATAGAATGAACTGTGAAAATGAAGAGCCAAGTGGGTAACTATGCTACAAGAGCATGATATGGAAGTTTAGCCCATGAAGCTGGTAAGAGGGCAGGGGCTCACAAAGACAATGGTAGAGACAGCCCCTGATCTTACAGCTCAGGCTTATATTTTAGAGGATGTTTCTCCTAGCGAGTGGTATGATGATGTTATTCATTATCTCCTGACTCAAAGGTGCCCTAATCATCTCAATCCAGTACAAAGAAGAGCACTGCCCTTTAAGAGTGATAGTTTCATGTTAAAAGGGGCTGTCTTATACAAGAAAAATCACGAGGGTGTGTACTTAAGGTGCCTAGGAAGGGCAAAATCTGAAAGAATGATGTCAGAATTCTATGACAGATATGGTATAGGCCATGGGTCAGCACCATCTATAGCAAACCAAATTCTTAGAGCTAGTTACTACTGGCCTACATTGTTCAAAGACACCCATAGTCATGTCAGGACATGCCATGTGTGTCAGACGGTGGCCACCAAAGAGAAGTATGCTGCGCTCCCACTTCAGCCGGTTGTCAAGGTAAAACCTTTCACTCAATGGGGAATGGACTTCATTGGCCCCATCAATCCACCCTCCTCTACTGGTCATAGATATATTCTCACCATTATTGATTATTTTACGAGATGGATAGAGGCTCTTGCATGCAAACAATGTACTTCTGAAGTAGTGATTAACTTCCTTGAATTTGGTATTCTTAACCGTTTTGGATGCCCCATGTCTTTAGTTTGTGATAATGGTCCTGCATTTTCATCGTTAAAATTTTATAACTAGGCTTTTGATCATGGGATCATTATAAAATTTGCATCCAATTATTATTCGCAGGGTAATGGGTTGGTTGAGTCCTCTAATAAGAATCTTCTGACTGTCATCTGCAAGTTGTTAGGAAGGAACCCCAGAGACTGGCATACCCAACTCAGATTTTCTTTTTGGGTAGATCGTACAAGACATAAAGCCTCCATAGGGATATCACCCTACCACCTGGTTTATGGATTAGAACCTATGTTTCCCATACAATTGAAAATTCCTACCCTTCAGTTCATCAATGAATATTATGATGAGGGAGATAGACGCGAGGCAAGACTTGCCAAACTATTGCACCTTGAAGAAAAGAGGGATGAAGCCCTGGAGAACTTCGCTAAACATCAAGGGGTTGTCAAAAGATGGTTTGATAAGAGAGATAAGGTTAAAGCTTTTAGGATTTCTGACTTGGTTCTTTCCTGGGATAAAGCCCATGACCGTAAGGGAGAGCATCAAAAATTTGATAAACTTTGGCTTGGACCTTACCAGATCTCAAAAATTCTGGGAGATCATGCTTTTTGTTTGAAAACTCTCACTGGAGAGGACATCCCACTGCCTGTCAATGGGCAATATTTGAAGCATTATTTCCAGTCTTGAGCTGTTTTTAGCTCTAGTCTTGTATATAGTTAGATTAGGGTTTCCCTTTCTAGTTTGCTTTTGGTTTGTTTTGTTTTTTGCTCTGCTCTTGCTTTCAGGGTTTCTCTATTTTCACTTGGATGTGTTGCACCTGTATGGAAAATCTGTCTTCTCTGGAATTGTTTTAAGTATTTTCTTGGTGAACTTTAGTCTTGCATCTTGAAAGGATGGTTGAAATCTTTGCTATTGCCAATAGTTTAATGTCAGATCTATAGAAGATTGAGTCACTGGCTTTGATTCGAATTTGAAGTACTCCAAAAATCTTATATCCATCATATATCTTAAGAACCCTGATGTCACTATAGGAATCCTTGTGAAGTCTTGTCAAGTGAAAAATCCTATTTCTGCTTCGATGCCACTATGGTTCTCAGCCCTGAGTGTGAACTTCATTGTTCACAGGTTGAAATAAAAGTGACATATAAAGAATATCAAAAGAAAGAAAAGTGAAATGTTGAAAATCAAAAGAATAAATTCAATTTATCAGGGGTACCTGAATATCTCTATCAGGGCTATGGACGCCTGGCTGGCAGTAGAGCTATGTTCAGGAGGGTCACAGCGATAACCTCATCAGGGTATGGACGCCTGACTGGTAGCGGGGCCCTATCTAGGTTGCTTTTGAAGTTAGAATCATTACGTAGCTTGACTTGAGTGAACTTAATTTCTGTAGTAATTTAAGGAAGGAAATGAACTCATGTGAACACACTTGGATTTTTAGTTTATGGAAGGTCTGATCTATCCTTTGGTTATGATTCTTTAAATCTTGCATTCTGACTTGTTTATTTGATGGTGAGATTGAAACCAAAGATTCTGGGTTCTTGATTCCCGTTCGTCATCAAATGTTCTAGAGCAGTTTCCCAGCAGAAGTTGCCATTTGTTGTGCAGTTTTTTGCACACACACCCCTTTAAAAGTAGGGACCCTCTTTCGCTTCGTTTTGGTGTTTTAGCCCTTTCTTTTAGGTTTTGTCTTACCTAGGCATGTGCTTAAATTGTTTACTCTAAATTCCTAAGTGTCTCCCCCAGGTTAATTATTGAAAATCTTAAGTTCTAGATGAATTTCGGGCTTTGGCCCTGATTCAGGATTTTCTGCCCTAGTCGGATTTTCCCAGATCCTTCTTAGACTCTGGCTGGACCCTTGTTGTTCGGGGATTTTCGATCCTCATGGATTTCCGTGTGGGCCATATTTTCTCGGATTCTTCCCTATTATCGGATTCCCAAAATCCTTCTCTGGTTGTCTTATCGACTGCATTAATGGCCCTGTGCATGTTCTGAGAAGTGTATTTAACTTGATTTAGAGATCTTTTGTGCCATTACGCTCACTATTTGTTGTTGTCTGAGTTGAGAGCTGCATCCTTAGAGTTTGTTCTTTGAGATTTTGGCTTTGATTTGGGAATTTAGGTTGAATTGGTCTCGTTTGGTAAGAATTTCTTGTGCATTATCGCCTGTGTTCGTCGTGGACACCCTTGAGCTTCGTGTTTGCTGCTTCTGAGACCAATTCCCTCTTTACAATGGTATGTGGTTGATTGCTCTGCTTTGAATTGAATTATGAATGGGCTTGTGGGATTTGCGTTCTGGTGTATTTGTTTATTCCGTGTTAGGGATTTTTTGGTATTGCATCCTTTGTCATCTCCCAGGCGAGTTTTGAGTTCATGTGTCCATCTGCATTTTAATGAATCTTGCCTGAGAGTAATTAGTAAACCCTAGTGACGACTCTACAGTGGAAACAACTAAATTTTGAACGTGCCAGTGCGCTAATGGTGGATGAGTAGGGTTTTTGGACCTAGGGTAGTGCCGTATCAGGTGATTTCGCCTTAAGATTGACCTAGAATACAAAGAAAGTTCATGAGAGGTTCATCCCCGACTTGCCCTAAGTTAAACTTTTTGAAATCCTTAATTGGTTCAGTGTCTGGATGAAATCGGGACGCTCTGTCCCTTCTGGATTCCCTTCGCTGTGACCATTCGAGATCGCTGAGATATCATATTGACCACCTTGAGGTTCGCCGAAGTGGTCTTCCTAGGTTCATGTTGGATCGCCGTGACACTATCAGTTTTACACCGATGAAATCCTTCATACATATCAATCGGCGAGACCTTTACTTTCACCCAGACCTCACCCCATGAGGAGATGTCTCATCGACATGCTTGCTCATACTCACTTTCGGCAAGACAAGCCCAAGTCGGCAAGAGCTCATGGCGGGCTCCCGTAGCTTCACCGATATCCATTCGTGCTTCGCTAAGACCTTCATGCTTCGCTAAGGCCTTTCAGCAAGATCCCAACTCATGCCGAAGTCTTTCTGTCGGCAAGACAAACCTCATTGCCAAGAGCTTATAGCGGGCTTCTTTCATCTTGCCGATCTTCCGTTCTGTTGTTGGGACTTTCACTTTCAGTGAGACCTTTCACTGAACATATCCTGCTCTTGCCGAGACCTTCCCATTCAGTGTAACTACTGGCGGTCGCCAAGACCTTGTGGCAACCCTTCTTTTCTTAGTGAGCCTAGATCTTTTCCCTGAGACCTCTGGCCGAATTCAAACCAAGCCAGTCGACAGGACATAACGCAGTCGCTGGGACCTTGTATCAAAAACTTGAGTCTGGCCGAAGTGATTATTTGAACTGTGATGGTCAGTGAGATAAGATGAATTCGCTGAGACCTTACCCCAACCACCCTTGGCTCATACCGATATGTTTGTTATGTCCCTTTTCGCCGAGATATTACATCGAAATAATTAACTCTTGGCAAAACCTATTATGATTGCATCCTTCGGCGTGACTCCTGGAAGTCACTGAGACTACTCAACGAGCTCATAACTCTTGCCGAATCCTGCGTTCCGGGAATTCCCATTGGTCTGGAACTTTGCATTGACCGCACATGTCCACCAGTACTGGATTTCTCTGAAATTCACCGTCTCCTAGGTTTCCTGAAAATCCTCTTTGGCCTGTTCTTCGCGGAAATCTCTCCCTCACGGATTTCCCCAAAACTTGATGAAAGATAAAGGAACATGAAATAATTGGATTCCTTTATAATTTATGATGCATTTGATGATTATTTCATGTCATATTTGGATCTCCCATGTGAATTTATAGATGAAAAATGATCAAGTTTAATGATTAAGTAGGTGTTTCATGGTTATTCCGTTGGAATCCGATCGGTCTGGAATTTCCCGAATTCCTCTCTGACTCAGATTCCGTGGATGGTCTTGAAACCCAAAATCTGTTGTGGTCATTTTATATGAAATTTAATAACACCTTGACTATATGAGATGCATTCTAATGGTGTTCTAATGGATTAACCTTGCTCTCCTATGGTTTTTACTATGATTTTCATGTTGAGTGTAGGCTAAATCAAGCAAGGTAAAAACTGGTTCCTCATTGTCTGATGCAGAAAGGATCAGGCTAGACATTAAGAGCAAGGTCCCTAAGAGTAAGATCACTTCTGTCTGGTCAGAATTCACTAATACAAATGTTGGCATATGGGACTATGAGGAATTTAAAGCAAGGATGGCAGCCAAGGATCCTCCTTTGGTGACTAGAAGAATGATGGAATTAGGATTGTCACATGTTGCTGATTTCCATTCTACGGTGCAATGCTATGAGCTGGTCCATGAGTGCGCCAAGCACTATGATCAGGACACACACAGGATTATTGGTCCTAAAGGGAGAGTCTCTGCCAATCTCATCTCAGTCTCCATTGCCCAAACCTTCGACATGCCAGATAGATCCCATGTGGTGGGATTCACCATTGAGGCAGCTCAGGAGTTCTATGATGACTAGACCGTGAAGTCAGAGCAGCTAATCAATTCCTGGCTGGAGAAGCCCAAGTCCCACTATTCCAAGTTGCCCAAGTAGCTATTCAGAGCAAAACTCAAGAAGGAATACTATGATGCCATCACCTTTCTTAGCAGGGTGCTTGGATTGAGGAGTGCTGGTACATTTGAGAATTGGATGTGCCATGCGATTGTAAGGATGGAGTAGGAGAAAGTTGACTACCATTGGGTAGGGGTCATTAGCAAAGTAATTCACAAGCAGTTGTCCAATGTGTTGCAGACAAAGACCTTCACAATGACCTCATACTTGGTGTATGCACTGGCCAGATTCCACACCTACAGAGGATTGGATACAAAAGGAATTTTCAGGCAGGATATTATCTATGAAGTTTTCCCTTAGTTTCACTGAGGAGGTTCAAACTATAGGAGGGAAAACGATGCATTTACCATGCATATCACCAAAATTCTTCAAGAAACATAGCATGTCAGAATTTAGATCAAGCCAAAGAGCTCATTAAGAAGTATGGAGCTTGGTTTATTCAATTCCCAACCTTCTCCTACATTCGGATCGATGGCTATCAAAGGGCCCCATATAGACTTCCAAGGTATCCCAGTGACCACATCATATTGTTGGAAGTAACTAGACAGATTTGTGATTTTATTCCATCGTCAAGAAGGACAAGCATAAGACTGGATTTGGTGGGGATTTTCCCCTAAGGATTGGCACTGGTGAGGTTTGTCCTTCCATTGGTTCTACCCAAGCTTCACAAGAAGAAATGAGTACTCTTGGCTTGTCTTTCCACTCCGAGAGATCCAGATTTGACATCACAGGAGAAGCTCAAAAGAAGGCCAGTAGAGAATATAGTCATAAGGTTGATTTAGAGGACTACTCAGCCAATTGTGGTGATGAATATGAGGTCAGAAAGAAGAAATTCTCTCAGCTTCCAGTGGATGCGATTCGATTGTATAATGTAAGGGTAGTGCCTGATCAATTGGAGGATGATGGGGACTTAATTCAGGACCATGCCTATGAAGCGATAAAGGACAAACCAATTGGTGATGTGGATTGGTTAGAGGAGGAGCAAACAGAACTGAAGCAACTGATGGATCTAGTTCTCAAAGTTACCAAGATGTGGCTCAAGCACACTATGTGGGAATTGGAAAATAAAGGAGTGAAATGTACTTTTAACCTGATGGGAGACTTAGATTCCCATTCCACTTCTGAGGAGTCCATAGGGTAGCAAGATCCTAAAGGTAAAAGCAAACTGGACTCCACATCCAAGATCAAGACAAAAGGTGTTCAGGAAACAGAGGTCCAAGAGACAGAGAAACAGAGAAGGCCAAAGGCTAAGAGGGGGACAAGAACTAAAAGGTCTGAATAGAAGGAAGCCGAAGAACAGAATCCCAAGGCTAATGCTCCTATGCCTAAGAGGAAAAGAATTGTCAAATTATTAGAGAAGGCAAGCTCCAAGGCTGGGGAGGAATAACTCTCCCCACTGGTAATAAATGTTGAAAGTTCAGAGGAGAGAGCAAAGGTATATGCAAGGAGGTCTAGTACTCCCTCTCCCAAGAATGATGTGCCTAAGGCGGACTTTCTTCCTGCCACTCTTCATGAGGAGCAACATGATGAAGTGCCTCCCGATCACAACGCAGGTGAGTTAGGGGATGCTGAGGGTCATCCGAATACTGAAGGGGAAGAGTTTGGTGAAGGTGAACTCTACAGCGCGGAGGCCGAAATTGAAAAGGAAATACAATCTCCTTTGATTGCACATGCAGATTCTCCTGTTAGGACTGAAGTAGTTGAATCTCCTCCAGGGGAGGAGGAAGCAGAAAAGGTCCTGTCACCTGAACATGAGGAGGAGCATATTGAAGAGGAAGGCAATATGGATAAGAGCCCTAATAAACAAGATTTGGAAGGGGAGATACCTAAGGATCGGTAAAAGGAAACAAGACCGAGCCAGGTGCAATTGGAGCCTGCTGTTCCGGAGTGGTTGGACAAGGAGATAAAAAGAAAACAGGTTGTGGTAAAAGACAGTCCATCGAATTGGGATGCACTGCTAGCCGTAATTGGAAAAGATAAAGGTAAGAAGAAGGCTAGAGTGATCTCAAGGGTTGAAAGGGATGAGGTGCATGAAAAAGTTATTCACATTGCCACCCTACTCTAGAAAAAGATAAAAATGATGTGGTCGGAAAATATTACAGTGTTTAGACTCTCAATCTAGGGCCTACATCAGCTGAGCAGGATATTGAAGACTATGAGGTCTCCAATACTATTATTGTGGATCGATTAAGGAAGGAATTAAAGACCAAGCAGGAGCTAAAGAAAGAGAATGCAAATCTCAAGAAATGCTTGGGGGAATTAATGGGGCCACTGCGGTCCATTAATCCCTCTTCCTCTGCTACAAATCCTCTGCCTCAAGAGACCATCACCGAGCTAGAAAAGATGAAAGCCTCCACTATTGCCACTATGAATTGGCTGAAAGGGGTGCAAGTAAAAGGTGATGAAGCTATCAAGGAGATCCTATCAACAGGGAAGGATGCTGCAAGGACCATCGAATGGTTGAAGCAGGTAATGACACAAGATAAAGAAGACCTAGATCTTCTTCTATAGAAAAAAAACCAGGACTATAATGGAGTACACCCAAGACAGGTTGGTGAGTGACGGGATCCTTCCTTCTTCTAGAGTTGCCGAACCATGGGAATGGTTCAAGGCATTGGAAATTAGGCAAAAGGTGTTGAAGAAGATTTATAAACAAAGGAGTCAGATTGATGACACTCTAGCTGGCATCTACAATGGCTACATTGCTTTCTTCGAGATAATGACGGGAAGAAGAAAGATCGCGCCCAAGTACTTGATCCTGGTATAGTTGAGAGAATGGCGGCATGATGTCTATGCACCACTTGATGATGAGTCCATTTCCAAGCACCAACTGGATGATGCGGCCACCTACCTTGCAGTTATTGATAAGTATTTGGCGTATAAGGTAGAATGGGATAGGTTAGTCAAACACTCAAGAGAAGAGATTGTGTCCATTGAGAATCGACTTAGGGTTCTGCCCCTGCCGCCAGTCATGGACGTGGGTGAGACGTTCTTTAAGGTACATGAAGAGCCAGGTCATAGCAGAGATAATAGGGAAGGCAGCTAATGATAGGCTGCGACGCGATTTGTGCTTCCCCATTATCTTCCTGCGCATTGGTCGAATTGCATTATGGATCTCAGGCCGGCTTGGATGGGATGTGCATTTAATGCCTGTTTGACCCATTTCGAAGACTCTCTCAGCTGGGTGGTTGTGCTGAGTTATTGCTGCGAAACCCTTGCCTAGCCGACGAATTTATGGGGAATTCTATATATTGGGCATGTCACCTCATTTGTAAAGGGTTAGAACAGTTAGAAATAGTTAGAAGGTCATAATTTGTAACTAGAACATAGAGCAGAGCTAGTTAGAAGTAGAGTAAGTTAGCAGGTAGTTTCCCTCAAGGAAATATTGTAACATAAAGCTAGAATTTTTGCTACAGTGGACAATTTGAATACAAGAAATGACATTGTGATTTGGTGCCATACTTGTTTCTTTTGTTTTGCATGGTTCTAGTTATTCCATCCTTAAAATTGCTTTGAGAAGGTTAATGTTTAGATTAGATTTGATTTAATAATGTTTGTGATTCAATACTTGAATGTTGCAACAATCCTTCAGTCCACACTTTTCGCAACCAACTGATTGTTAGTTGCTTTGCAAAGTTAGCCTGGACTTTATATTCCATGTGCTTAAGTTCAATTGTAAAGATTTGTTCATTTTTAACTGTAATAGAGTTATTTGAATGAAGGTTTACGATTTGAAAATCTTAACACCTTAGAAGATTGCACTATTTTCTGTGAGATTGTAGATTTATCTTGGTCAAGTAGAAATTAGTTTTGAAGGATTGGTCCATTTTGAGTATTGGTTACTTTCATTGTTAATCTTAGGTTTAGTATTAAATTTAGAACTCTCTCTGAAACCCTTATCCTTTTTTTTTTTTATTTCTTTGATTATTGGGTTAAATCTAGGATTGAAGCACCATCAGATTGTTAGATCTGATAAAATTGATTCAACATTTTGCTTGTAGTAAGGTCCCATTGTGATTACCAACATTTTCACATTTCGTTACTGAGTTGTTTATGCACTGTCAAGACCTGACATTAGAGACCTTGGGGTTATCTCTTGAGGCTTGCTGATAGAGATTTACCTTTCAAGAGAGATAGGATATCATATTTTGTCTGGCTGTTATTATGCAGAAAACACGATCAACAAAGACCCCCGTCCATATGTTTGTTCCTCCTCCTCAAGAGATCTTGCTCTTCCACTGGCAATGGCTACAAAGACTACTTAGGTAGAACATGATCCATTAAAGCCTTCTCAAACTACCCTTCTTGGTGCCCATAGTCATCATAACCAACGTGCACGTGAGTATAAGTGTCATCGATGGAAATTAGCCTAGGAATGTGAGGCTTCACAGAAGATTGAAGGGGACCTTCCTATCTGTACCTCTACTTCTACTTTTGTCTTTGTTCCTATTTTGATTCTCACTCTTGCTTATGTTCCCATTTCTTTTGTCTTGATTCCAATTTCCTTAGTGGATATTGATAAGCCTCACCCCAAGAGGTTACAAGTGTTCATTGCTCCTTTTGTGAAGCCACTGTTAATCACATCTTTGCTAGAACTTCCTCCCTTCCTTGAGCTCATTGGAATGCCTCATACAAAGATTGTGTCTACA
Source organism: Sequoia sempervirens (assembly GCA_007258455.2). Lineage (NCBI taxonomy): Eukaryota > Viridiplantae > Streptophyta > Pinopsida > Cupressales > Cupressaceae > Sequoia > Sequoia sempervirens. The sequence continues at coordinate 61,967,150 of VDFB02047397.1, read as the reverse complement.
TGGTTCCTTATCCTTCTCCCTCTTCTACTTCTACTATGAGGACCCCACATCCTTTGCTCAAGCATAAGATGAAGCCCAACCTCATTTCAAATGGTGGTTGAAAAAAGTCTTCTTTTCCTTCTTCATCTTGTTCCACTTTGGCATGCACTATTCTTCTGACAAATAAGGTGCCTCCTTCACTTGAGTTTGTCACTAACCCTCTTATAGAGGTTGGAAATGACTATGGTTTCTCATCCTCCTCTTGTTGAGTCACAACACTTCACTCTGGAGAAGTGTTTGTTTGGCCTATTGGATGATATCCCGACTCTATCATCATTTTTTGCTAAATCAATGACATTGACCTCACACGAGATTGTCGATAAAGACCTTGAGGGGGATTAATATTTGGCTCTTGTTGCAGGAAAGTTGATAGACACCACTTTTTCTATCCCCCCTATAGGCTCATCTTCCCCCCCCCTACGATGATCTAGATTGGAGTAGGATGACTTGTTGGAGGTGTCAGACTAGAGCTACACCTCTTCTTTATCTTTAGTTCAGATTTGTGTGTTTGTTAGTGTTCCCCAATGCTTTTTTGTTAATGTTTGTGTTCTCACTTGGAGGACCCTTGATACCCTCGTAGGTACTTAGATACAGGAGAGAAAATATGTCATACACTTCTTCTATTTGTTGCAAACTTTTTTTTTCACATTGGGAATGAGGCAAAGCGTTAAGGCATTTAGGCCTCTTCCATGTTGACCCAAGTTTTTATTTTTTCTTCATGTGTCCTTCCCATTTTGATCTATTTGGGGGGTGATGACAATTCACATACATTATACTATCTTATCTACATATATGCATCTATGATTAGTTTTGACCCCAAATAATTGGATCCCCTTGTGATCTTGATTTCTTTGTCTCTGCTTTTCTCTTGATGTTTTGGATTCTATGTGTTGTCCCTCGCATCAAAAAATCCCATGAATACATCTTGCTACTTATCTCATGCCACATCTTCTTATCATTTCTCCTTAGAATGACATGTGCTCCTCTATGTAGCACACATCATTCTAAGGGAGGGTATTATATCTACTTATTTTTCAAGAATTTGTCCTAAAAATATGTCTTTATGTCTTATGATCTCATCGTCTAGCTTGGGGGAAACCTAACTAGACTTGTATTTTTTGTGACTGTCCTCTAACATAATTTGCTGTAGCCACAGGCCTATCTACTTGTCATATGGTCTCTAGCTTCCTGGCCATACTTATTAGCATTATCTTTTATTTGATCAAATTATGTCATGTTTTCGTATCATGTCATATCTTTAAATTATGTCATATATATGGAATTTATCACGTCTATTTTTTGCTTTTTTGCCTAACGTGTTTGTCTGCAACTAACATGTCTATGATGGGATTGCAGTTAGCTTTGTAGGATGGAAGACCTATGTCCTCTTCATGTCTTGGCTCATCTTCTCCATTGCATATACCAGATCGAAGACCTACATCCTCTTCATCGTAGGTATATTCTCTTCAACCTCTTTCTACTTTACCTCACACATGTTATAATACACATGCTCACTAAAGTGGGGGAAAATATAATGTTAAAAATTGCACCTCGTGCAATTTCACATTCCACAACCTCCCCTTTAGCCTAATAAAAGATGATAATGCAATTCCCCCTTTCATTTAACTTTAATTTTATCCTTGATCCCTTTATTTTTGGTCTTTAAGTGAATTTTTGTTGGGGATGCTAGCACAATGTGCAAATGTTTACACACTCCACAAATATCTCAAAAATATTCTTGATTATGTGGCCATTGGGACACTACACTTCTGCCTGCTTGTGAAGCATAGTGCCTTTATGGTTGCAGATGCACTTGAAAACACCTTCTTGCATGCCTTTTCTTCATTATTTCACTCATTCCCTGAGGTGATTCACTCTTTGTTTATTCTTTCAAGCTCTCATTCTCCCCTACACCATTTTATTGCAATCTCTCATGTCTTGGATTCTACATCAGTATTGTAATCTTCTTGGATTGTGTAGAGTGTTGCACACTCTCCTTCAACATCACTAGCTTGCTTAAGGGAGGGTAACTACAATCTCTTTTATTTGCATTATTGTATTTATTTTAGTAGAAGACTGTGTTTTAACTTGTCTATTGTCTTTTCTATCTAGTCCTTTATCTATTATTCTCTTCATTTGTCTACTTGGTTGTCCATGGATGTGGAAACACCAAAATGGGGGTTTGACTAAAGCAAGCCCCAAATAGCCCTAACATTTTTCCTCATTTATGTGTGTGTAGATTGTTGATTCAAAGCATTCGACTTCTTGTGAGTTCTTTCTTCTCTTCTTTGTCTCGTCATTTTATTTCATTTTGTTCAATCCATGCATGTTAGTATTTTCATGATATTCCTATCATTTTCATTATTCTATTAGTTTGACAAAACTTATAGATTTTAGTTTATGATCTGTTAGTAGACTCTTTAGTGTTTTTGTTAGTAAGTTCTATTCTTGGACCATACGAGACTACAACACGCCATGAGGGAGTTCACACATCACACTGTCATCCTTGGCTGAGGGCCAACTAGCTTGTTCATGAGACCTCTGAAGTCTGCTCTTTCAGTCTCTAAAATCCTTATTTTGAAATTTGTCATAAAACATAAAATATATTTGAAACTCTCCTCATCCTTCCACCTTTGTTACCTGAGCTTTGCCCTTGAGGTAGTAGAGGAACACTCTCTGTTAGAGGGGGCAAAGGGGTGTCGTTTTTCCTCCACTACTATACCCAGGTCTTATGACCTTGAGGATATCTACAATTTGAGGCCAATTACATTATTGAATGTTTCTTATAAAATCATAGCCAAGAGTCTAGCATTGAAGTTGTACCATCTTCTTCCTCAAATTGTGTGTCCCAAACAAATAATATTTATTAAGTTTAGATATATTTTAGATAATTTCATTGTGATATGGGAAGGTACGAAATGTGCTTAGCAATCTAATCAACGAGTTATCTTCATCAAAATTGAATTTGTTAAAGCTTGTGACTGCATGGAATGGCTTTTTATCCTCACCATACTCAAATCTTTTGGATTTGGCCCTCATTTGGTGCAATCTATCTATTTTTTTTATACCTCCACTTGTCTTATTATTAATGGACATCAATCCAATGCTTATACGATAGGCTTTTCCTTTAGCTCATGCCCTTTATGTTCTTGCTACAAAGTTTTTGGATACCTCAACTTGTTTTGTGTTCCAAAGATTGGTCAAAGGTATATACCCCCCCAATTCTATAGCTCAATTAGTGAATAGTAATTTTTTTATGATTCCTTTCTCACTCTTATAGAGGAGGAAAAAAATATTGTTTTGATATTTTGGTAAGGCTTTAGGTTCTAGCTTTCAACGGTAGAAAAAATAATGCTATAGGAAATATACTCTATCTAATTCTCCATGGATTGATTCTTATGGATGGAAATGGAGAAATATTTATGTTTATAGGAATTCCCTTTTCTTTCCAAGCTTCAATTGTGACTATATGGAAAGTTTTTAATCCAAAATTAAGAATACGTTGGCTTATTAGGTTTATAAACTTTTATATTTGGTATAAAAGTTCCAAATTTATTCAAAGATCTTTGTGGCCACTCATTTTTTTATTATTCTTGTTGGGACCATTCTAAAGCCTCTTTTTAAAAGCTTGAAAATTTTCTTAAAGAATTTATTTGGACTTCCTTTGATATCATAGAGGTTTTCAACATGTGATATGGGAGTATTGTTTTCTTTCACAAGATTTTGGATGTGTAGGTTTAGTTTCCACCTAATGCCAATGTTTGGATTTGTGTTCCAAGTGGGTCATTTGAAATTTAGGAGATAATGAAGCATGCAAAATATTGGTGTGCCATTGCATTTTTGTTGTGTCCCTTCTAAGATACATGCTTGTAAGGGGATTGAAATTATTACCCTCTTAATAATAAAAGAACCCATTCAAATATAAGGGATTTTTGTGATGAATAGTATTTAGAGAGCTTGGGAATCCATCAAGCCTTGGCTCCTTGGGGATTTTTGTGACTTTCTTTTAATTAATAGTTTATTTGGTGGCCTCTTAATTTATGTTAATAAGGTCATCCTCTTACTAATAATCCTTGGGTCTATGCTTTGAGGTTTTCTAAAATGGGATCAAGACCCTTCCAAATCTATTTTCCAAAGTTACCCATTTTTTAACTTAACTTGAAGCCAAAGTGAAGTTTCATTTATCTAGTAAGGGTGATGAAACTTTTGAAGTTGTTCTTGATTTGAATCCTCTAGATATTGCTTACGAAATTGGAGTTCAATCTTTCAAACTATGGTGGAATGATTGGAAATGGTACCCTTGTTAGGGATTTTTTTAATTATAAATATTTGTTATCAAGTTCTTATTTATCTATGTTCATATGTGTTGTTTAGGGAGGAATTTTTTTATTTATCAAGACTAGGGGTCAAGTTAGTAGCTCCCCTAAATTCCCTAATGTGCCCCATATATATATATACATTTTTATCCTTTTCCATTTTGTTTGTAACCTTTGGCCTTGGCTTAAAATATGAAAGAGTTCAAAATTTTGGTCTTCATCAATAATTTGGGGTGGTTCACGAACCTTCTCCAATGTCTAACATACAAACCAATGACTGATTGAGCTTAAAGAAATTTTCTCACAATGTTTGTTGGTTGTTTGAATGGTTCTTAAACCACCCTAACTTATCAAAAGTGTTATTTTACTACACTAATTCACCAACAAAGAAAAGGGAGCATGCATTGGACAAAAAAATTAGAGGAATTGTTTTTATATGTGGTGGAGGATCTAGGTGGTTATAAAAACACTTATGGTTATTGATAAGGAGTTTTTCACCATTGTGAAAGAAAACATAGGGGACACATTTTTTTAATGTATTTTGGACATTTAGGGTGGTTTTATAGCTTCCACCAAGTGACAACATGGTTTGGTTTTCTAGCTAGGCTATAACATATAAGGAATGCAATTATTGTTGGCTATTTTGGGTGGTTCAAAAACCTCCCCCAAAGGCTAATATACAAAGGATCAAAGTTTGAGGGAAATATTCTAGTGTTTTTAGATTTTTTCCATAGTTTTCTAACCTCACCAAAGTGTTGATAGACATTAGGCCTAGTGTTTGTAAGAGTTTTCTTATGGCTCACAAATTGCTTTGAGTTATCGGTGGACCTCTTGATATGGTTTTGTTTCCCATGTGAAGCCCTGAAATATGGAGTGTAGTGTTGTCAGTGGTTTGAAATGGTTATATAATCACCTCCAAGGCCAATGTAGTTACAAATTTTCCCGTGACGTCGATATAAAAATTAAGATACTAGTAATAGGTATGATATGCAAGGGAGAGATATTTGTAAAGGGAACTTGATATATATTAGAATCATTTTAAAAGGAAATGAGTGAAAAATTTAATGGAACTACTTATATTTATTCACTACTCACCATTAATTTAAGAGATCTCTCCCAACTATCCTTCCCACCTTGCACAATTTTACCTCATTTGAGGTGCCCATTTTGGGTGGAAATGATTATATGACCTCAACCTTGTGATGCTGCATATTAAGGTTAGCACCCTATTTCTATTAAGGATGAGTTTTGGTTTCATTTAGAACATTAGATAATTTATAAATAAAAATTAGAATAAGAGGATAAAATATAGGAATAATTTGAAAGGAAAAGACCAATTTTAAATTGTAAACAAAAATTTTGGCACCCGAATGCTTTCTAGCCCTTCTAGGGTTTTTCACCTAAAAGGGGAAAGATGGGCCAAAATGAAATGTAAACATTCAAAGATTAATGTGATATGGGTGCAATATGCCTAGATGAGATGAATTGAATGCAATAAATTGAAAAAAAGGTGATTATTGATGCAAAACCTAAGAAATGCAAAGTATTGGAAAACATAGTGATGTATGCAAAAAGATGAAAATAATGTAATAAAGAACCAAATAAAGATGTTAAACTAAAATTGTGCACTTGGAAACTGATGAAGATTGAGATGGAGATTGCAAATGTCTCAAAAATTCTATAAATTTTAATTTTTGAGCCTATTAGGAGACTTAGGCCAAGCTGGGTGACTTAGTCCCAGATCAGGGAAACTGCCCAGAAAGATGTTTTTGCCAGATGGGTATCCAAAACTGTAAAAATCTCTGAAAAAATAGTGTAGTGGGACTAAGTCACCATTGTTGGTGACTTATTCCACTTTGGATTTTCTTCAAATTTGAAAGTGGAAATGGAAGCCCACAATCTACACTATTTTCTGACAGAAATCTTGATCTGAATATGCAATATCACCTGCAAAACATAATATAATTTGATTTCTAATGGGGGGTTTGCCTCAGTCGAACACCTAGTTGATATTTAAACCTTGGAAGAGATAATTTTTTTATAAAACCCTAGCCCTAAGTGTATCTAAGACTAGGAAGTCTGAAGATAAGATGCAAGCCTATTCTAATGTGCAAGAATAAGATGCATAAATGGATTTAGAATAATGCAAGAATCCTCCTAAGAGACATTAAATAACATTATAAATGAATGTAAATGACATGCAAACCCTCCTTACGCTGAAGATAGAGAGAAAATGGAAGATGGAATCACTTTGAAAACAAGTCTTTAGGCTTGATTTGATGGCTAGTTGCATATCCTCAACCTAGATTTCCCCATGATTCTCCATAGGCATCCATGATAAACCCTTTACAATGTAACATCTTGAACAAAAAGTGAGCTTGAAGACCTACAAAAAACCCTACTTTGCTACCCTAAAGCTTCAACTTTGCTGTAGATAGACTAATGAATCTTCTTGTGAAAGATATTTGGCTCTTGATTTTTAAATTTTCTTGATGAAAATAACTTAATGTTGTGAAAAATGACCTAAAAATATGTATTAATAGGCATTAACACTGAATTATTCATTATTTTAACTTCACAGGCTGATATCCATTAGGATTTTGAATTAAGTTGATGATTTTCCTGCTGAAAAGTGGAAAATACCTCAAAAGGACTAAGTCGCTACCCTAGGCGACTTAGTCCCACCAGGGATTTTTGAGGTGGGTTTCACGAAATTTGAGTGGTTTGAATGTTGCTTGTCAGGATTTGTATGATTTGTGAGTGGAATAGGCCTTAAAGTCCAAAATAATGAGCATTAGGGGCCTATAAATGTAGTTTTTAAGGGGTGATTGATGTAAGGGTGTCTAAAATAGGACTAAACTAGGTCATAGATTATACTTTTTGCAAGGGAGTACAATTTTTGTGTCTACAGTTAGCCCCCACTTTAGTGCCCATATGACTCTACATGCATATGTAAGCTAAAGGAATCTAAACAATGCACTTTACTTTATAAAAGGATACTTATTCAAAAGACGAGAGAATGAAGCCCCCAGTGTAGTTATCTACAAAACCACAACATTAGGAACCACATCCTACAACATGAATTCGTTAGTTGTCCACAAATCCTTGTATCTAACTTCTAGAAATGAAATTCAAGGGTAGATGTATGCCTCCCCTTGATTTTGCTTGCTTTATAGAGGTGGAATCAAGGTAGCAAACTAGCCACAATGAATAAGGAACATCATATCATAGGACATTTCCAAGTACCATGCCACATAATGATAGACAATTGATGATGTTGGGTGCAGAATCATAATTCCAACGCATCAAACGGTGTCGAAAATGGAGTTCACTAGCACCTGCTATGTTGTTTGGAATAAAAAGTATTGTATTAACTCTTAAGAGAGGAATAACCCTAATTTAATGCATAAGAGTAAAAAGAAGGAAAAGAGTTAAAAGAGGTGAAATTAAAGTATTTTGTCACTTACTATTGCATTTTACCTTCTTGTAGCGTGAGAGTGACGAGTGAGACAAAAAGATGCCGAGCAGACAAGATTAATACAATACTTTCTAGCCCTTCTAGGGTTTTTCACCTAAAAGGGGAAAGATGGGAAAAAATGCAATGTAAAAATTCAAAGATTAATGTGATATGGGTGCAATATTCCTAGATGAGATGAATTGAATGCAATAAACTAAAAAAGAAAGGTGATTATTGATGCAAAACCTAAGAAATGCAAAGTACTGGAAAACACAGTGATGCATGCAAAAAGATGAAAAGAATGTAATAAAGAACTGAATAAAGATGTTAAACTAAAATTGTGCACCTCAAAACTAATGAATACTGAGATGGAGATTGCAGATGTATCAAAAATTTTGGAAAATTTTATTTTTGAGCCTACTAGGACACTTACACCAAGCTGGGCGACTTAGTCCCAGATCAGGGAAACTACCCAAAAAGCTGTTTATGCCAGATGGGTATTTGAAATTGTAAAAATATCTGAAAAACCAGTGCAGTGGGACTAAGTCACCACTGTTAGAAACTTATTCCACTTTGGATTTTTGCAAATCCGAAAGTGGAAACGGAAGCCCACAGTTTGCACTTTGTTTTTTGACAGAAATCTGGATATAAATCTGCAAAATCACCTGCAAAAGAGAATATAATTTAATTTCTAATGAGGGGTTTTCCTCAGTCAAACCCCTAGTTGGTATTTAAACCTTGAAAGAGATAAAATCTTCATAAAACCCTAGCCCTAAATGTATCTAAGACTAGGAAGTTTGAAAATAAGATGCAACCCTATTTTAATGTGCAATAATAAGATGCATAAATGGATTTAGAACAATGCAAGACTCATCCTAAGAGAAATTAGATCGCATTAGAAATGAATCTAAATGACATGCAAACCTTCCTTAGGATGAAGATAGAGAGAAAATGGAAGATGGAATCACTTTGAAAACAAGTCTTTAGGCTTGATTTGATGGCTAGTTGCATTTCCTCAACCTGGATTTCTCCATGATTCTCCATAGGCATCCATGATCAACCCTTTGCAATGTAAGATCTTGAACAAAAAGTGAGCTTGAAGACCTACAAAAAACCCTGGTTTCCTGCCCTAAAGCTTCAACTTTGTTGTAGATAGACTAATGAATCTTCTTGTGAAAGATATTTGGCTCTTGACTTTTGAATTTGCTTGATGAAAATGACTTAATGTTGTGAAAAATGACCTTAAAAACATGTATTTATAGGCATTAACAACAAATTATTCATTATTTTAACTTCACAGGCCAATATCCATCAGGATTTTGAATTAAGTCAGTGGTTTTCCCGCTCAAAAGTGGAAAATACCTCAAAAGGGACTAAGTCGCCACCCTAGGCGACTTAGTTCTACCAGGGATTTTTGAGGTGGGTTGCATGAAATTTGAGTGGTTTAAATGTTTCTTGTTGAGATTTGTATGATTTATGAGTGGAATAGGCCTTAAATTCCAAATTAATGAGCATTAGGGGCCTATAAATGCAGTTTTTAAGGGGTGATTGATGCAAGGGTATCTAAAATAGGACTAAATTAGGTCACATATTGTACTTTCTACAAGGGAGTACAATTTTTGTGTCCACAAAAATCTAACTACAAGGAAGTAGAGCTAGTTTTAGATCACTATAGAGGTTATTATGCATGTGTTATTTAATTTTATTTCTCCATTTAGTTTTATTATTCCAAAAATTAAGAAACTTATTTTTGTGAATGTAAATGTCATTTGATGAATGCAAACAACATTCTAAACAAGTTGCAACTATTTGTGATGCATCATTCCATGTTACCTATGAATTTGTGTATTTCTTTGATGGATTTCTAAGTTTATGAATTTTGTAACAATATATCTTGATGCATTTAGATGCTTAGATCAATTGGTATATGTTGCTTTCTCTTGCAATTTTATCCTTGTCAAATGTGATTGTGTACCTCTTGGATTAGAACTGGTCTATCCTATATTTGATTCAATCAAATAAACAAATTAAACATTCAAAAGAACAAGCTATCAAACTAGTAATTCTAGTATAGTCCCAATTTTTTGGTAATTCATGTTTTCCACAACAAAATATGGTATAAAATTGTGTGAACTATTATCATTAACTTAATTTGTGGATCATGTCCATTGCCTCCACCTTGCACTCATTGTAGTGGTGATGAAATAAGCTATATATATAGGTCTTCAAAATAGCTAATTGTTCTTGGCTCAATGAGAATATTTGGAGTCAAGTCAATAAAATGGGTTTAGATATCACATTTTTTGGTTATCCATTTTGTTTTTCAAACCTCTAGGTATACCCTCTTGATTCTAATATGAGCTCAAAGAGTAGGGGAGAAAACCTACTCTTGTAGAGTTAACCTTTAACCCTCCATGGTATGTGGATGAAAAAAAATCACTTTCATGATGACAACCCTAGCCTTGAAAGTGATATTTTGTTTTAGGAAGTGGATTAGAAATTTTGGGATTGAATAGAATGATATCATTACTAGAGAACAATTGCGAGACACCTCAAATCATTGAAAAATAATGATTTGTGTGTTCACATTTGTTGGTTTTGGTTGTAGTTGTATACTTTTATCAAGACAAAATTATCTTTTCATTTTTAGAAGTGGTGAATCTATGGTTCTAACCTAGATTCATTATTATCAACCAAACCTCGTCATGGATAGAAGAAGAGAGCATGTAGATCAAATAGCATAAGGATGTAGTTTATATCATACAAATTAATATACCAAGTGGAAAACAAAATCTGGATGTGCTATTTTGAACAAAATGGCCAAGATCAAGTAGATACCTTAGGTGGAGGTGATGCCTTTATTGATTTGAGAAGCCAATATTAATATATCTCTAATGAATTAGCTTACTAGTTTCTCAAAAGGTGAAGAATTAATGTGGATGAATATGATCTAAGACATAGCAATGCAATGATTGGTAGAATAAACAAGGGTTAACTTGGGAATGTAAATGTAAGAACATACTACATGCTAGATCAAGGCATAAAAGTACACTAGCTTAACCAACATTAATTTTCATCTATAGGTTCTTATAGGACTGAACATGATCATATTGTCCATGACATTGATTAATAAATATAGAGTGATATTGAAGAAAGGAAAAGATTCTTAAATGAAGAACTAGACTTTATTGACTAGGCAATAAGATGGAGATTAGAACTACAAGCTGAAGTTGATCAAATACCTTAGACCTGTGCTCGTGTTGTGAAACAATATTATGTAAATAAAAAACACATACCCAAGCCTTGCAATCAACACTTTGAAAACCAACAAGGAGGAAATATGCAAAACAATGGTCATCAAGCTCGTAAATAGGCTCAAATATTTGTAACATTTAGATAACCTTTGGGAGCTAAAATGTGTATGCAATTGAACTTTTTTGACATCCTAAATTACCACAATCTAATCCTGAATAAAATTAGAGGAAATATTCCTAAATTTTAGGGCAGTAATGTGTGATGGGAGAAGATAATTTGAGGTAATTCATGAATATCACTAATGAGTATGGGATAGAGGATGAGGATGTGATGATGAAATTGTTTGTACATTATTTAGAATAAATTGAAAGAAGTGGTATAGTAACTTACCAGATAACAATATAATTTATTGGGAGGAGTTTGTGAGTGTGTTTAGAATGTAATACAGGGACACAATTGACCCAAAATACATTACCCATGAGATCACCACTATTAAGAAGAGCATCAATGAAATGATTGCAAACTTTAACAACCAGTTCATCCTCACCATTGGAAAGGTACCTTAGCACCTAAAATCAAAGGAATTAATGTGTCTTGTTTTATATTGTCATGATTTTGATTCAAATATTGGGTATTATTTGGGAGATAAAATCCCTAAACACTCAGAAATACCTATACAACAATGATTGATATTGATAGAAATATGAGGGCATCAAGTAAGCAGTTAAAAATATAAGATATAAAGTTATCACAACCAAACATGGTTACTATAAAAAACCTCTTTCAACTAGAGATAAATTTGATAGACCGATGAGGTCCATGAAATACCTATAAAATAAATTTGCACATAATGAAAATGAGCTACCACCTCAAGGTGCAAATAGACATTTCAGTGAAGGGCATAGATTGTGCAATAGACCCTACTATTTTGATTGGTCTAAAAGGACACAAAAAAACTAGGAAAGTTTCTCCAAATCATGTGAGCTTTAGACAATAAAACAAGGATACATTGGATCCTTTAAGGAGAGATCAAGTGAACTTTTACCTGGAGAAAAATCATGATGTGTCTTTTTTCCTTCCTCACAATCCTTTAATATGTGTACTATATTTTTCATGATCAAGGATGAAGAATTTTTGAATGAGGAAGGCAACATTGAATACTATCAAGATGATATTGACCAATTTGATAAATTTTTGTATGGTCAAGTAAATATTGAAGCGTGTGGGGATAGTTTTCATGTGGATTGTCAAGTTTTATAGTATGAGTACAATGTTGATCCACATCGATATGGAATTCTAGCTCATGACTTTGATAATTCTAAACTTCTCATAAAAAAAGGTACAAGAGGAAGATATCATCAGATGAATATATAAAAAACTTAATGATGCAGTAATAATATAGGTCTAAAGTGGTTATTAGTTGAGAAATAGGTTTGTACCAATGTAGGGTCAATGAGCTAGTAAAACACATGCAAAGTTGCATAGAAAAGTGATGTTGATAAGAAAAGGGTGATAATTGATGATAGACACATTCTCCCATCCAATAAGGTTTAAAACAAAAGGAAGAATCTAAAACAACAACAAAATAAGAAGAAATACAATGCCCAATGTCCATATCCAACCAATATAAACAAGTGGTACTGCTATTAATAAGGAGAAATTTGTTAATCCAAAGGAACCTAAAGGTAATAAAGATGTGTCCTCAAGCCACATAGATGGAAATGTTTGAATTAGAAAGGAGGTGAAAGACAATATTGTTTCTCCCTCTTCAAACCTAGTGGAGCCTTGCATTCATGATGTGAGTTAACCATATCACTTGGCACACCTTTGCTAATGTACACTCTAATTGATGTAGCACAAATATTGAGTCAAGTAAGGATCCCACTGCCACTAAGTGAGGGTGCGTATAATTATAGAGCATAGGATGAAGTATTTTTATTTAATCTTTGTTGTTGTGCCAAAACGACCAATTAGTGTTTCAAATAAGGAGAGTGTAGAAAAGGAGGAGATTTTTTAAGTGTACTTTGGAGTTTTTATTTTGAAAAATCAAGTGTTGATCCTTTCTATACCACTCTAATGATAAATTAATGGTTGATCCATAGTTATATGTTGGACTCAAGTGCATCTAGTAATGTCATGCTACTTTAGGTAATGAATGGGCTCAATTTGCAAGTGTCAAAGTCCCATGACAAATGTTTTTCTATGGAATCTAGAGAGGTGAATGCCATTGGGGTAGTGAATAATATATAATTCCATTCAATTGCATACCCTAATAAATCCTTTTGATGGAAATTGTAATAGTGGACTACCCTCCTAAATGGGTTGTATTGTTATCCAAAAAGTGAGCTACATCCATTGGTTCCTTCTTTTGTAATTTAGGAGTTAACTCTATCCATCTTTCTTGTACAAAATTGAAGGCATGTGAATGAGTCCTATAGCTAGTCGTTGCATCTTGGCATAGTCATTTTCTGTAATGTTCATAATTTTTCTACCTATAACCTTATAATCCAAGAGATTTTTCCATTCTTCTACAATTGCACTAGGATATTTTGACTCCTTTTGGATATGCAGAGCAATAGAGTTTTCTCTTTCAACATAGTCTTGCATTATCTCACCCCTTTGTTGTTCATTTTTGAAATAAGAGGCCAATGCTCCAACTTGTAAATCTCCTACAAATATTAATGGGTTCCATTCTATCACATCTTGCATAGCAAGATTATGCAAATAAAACTCATAGAGTTGATCTTGCATATCTGGTGTAGAATCAACAAAATCATTTAAAAACTCAAATTTTCTATTCATATCAATTGGTAAATGGTTGATTAACTGTCTGAACTAGAAACATAAGTACTTTTCTTGTAGAAATAATGCATACACCCTAGCGAGAGGTCTGCATTTCAGTATTTGTGTAGCTTTATCTACTATTTCATCAATCCTTACTGTCAATCTTTTCAATTTTGTTTCCTGCTTTTCAAGGGCTTTGGTGTGGTCAGCTATCATGTTTGATTTTTCCTTCTCCCAATATTTTCTTTATAGAGAGAATTCCTTGGTTATTTTCCATAACCCATACCCTAAGGACATTACAATGGGACTAGTTGGAGTTCTAACTTGAGGTCTTCCTTCAGGTACAATTTCCTTATCACATGCCTTAACAATGACAAGTTGTTCAAGGATGTCCAATTTAGATCCATACCCAAATGTATGCAGTTCTCATCTAATTCCTTGATTTTTATGTCCCTTTCATTGTCCTTTTGCTGATATGTCTTTACCAATTCTTCTAGCTATTTTATCCTCTCAAGTGCTTCTTGCAATTATTTTCTAACAATTCTTTCCTCTATATACAGTTGCTCATCCTTTCCTAAGAACTAATCATCATATCCCATGGTATGTTCACAACCCTCACTATCAGACTTTGTGGGGTTCTTTTCCTCAATTTTCTTGCAACAAATGCATCCCCTGAATGCTTGTGAAATACCATGCTTGTTTAGCTCGTGTATGTACATTTCCAGGGGTATCCCCCTTTAATTCTGAATTTGTCTCCACTATCACAACATCTTCCTTTTCCTATTTCTTGATTGATCCTATCATAACACCTTTCTTCTCCAGGCAGTGTGAACGCCTAGGCTATGTGGATTTCTTCTACCTCCTTGTAGGTGTAGAAGAAGATTCACCTTTCCTTTTACTAGTTCTTAGTGTTTTGCAAAAATAGGGGTTTCCTGGGTATCTCCTGCTATGGGTTGCTCAGAGGCTATAGGTTGTGAGTCTTGCAGGCTCTGCTCCTCTGGTTCCCTACTGTGGGTAGGTGAAGTAGTAAAGGAGCTAGAGGGAATTTCCCTTCTTGATACAACAGGTGATTCTACATTTTCTAGAATAGTAGGTTCCTTAAGAATGTTATTGATATGACTACAATTTAAGAAAATATCCCATGAAACATGTGAAAAATGAACCCTCAGATTTCTTTTTATCAACATGATGAATAAGAAGTAATGTGATAATGTTGTGTTGTTACTCTTTCTTTTGTACTTAGAACTCAATATTTTCAACATATTATAAAGAAAATTGGGAAAATTTACTCGCCTATCTTGGCAAAGATGGCTTAAATGTTTAAAATGGACTATCTATAATAGGGACTTCCTATCATCACAAGTTAAGTACTTGAATATATAAGAAGCTACTGAGGCCCATACCTAGGGTAAGGATAATCTTTTTGCACCTTGAGAAGAACTATTTAGGTTTTCCCCATGTTCTCTGAATTCGTTCTTGGCAGCAATGGTGTCTGCTCTAACTATAAATTATTCCCCTTCCCATGGTAGTCTTGATACCTCAGTAATGGTAGCCTTTGAAGTAACCACCTTCAAACCTCTTACAGTCACCTCATAATTTTGTAAAGTAGCAACAAATTGTTGTGTCATAACTTCATTGAACTCTATGAGTTTCATGAAGTAGTCCATTCATCATATTGAAAAATAGGTAGCACCAGTCTGTCTTCCAATAGCTGGGTATGTGCTAATGGTTCCCTTCAAATAATATCACCACCCATGGTGATGATTTGTTCTTTGTAGTATATTCAATCCTTCAATTATGCTCTAATCCTTCTCAATACTACTTTGTTCTAGTTTTGTCTCTGCTTATTATTCTCACTATACCACTTCCAGTATACTGTATCTTCCCAATGCAGCTGGTTCTTACCTTTCTCTTCCCCTCTAGGATTATGTTATTTGAAAATGGGGAAATGCAGAATGGTTTTAGTTTTGAAAATCAAGAAGATAAAAATTACCCCCCCCCAAACTAAAGGTATTAAGTGTCTGCATTTAATTGTATGTTTCTTAGTAGAGGGTGTGATGATATGTAGTGAAAATATAAAAAATTGATATGAAGCATGCAATATTTAATATGTAAACATGTATAAAATAAAATATAATCTATGATAACTATGGAAAATTAATAGGAGTACCTGTAAAATCACAATGAACTAAAAGTTAGCTCATGTGAAGTTGATTATAACTACCCATAGCTAGGTATTATGTGACCATTCATAATTGATATTGACAATGAATGATATGACGACATGATGCTTGGTAAATGATGGTTGAGAAAGGATGTGGGGTGTACGGGTGATGGGATATGAAATGAGCTATATAGTTCATATAAATCAAGAAAGGTAATAGGAATGCTAGGTGTGAGGTGATGTATAGGCTGCATGTATGAAAAGTGGTAGTGGAAAGTATAGAGATGCAATTAATTCAGTGAGAAATTTGAAATAACGGATAGGTAATTGCTATGGGTGCCTTCAGTAATAGGTCCCTTTTTGAAGTTTGCTGCTTATAGGTGTGAAGCTATAGGTCCCTGCTTATTTAACTGTCTAGAAATAAAAATGAATGTGTTACTGTCACATGTGTAGTGTGTGCATGTGAAGTTTGCGTGTGAGATTATTCTTGTGAAATATCAGTGGGTGAGCTGTGTAACTCACCAACTGATTTAGTTATGGAACTTGTACTATCTAATGCTAAAAATTTGTGATTGGGTCCCTTCTCCATGTCAAATTCATTATCGTTTTAAGGTCCATACTTCTAAATTAATGAAAGAATGAAATCTTCCTTTTGTATTGGCTTCGTGTAAATATTAAGCCTATTTCCATTAACTAGTAATGAGAATATGACTGCTTCAATTATCTGCAATTGAGCTGCCCCATTTGGGAATACCCATTGTATCTCACATGGGCCAAGCTACCTTGTTTATAACTTTCCCTTGTAGTCCTTGTATCTAGAGTCATAAAGCAAAGCCCAATCTCCCACATTGAATTCTTTTGTTTTGATAAATTGATCATGCCATTTAGTTCTTTGATTTTGAACAAATTTAGTGTGGTGAATAACTTCCATTATGATTTCGTCAAGTGCATTTAGGTTATGTAATCTCTCCTTTTGTATTGATGTCAAGTCCATGCTTAGTGTTACTGGTGTCCTCAATATTTTATACTCAAATTCTATAGGAAGAATTACTTTCTTGCCATACACCAAATCATATAGTGTAAACCTTGTAGTTTTCCAAGTTGTTCTATAGGCCCAAACCACTTCTAGTAGTCTGGCTTCACAATCCTTTCTATGAATTTGTATTGTCTTGGTCAAGATGTTCTCAATTTCTCTATTTGTCACTTGTACCAGCCCATTGGCTTGAGGATGATAGGGTGTGGACTTTTTGTGTCTGAGCTCATACTCTTTAACCAATTTGGTGATCAACTTAGATGTGAAATGGGGACCTTGGTTTGTGAAATTTTTTCTTGGCACTCCATACCTTTTGAATATGTATTCATTTAGAAATTTTACCATATTCCCATCTCTTGCAAACTTCAAAGCCTTAAATTCTACCCACTTTGTAAGATAATTTATGCATACTAGTATATACTCCTTATTGTTTGATGTTGGTGAGATGGGGCCAATGAAGTCTAACCCCCATTTATCAAATGTTGATATTACCAACTATGGATGCAATGGCATTTCATCTATCTTTGTTGGCCTTCCCATTATCTGAAACCTATCATAGCTCCTAGTGTACTTTACTGCATCCTTATGATGAGTTGGCCAATAGTAGCCAATATTGAGAATCTTTAGTGTTGTCCTTTTTTCTACAAAGTGTCCCTCATAGGGTTCATCATGGCATGCTCTAAGGATATCATAGACCCCATCTCTAATACATCTTCTCATTATATTATCTAGGCCTATGTAGAATAAGTAACCAACTATCCATGAGTAGGGAAAACTTTTGTGAACCAACTATCTCTTTTCTCTAGGTGAGAAATGAGGTGGTGTTTTTCCTGCTACTAGATAGTTGGTAATATTAGTGAACCAAGGTGTATACAGAGATAGAGAAAATAAATGATCATCTGGGAATGAATCATCAACAACATCTTTTGCTAATTGAGTTGGTAGCTTGGATAGAAAGTCTACCACTACATTTGCTTTACCTGGCTTATCCACTATGGTGATGTCAAATTCTTGGAGTAATAATAACCATCCAACAAAGCTTGCCACTTGTTATGAAATTTTTGCACACATACCTCACCAAAGGCGGTGACCCTCTTTTGCTTGCTTTGTTTGTTGGTTTTGCTTTAGGTTTGACCTTTTCCCCTTAAGGGATAGGTTCCTTTGAATTTTGGCTTTTGCTTCGCCTGATTAAACTAATGCTTTATCTACACTTGAGGTGCCTTTAGTTGCAATGTTTTGGTCTCAAATTATTCCTAGGATCCAAGGCTTTCATCAAAATTTCACCTCAGGATGAAATTGGCTAAGTCAGGAGGGGTTCAAAAATTTCTCCTCATGGTAGATTTTTCGAAGGGATTGACCTTTGGAGATTCTGCTTGTAGGAAATTTTTTTAGGGTATGCATTTTTTCAGAGAATTTAGGTTGCTCTGGATTTTTTGAGGTTTAGTTCTTTCAGAGAATTCAGCCCTTGTCGGATTTTTCAAAATTCATCCCCTTGTCGCATTTTTGGGTCTGACGTGTCTTTTCAATGCATTTATGATTTGATGGCCACCATACTTAGGGTGCATTGAATGTCATTTTGGGAGGGTTATAAGTTATGATCTCACTTTTTATTTCTCATTTTGCATTGAGTGTCAATGGAGAAACCTTCGTTCCCTTTTGACGCTTGTCATTAGTGATTTGAGGAGTGGCATTTTGGGGTTGTGATCAAGTTCTAGGCACCTTCGATTCAATACCTCATGTTTCCCCATCTAAAGGTAGGGTTTCCCCCTCATTTTACAATTGCAATTCAATTTTGGATTTTGTGCTTGGTGATTGAATGGTAGTCCATGATTTATTATGCGTTTCAACTATTAGTCAAGGGTGAGAATGCTTGTGTCTGCCTAATTGAAGGTATTCATCTTGTTGGGTCCATGAGGTAGGGTAGTGATGAGATTTTCTTAGGGATCATTGTTCACAGGCTCGAGCACATTAGGGTTTTTTGAGATTGTTGTGATCATTCTTCAAATTTTAGTTATTGTCGTGGGTTAGGGCATGTGATTTTTTATGGGTATAGGGTTCAATTTCAATTTATTTAATCCCGTATAGGATGTATGATCACGTCTAGTTCATGCTTGTCTCATAGTGTTCAAATCAGTCGATAAATGGGAACCCTAGTTATAGATCATCGTGCCCTAGTTTGCTTAAATCAGGGTTTAATGCCTATTTTATGGTAATGTGAGCATCTTGGTGAGCGATTTGATTGGTATTATGAGGTGTGTGTTTGAATTTTGGCTTGTAAGCATGTTATAAGTTGATCAAGGTTGCAAACCAAGCACTTAGTTTTTCACAAAGAGGATAGTACTTAGAAAGTATGCTAAACTTGCCTTCCTTCGGAGAATCTGTCTACCCTCAGAATTTTTGAAGGTCATTCCTCTTAGAGATTTTGCTACCTCATGGATTCCCCAAATCTACCTACCCCTCAAAATTCCAAAAACTAGTTGGGTGACATTGGGGCATGAGAATGGCCTAAAGATTTGACTTAGGTGTCTTTGTTAGTGCTTTGGATTGAATTTTGGTGATTCTTACATCCTTCAAAAAAAATTTCACACTACGGATTTTCCAAAACCTATTTCTTTGAAAAAATCCACCTACTTACGGATTCCCCGAATCCATCCAAGTGTGAAAATCCCAAAATCTTGCCAATATTGAAAATGCACTTGGATATGATGCTATAATTTTGCATGAAGCAATCACTTGTCATCAGGCAACAAATTGAAACTTGAATTTGCATGGAAATGAAATATTTCAAATTCAACCCCCTGGAGGATTCTTCGAGTCTCAATCCTTTTGGAGAATCCACCTAGGGGCAAATTTCTCAAAAATCCCCCCAACACTTAAATTCCTGAAATTCATCAAATTGGTCATTTGGAGGCATGTGATTTGACTCTGAAAAGATTGCATGGTGGGGTTGATATATGATTACTTTGTATTCACTCTAGTGTGTCTTAGATTGGGCCATATTGTCCAACTCAGAAAATCCCCTTCCTCGTGGATTCCCCAAAGTAACTAGACCTTTAGAGAATCTGCCCAAGGGCGAATTCCTCGAAATCCATCCCCACTTGAAATCCTTGAACAGATTAAAATGCCAAGGTTTTACAATGTTTCATTTCAAGGTTTTGGCATTAGGATGTTATGGTATCCTTGATGTTTTGAGGTTAATTATGTGATGCTCATTGATATTTATGAAAGTCTTGATAATGTGAGTATACTTCATGTTTTATCATGCTTGGTACCATAGTGATTATTGTCCTCTTTAACATATGTAGGTTAGTTCCAATCTAGCAAAGGGATCAAAGGCTGAAACATCTAAAGCTAGTCCTGAAGAGCCTCACACTAGGGTTGAAAGAATGAAGTATGACCTCAAGGGCATCTATCTTGAATCAAAGATCCTCTCAACATGGAGCAAGATTGGTGATACTAATATGGGGCATGTGGATTATGATGAATTCAAGCAAAGAATGTTTGGAAATGCACCTTCTCAGCTGGCACAAATCATCACTAATGCAAGGTTGGATCAAGTTGTAGGATTCCCACCTACCTTATAATATCCAGATTTGGTACTGGAGTGTGTTAAATATTATGATTCAGATAAGAGGGTTATCATTAGACCTCAGGGTAGAATCATGTTCAACCTGATAGAGGAATCCATTGTAGATACTTTTAACATTGGCTCAAACCATAAGCTAGTAAGGATTAATATTAAATATGCAGAAGACTTCTATGCCAAGGATCTTGACAAAGCTCTGCTAATGATGAAAAATAACTAGATTGACAAGCCAAAGTCACATTACTCAAAGTTACCCAAGTAGTTGCACAGGAGTGACTTCAAATTAGAATACAATGACATGATTACTCTCTTGGGTAGGGTAATGGGATTAGAGGATGCTTGAATCATATTCAGGGGTTGGATGTTTCATGTTATCTCACAGATTGTAAAGGGAACCCATTACCATTGGGCAGGGATCATAAGTGACAACTTGGACTCACAATTGAGAAATGTCCAAGAAACTAAGAAATTTACCATGAAATCTTACCTTGCATATCTACTAGCTAGAAAGAACAATTATAAGGGTTTGAGTTGTAGAGGGGTCCTTGGACAAGACATAATATGTGATATTTTCCCTCAACTCCAATTCAACACATCAAATTACAAGAGGGTAAATGATGCTTTCTTTATGTATATTACAAGGTTGCTACAAGATGCATTTCATGTAAGAATCTCAACTGAGGCCATGGAGTTGATAAGGAAATATGGCCAATGGTTCATCCAATTTTATAAGTTTTCTTATATTAGGATATAGGGATCACCGGTAGTACCCTTGAGGCTACCAAGATATCCAACAAACAAGCTCATTCTACTAGAGGTGACTGGGAAAATGGTGGCTTTCAATGCAACGATAAAGGATATGCATAAACCAACACTTGGACCTGAATTTACCTTGAGGATTGAAGTCCTAGAGGCTTTCCCTTTCATCCAAAGTGCCCAATATTTAGAGGAGATGGTGCACTTCAAATTGTATTCACACACAAATAGAGACAACTTTGATCCAAATGAGATTGCTCAAAAGCAGGCTAGTAGGGAATTTAGACACAAGATTCATATAGAGGACTATTGGGCTAACTGTAGGGATGAGTTTGAAGTGATTAGAAGAAGGTGCTCAAGGTTATCCTTGAAAATTATTAGATTGCACAAAATTTCCCAAGTCCTAGACCAAGTGGATGATGATGGAGAATTTCTGTAGCATCATGATTACGATTAGTACAAGGATAGGCCACTTCCCCCAGTCAATTGATCTAAGGAGGACATTGTTCACCTTAATGTAATCAATGCCCCTATTTTGAGATACTCTAAGCTATGGGTGAAACACAAGATTTTAGAGTTGGAGGCAGATGGAAAAAATTTCACATATGATCTAATGGGAGATCTTGAATCCCACTCAGAGGAGGAAACTGAACCAACCAAGGATGATACAGTAGAGCTTCCTTTGAAACAAAGGGAGAAGTCACAATTTATCATCAAGAGAAGAACAAGAAGCCAAGTTAAAAGTAAAGAAAAGAGGTAGCCAATGGCCAAGGCAAGGAAGCCGTTGAAGGAGATTACTGAGGAAGGCACTGAGGAAGTTCAACTTCCAAAGAAGAGAAAGATAATGACTGAGGGCCAAAAATTGGCAAGGTCCAAAAGGGCCAAGGTCACTGAAGAAGAGACCTCCCAACCTAAGGTGGTTGGTATTGAGAGCTCTAGGGAGAAACATCGGGTCTATGTAAGGAGAAATTATCCTAAACATTAGGAAACTCTAGTAGAGAATGTGGATAAAGAGAAGAAGGTGACCACCGAAGAGGCACCTATTGATGATCTTATAGAAAAAATGGAGGAAACTCCAGGAAATAGTTCTCCTCCTACATCTCCAATACAAAATGTATAGATTAATGAAGATACTACTGATCAGGAAGATAATACTAAAAAGGAGAATGTTCTTGTTAATCCATAGGAAGAGATACCAAATGAGGAGGTTCCCACACCAAGAGGTGGGCAACTGAGTGATTTTGAAAAGCAATTGGAGGAGAAGGAAGTATAGAATAAGGAGGAAACCTTTGAGGTTACAATGGAAATTCCATCTCAACCTCCACAGAAGGAACACATTGATGTGCCACATATTGAGGTCGAAGATGATGATAAGTCTGATGGTGACAAGCTTGATAAAGATGATGACAAGCTTGGTGAAGATGAAGATACGATTGATAAGGATGAAGAGAAATAAAATCAAGAAAAGGGTGAGGTGAATGTGGAAGTTATTGAGGAAAGTCCTCCCCATGATCAATCAGAGTAGGACACTTCTCAGAAGAATGTAGAGATTGAGCAACTAGCTACTCCTGAAAGGTTAGAACATAGATTGAAGCAAAAGGCAGTAATTGTGGAGGATGAGACTCTAGACTGGGACAAGTTCCTAGAAAGTTGGGGATATCCCAAGGAGAGGAAGAGGGTAAGAACTATTTCTAAGTCCTACAGGGATGCATTCAATAAAAAATTTGTCCATGTTGCTATTCCTATAGAGAATAAGTATAAGGATGAGGTGATGCCCTCAAATTACAAAGTTCAGACAATCAATTTGGGTCCCACCACAAAGGAGTAGGAAAAGGAAGAATTCCAAGAGTCATATCAAGCCATTATGAGGGGATTGGACAAGGAGACCGAAGAGAAGGAAAAACTACAAAAGAAACTCAAAGAAGTGTGCAAATATGTTCAACATCTTGTTAAGCCACTGTAGGCACAAAGCAGTGAGGGGTCTTTATTCTCTGAAGGATTGTTGTTAAAGGAGACTGTTTCAGAGATTGAAAGGTTGAAGTCATCTGTAAGGGACACATAGGAATGGTTACATAGTGTGAGTGAGAGAGGTGATGCCATGCTCGAGAATGTACTAAAAATTTATGAGAAGGAATCCTTCCTTTCTGAGGATATGACACAATTTCTACTCTATTATAAGAACCCAGATGACCTCATTGTTAAAGAGTTAGAAGAAATAATTCAGGTCCCTATAGATGTATTGGTTAAAGAAGGTACCATCACAATGGAGAATAATCATAAGGTCATGGAATGGATAGAGGCCTTTAACTTTAGAAATGAACTCAAGATGAAAGCACCAAAGAAGATCTCCAAGGCTCAAAACAAAGTGAAGGAAATTTTTGATACCTACATCACTTTTCTAGAGATTGTTACTGGAAGGAAGAAGCCTAGAAAGAAGAACCCGAATGTTGGGTAGCTACAAAAGTGGTGGCATGAGATCTATTCACCTGGGGATAGTGGCCCAATAGTAAAAGACCAACTGGAAGATGTTGCAATTTACATATCCAACTTGGATAGATACTAGGGTCTTTATTTTGATTGGGAGAAAAAATTCTAAATATGAAGGTGAATTAAATTCAATAAAAGAAAGGATTGATTTAATCTCAATACCAACTCAGGTCGACCTAGACCCAGTTCTGGAAAAGGTAAAGGAACTTTCTAGAAGAAAAGAAGGAGAAAAGGATAAAGCTGGACAATATTGAAATGTCCACTACATCGTTCTTGTAAGGAGATACAAATCAACTACACCTTGAATTCTATGCCAAAAATGATATTTATTGTAAAAGTTGACTTTTGAGGCTGACCTCTAATATTTTATTGTAATTTGAATTTAGGGAATTTTAAGAGGTAAGCAAGGCCGACCTATCTAGCTGACCTAACTAAAAAACCCTAATTTGGGTTGACCTAAGGATGTAATGTTATAAATGGAGGTTTTCTCCTCATTTGAAAGGTTAGACAGTTAGAAAAGGTTACAACTTTAGCTAGAGCTTTGAAGCAATACTGTAATACTTGAGATACTTGGATTGTCGCAAATTTTTGGTGAAGAAAATACAATTGAAGACATTGTTCTTTGGTGTTCTTCTTTGTGTTATTCATCTATGCATGGTTCTTGTGTTTCAAATTTTGATAAAATGCTTTAAGTAAGTTATTTCTTAGATAATATTAGAAATAGTTGTAGTTCAATTATGTAAATGATATAGTATTTGAAGTATTTGAGCAACCCTTGGTCCACAATTTTAATAGCTTATTAATTGTGAGTTGCTGTGTAAAGTTAGCCTGGGCCTATATCTTATTGTACTGAGTTCAGTTGTGGGTATTTATTCATTTCAATGTAGAATTTGGGTTGATGTGTGAATGCTTCATAATATGAAAATCTTTATGCCTTAGGAGATTGCACTGTTTCTATGATATTGCAGATCTAATATGGGTTTAGCAGAAATTGGTTTGAAGGGTTGGTCCATTTTAAATACTATGTTCTTTTTCATGATTGATCTTAGGAGTTAGTTTTAGAATCTCTCTTAAACCCTTTATCTTTTGCTATTTCTTTTAAATCCAAGTTAGTTTTAGGACTGAAAAGCATCATTACATTTCCATATTTGATGAACTTGAGAGCTTCCAACATTTGTTTGTAGGGCCCCTTGCGATTACATACATTTTCACAGTTATCATTGAGTTGTTTTATTGCATTGTCAAGAGTTGACATTAGAGACCTTGGGGTTATCTCTTGAGGCTTGCTGATAGAGATTTACCTTTCAAGAGAGATAGGATATTATATTCTATTTGAGTTGTTATTGTATAGAAAACACCATCAACACCACTGAATATTGGTTTATTAATTAAATACCTTATTGTTGTGTGATCAATGTGTATGAACACAAGATATCCTTTGATGTAGTGTCTGAATTTATTTAGTGCATAAACAACTACCAACATATCTTTCTCTGTCACTATATAATTGAGTTATGTCCCTTGTAGATTCTTGCTGATGTAATATATGGCATACTCTTTGTTTCCTTCTTTTTGTCCAAAAACTCCCCCTATTGAAAAATCAGAAGCATATGTATGGATGTGGAAAGGTAAGGTTCAATTTGGCACTCTTAAGATAGGTGCTTTGGTTAATGCTTCCTTGAGTGTTTCAAAAGAGTGTTGACAAACAACTGTCCACTCAAATTCTGCATCCTTTATGAGTAAAAAAATGGTGGGGCTACAACTTTGCTAAAGTCTTGAATGAATCTTCTATAGTACCCAATATGTCCTAGAAAAATTCTAACATATTTTTGTCTTTGAGGTGTAGGGAGTGTTGAGATTGCTTCAATTTTATTAGGATCCACTTGAATTCCATATTTTGACACAAAATGTCCTAGTACAATTCCTTTTGTCATCATCATGAAACATTTTTCATGAATCAATGATAAATTGTTTTCTTGACACCTTTTTAGGACCTTCTCCAGGTTATCTAGTGCTTCATCATATGTATGGACCATAAGTTTTGAAATCATCCATGTAGACTTCCATGGAATCATTTACAAAATCTAAGATACTCAACACTTCCCTTTGGAAAGTGGCTAGAGCATTACATAGCCCAAATGGTAGGACAAAATAAGCATCTGTGCCCCAAGGGCATGTGAAATTTGTCTTATCCTTGTCCTTTGGAGCTATCTTAATTTGGTTATATCCATTGAATCCATCTAGAAAAGAGAAGTGTTTTTTTCTTGCTAGTGAATCAATTACTTGGTCAATAAATGGTAGTGGAAAGTGGTCCTTCCTAGTGGCAACATTCAATTGTTTATAATCCACACACACTCTCCACTTTCCTCCTTTATTTGGTACAATGAATAGAGGTGACACCCATTGATTATTAGAAATAGGATAGATGAAACCTACATCAAGCAATTTTACAATTTTGTTTTAACTATATCTCTAAGTTTAGGGTTCATCCTCCTTTGGGGTTTACTTATGGGTTTGAAACCATCATTGATGTATATATTGCACATACATAAGGCTGGGTCAATCCCCTTCACGTCATGGTAATCGTATGAAAAGTTTGTTGTGTGTGCCTTTAGTACAGTGGTCAGGGAGGTATGTTGTGTAACAATTAATTCACTATTAACATTCAACATTTTATGTGGTATAATTTCCAAAGTTTTGGATGATGTTTGAATTGCTGAGAGGTCAATTCCTACTATGCTTGGGACACATTGTTGTAGTAGAAAAGTATGGAAAAATTAGGAGATTGAATCAAATGAACTAGTAGGGATAACATTCTACAGAGGATATTGTAAACATGTTAGGAAATCCTGTTGCTGTAGATCCCTACTATAGTTATTCTATATGATGTTTGATATTAACTCATCCTCATCTTGGTTGTTTAAAAAGGGGTTGTGTTCTATAGTAATGAGGGTTTGCAAGGAATATTGGTCTTCTTCATCCAGGGTAGGCCAATTGGTTTGTTCTAGATCTGCATGTGGCTGAGCTGGTGGATAGAGAAATAATATCTTAGTCACATTTCCATTAGAGATAATCATATTTCTAGACCTGCAACCTATAAATGCATTTGTTGTTGCTAGTCATGGTCTTCCTAATATAAGGGGATAACTTGCAAGCTTAGCCTTAGGATTTAATACCATGAAATATGTAGGGTATTCCCATGAATCCAATGTTATGACTAAGTCCTCAATGATGCCCTCAGGTTTAACTATTGACCTATTTGTTGAACAAGAAAACTAAGAGGGGGGTGAATCAGTTGTAGCAATTTTATCCTTAAAATATTTCACCAATGGTTAGATCAATTACCATTCACAAATCCTTTATTCTACTATTATGATTAATCATTAAGTGTAAATGCAAAAACTGAAAAAAGCAAAAACCATACACATAGCAACACCAGATTTACATGAAAAATACAATAAGGGAAAAACCACGGTGAGGATTAGCTCATAATATAGAGAATATCAAAACCAAATACAAAGGCTCACTACTAGAAAAAGGTTCACTAGCAAAATAAGACTTATTGTCCAAAACATGACTCACTGTCCAACAAGGGTTAACCACCTGGAGGGCTCACTGCCGCACATATACAAAGAAGATAGAAGAGAGTTGTTATAGAGAGAAAACAATCTCAGTGCAATGAATATTTCCACCACAATTCACTCACACAT
Organism: Sequoia sempervirens; assembly: GCA_007258455.2. Taxonomy (NCBI): domain Eukaryota; kingdom Viridiplantae; phylum Streptophyta; class Pinopsida; order Cupressales; family Cupressaceae; genus Sequoia; species Sequoia sempervirens. The sequence continues at coordinate 61,939,563 of VDFB02047397.1, read as the reverse complement.
TTGCAAACATGCTTGAATGATATAGTACACCTTCAACTCACTACATCCAAAAACTCAACAATTAGATTTCACACTGATATGCTCAACCACACACTTTATTTTACATCTATCTTACTCTTACACATGTATACCTCTTTGAAAAATATCTCGAATCTTATTTATACCAACTTCAACTTTGAAACTCATCCAAAGTCGGCCATACACCATTTGCATTTACAAATTTAAATTAGGTCAGTGCCAGAACATTCTATGGTGGAATTAGAATGAGGGTGACCCAAACACACATTTAATGAGGACCTAAATAAGTCCCAACATACCTCCATGAACTTCAAAAGTAGTGTTTAACTCAAGGTCGGCCAATACTAGTGTAAAACACATAAATAAATTAAGCACATTCAACCTTAACATGATCCAATCTTTCCAGATAACAAAATCAACTTGAACAGGACCTCATCAACTTAACCTGAGAACTACAACTAGATACACAAAAAATATTAGTTCACAACTGGTGAACAAATCTCACATTGTATAATGATCCAAAAACCAAAAATATGGACATAGAAACTTTCAATAGCCATGGTCAAAACCTAAGATCCTTACTAGCATAGCAACAAATCCCAAAGCAAACACTAAACACCTGCAACCTTTCTCCATTACAATTTTCTCAATATCCTCAACATATACAACCAAAAACCACCATTCATGACATTAATGACAATAGCAACCAATTGACAACCAATTAACTAGTTGAAATCAATGACAATACCTTCATACTTGCAACAATCTCCCCCTTTGTCACTGATGGCAACACATGATGTGAAAAATCATCAAAGACAACACAACTCTAAACACACTTCTCATGATTTTATTTTATCCCCCTTAGTAGATAAACTTTTTTTACATGATACTTTCTCCCCCTTTGACATCAATGGCAAAAGAAAAATATATTTTCATTGATTTCCCCTTTGACATTACCCGTACTAAATACTAACAAATTCTCAATGACAACACAAGATACTACCTGCTCCCCCTGAGAGGTAGTCACCAAACATCAATCCAGAAGAAAAATAGATCCATAGAACCACCATATTGATGCATCTCCATATGAATCTACTTCAAGAAAGGAGGGAAATGACCCTAACTTCTCTTAGAGATACTCAAAAGTATCTTTAGGAAGAGCCTTCATAAATATGTCAGCAACCTAATACTTCGTAGTTACATACTCAAGGTTTACTTTATTCTCCACTACCTTCTCTCTCAAAAAATGATACCTTATAGATATATTCTTTATCCTTGAGTGCATCACTAGATTCTTTGAAATGTTAATAGCACTTGTATTATCATAGAGGATAGAAATGGGATCATCATACATTACTATGATATCTTTCAATGCCTATTTCATCCACAAAACTTGTGTACAACAAGATGCTGTAGTAATAGACTCAACCTCTGCAGTGGATAAGGAAACTGAATGTTGCTTTTTACTCAACCATGCCACCAATCTACAACCAAGAAAGAATGCACCACCACTTATACTTTTTTTGTCATCAACACAACCTGCCCAATCTGCATCTGTATAAGCACTTAGTGTAAAATTAGTAACCCTAGGATACCATAAGCCATAATACAAAGTGCTATTCAAATATCTGAATATCCTCTTAACATCAACAACACGTGTTTCTCTAGGATATTCTTTAAATCTATCCACAAGACAAACCACATGCATGATATCTAGTCTAGTAGCAATTAAATACAATAGTCCTCCAATCATAGATCTGTACTTGCTCTGATCAGCCTTAGGTGAATCATCATCTTTACTTAATTTGTAGCTAGTCACCATAGGAGTGCATACTGGTTTGGAACCATCCATCCCAAACTTCTTCAACATCTCTTTTATATACTTAGACTATGAAATAAAAATCCCTTTCTTTGTTTGATTGATTTGCAGCCCAAGAAAGAAATTCATCTCACCAAACATAGACATCTCAATTTATTTTTACATTTCTTCAGCAAACATTTTGCACATTGTTTGATTTCCTCCAAAGATAATGTATAATGTCATCAACATATACAACTACTATCAAGATCTTGTCATTTTCAATTTTAAAGTACAAATTACTATTTGTCGTACCTTTATTGAAACCTTATTGAATAAAGTATCTATCCAACCTTGCATACCAAGCTCTAGGAGCTTGCTTCAATCCATCTAAATATTTCTTTAATCTGCAGACCATATCTGGTTGATCTAAAAACTGAAATCCTTCCAGTTGTTCCATGTAGACTTCTTCCAACTCACCATTCAGAAATATAGACTTAACATCCATCTGATAAACTTTGAAATCTTTATGTTCAACAAATGCGATTTTTTTTTTGATAGCTTCCATCCTATCCACCAGAAAAAAATTCTCTTGAAAATCTATACCTTCTACTTGTGAGTAACCCTTACTTACACACAAGCCTTGCTTTATTTTGACCACTTCTCCATTCTCATTCAACTTGTTTCTGAATAACCATTTTGATCCAATTATGCTTTTATCTTCTGGTCTAGGGACCAATTCCCAAGTTTGATTTTTCTCAATCTGCATAAGTTCTTCCATAGATTTCACCCAATGCTCATCTTTTCATGCTTCACTTATTGTCTTAGGTTCAATTTCAAAAAGTAAACATAGATTTATTTCATCATCAACAACTCTACTTCTTGTCAATACTCCTTTTCTCTTGTCTCTAATGATTTGAATTTCTAAATGATTCTTTTGTACATATTTAGGTGTCTTTGGGGACACCACCAAAGCTTCTTTTTCCTCACTCTAATTCTCTTGTTCTTCAACAAATTCTTCAACTTCTATGCAATCAAGTTCATCAGATACATATCCATCAACTTCAATTTAATTCTTCAATGCTTCATCCACCTTGACATTTGTGCTCTCTACAATATTTCTTAGCCTTTTATTGAAAAATTTGTAAGCTTTGCTTCTAGTAGAGTATCCAAGGAAGATACCTTCATCACACCCAACATCAAACTTCCCTAAATTTTCTTCATCCCTTCTGATATAAAATTTGCTTCCGAATACCTTGAAATACTTGACGGTAGGAATTATTCCACACCATAGCTCATAGGGGGTCTTAGTATTGTTAGCTTTTTCTTGAACTTGATTCAACACATAAACAATAGTATGAATATCTTCTCTTCTGTAAAATTTTGGTAGACCTTCCTCTGTAATCATTGATCTAACAGCTTCTTGAATCATCCAGTTCTTTCTTTCAACAACTCCATTTTGTTGAGGAGTTCTAGGAGCATATAACTGTCTTTTTATTCCATGAACCCCACAAAACATGTTAAACTCATTGGAGGTGAATTCACCACCTCTATTAGAACTCAAACATTTTATTCTCAAATTTGCTTCATTTTCAACAATAGCCTTAAATTCCTTGAATCTGTCTAATGCATCAGATTTCTCTCTAAGAAAAATAACCCATGTATATCTAGAGTAATCATTAATTAAAAGCATAAAATACCTGTCACCTTGTAGAATTATCACCCTTTTAAGACCATAGAGATCCATGTGGATCAAACCCAATAGTCTGATAGTAGATTATTTCTTTGATCTAAAGAAGTTTCTAGCTTGCTTTCCAAACTAACAGTTCTTGCAAATAGCATTAACAGGCTTCGTAATCCTCGATAAATCTCTCACAACTTGTACTACACTAATTCTCACCATATTATCAAAATTCATGTGACACATCCTCCGGTGCCATAACCAACTATCATTAATTTGAGTCATAAAGCAATGTCCATCAACATCCTTAAATTGATAAATATTTCCTTTAGACTTCTTTCTAGCAACAAGCACTATTCCAAATCCTTTCCTAATTTCACATCTCTCATCCTCGAAGACAAGATTATATCCTTTAATACACATCTATCCAACACAAAGATTATGCCTTAAACCCTTAACATAGTAGACATCATTAGTATTATGCTTGCCATGAAAAATGACTGAACTTATTCCACAAATCATAGCACCAGTATCATCTCCGAATTTAACTAAGCCTCCATCATATTTTTCAAGTTAAAAAAAATTACTCTTATCACCAATCATGTGATGTGAACAACCAATATCAATAACCCAGTAGTTCTTTTCTTATTTAGCATGAAGGGTAGAGATCACAATATCTTCAACTTTCTCCGAAGCACTTTTCTTTACCCGTCTCTCAGTATTAGTAGAAGTAGATTCATCTTTTATAGCCAAAAAAAAGAATTCATTATCATCAAAATCTCCATAATCAGAGTCTTCATTAGAAATATCAACATCTTCATTCACATAATATGCTTTCTTAATTATCTTCCCTTTGTTTTCATTGCTTAGTCCATGTTTATTCTTCTTAGCTCTTTCCAGACATCTTGAAGCATAATGACCTATTCCTCCACAACTAAAGAATTTAAAAGGTAACTTAACTTCATACTTACCGAAGCCCTTTCTCATCCTTCTTACAAAGTTAGCTTCCACTTCATCTAGGTTTTATTCATCCGGATCTTCAATACTTATAGCCTTAAAAGAAATTTCTGATTTGGATCCATTTCTCAAACTAGGCTTTCTCATTTCAAATGATGTTAGAGTACCTGACAACTGATCTTTAGTATAAGTCTTATAATCTAAAAATTATTCAATAGCAAATACCTTTTCACTATATGCATCAGGGATAGTTATGAGAATCTTCTTCAAAATCATGGAATCATCCACTATTGCACCAAGTCCTCACATTCCAACTACTAGCTCATCCACTCTCTATACATAGGATTTAATGTTTTCATCTTTAGACATGTGCAAGATCTTGAATTATGCTTCCAAGTTCTATAAGTTTGATTCTTTGACCTTTTCATCTCCTTCATGAATCATTCTTTGACCTTTTCATCTCCTTCATGAATCTTTTCCAATGCATCTCAAACCTCTTTAGCAGTCTTTAGATTTGCAACTTTAATTAACTCAGATTACGACATACTATTATTTAGAATGAACTTTGCCTTATTTTTGCTTCATGCGCCTCAATCTCATTAGTTGTACTTGGACCATTAGCAAGAGTAGTATATGAAATCTTGTAAGCTTTCTCAACATCATATCCACAGTATTCCAGATATCCTTTCATCTTTATTTTCTAGATGGCATAGTTTGTTCCATCAAACTTAGGACATTCAATAGTGATCTTGCTTGCCATCCCAGACCTTCCTTAAGTGGTTAAGCTCTTCTCCAAGGAACCAAGATCTGATACCAATTGTTGAACAAAAAAATTGAGAGGGGGTGAATCATTTGTAGCAATTTTATCCTTAAAATCTTTCACCAGAGGTTAGGTCAATTACCATTCACAAATCCTTTATTATGCTCTTATGATTGATCATTAAGTGTAAATGCAAAAACTGAAAGAAGCAAAAAACATACACACAACAACACCAGATTTATGTGGAAAACCAAATAAAGGAAAAACCATGGTGAGGATTAGCTTACAATATAGATAATATCAAAATAGAATACAAAGGCTCACTACCAAAATAGGACTTACTGTTTGGAACATGACTCACTGTCCAACAAGAGTTAACCACCCAGATGTTGAAAATGAAGGTGAAATTGTAGTTTAAAACTTGTAAACCTATGAGACTGTAGATTAAATTAAGCATTCTTTGGCACAATTATTTGTGTATGATTATCTGTTTAAATCAATTTTACCAATTGTAGAAAGAGACAAAATATTGTAGAAGAATGAGACGAGAAGATAGAAGTGACACAACATATACGTGGAGAAACCCTTTCAGGAAAAATTCCACCACCAGAATCAATATTGCTTGTATTATTTAACCTTAGAACAATATTACAATAACACTGTATCAATCCTTGATTTGATATGCTTCTTTGCCTTGAATAATCCTTCTTCACAACATGCAAAAAACCCTCATGGTACTCTCATACACTCGCTGCAATTACAAGCTATCCATGCATTCCATGTGACCAAGCATGAATCCAACATCCCATGCCATGCTTCAAACCCTCACACATGCACAAGCTCAACTTGCAAAGCCTACAATAAACTCTGATGTAATTGCTGCAATAAATAGAAAATTAATGAGCATGTAAACTCATAAGAGTTATCAAATACAAGAGCATAAATCTCCTCTAAAAAACCTATGCCTAGATTGTGCAAGTAGAGTTCCACACTGTAACATGAAGTCAAAACCAAGGTCTCCTCAATTTAGGCCCCCCAAACTGAACACTTAACTGATCATTGGTCAAGAAAATATCTTCCAAGCTTCTCCTCAAAGTTGGTGCCCAAGAATGGTCCCACTTAATTGAGCCTTGTAAATATCTTCTCATGCAAAAGGTGTTAACTCAAATATGCCAAATTGGGCGCCCAAGGTGGGTCCAAGTCAATCTTATTTAACTGAAACATATCTCTCCGCCAATTCATGCAAACATTATGCATGATTGATAATCCCCACTTAACTGAATGTATCTACTTGTTATTTGTCATGCAATTGAAGTCATTAGTCATGAAACTCAAGTCAATTGAAGTCAACTAGCATTCAACTCAAACTAACTACATGCAACTGAAGATAACTGAACTGAACTGAACTGAACTAAACGAAACTAAACTAAACTGAACTGAACTAAACTGAACTAAATTGAACTGAACTGAACTGAACTAAAATTAACTCCACTCATGTAAATATCAATCCCTAATTTTTAGGATCTTTACATGCATTACTGAAGTGTTATCAATCCTCCAAATAGTTAACTTAAGCAAGGTGGGTTCCACCTTCCATGTGGGCGCCCCATGTGCTCCTATTTTGTAGGATCTCTTCTTGGGCATCCCCACATGTTCCTATCATTTAGGAATAATTACAAATGTCAATTTACATGTTCATTTCATTCGAATTTAATCTCTTTCTAATCCTAGTGTTGGTGAACACTTTCCAAGGACTTAGGAGATACATGAAATTTATTTAGGATTGCAATTAAATGGCATCCTATTCCCAACATTCTCCCACTTGAAATTATACACTGCAATTATTCTAAATAAGGAATCATTATTATACAACCTTCTCATCAGGTCTATGATGAACTCACATCCATTTCCAAGTGTAGGCTCCTCGGTCTTTACTATTGAAAAGATTTTATAACAAGTAACCATTCCAACACATATCTCTTAACATAAGAAATATCTGGCCTAACCCAAGTCTCTTTAGTATCCATGATCACCCACCAATCAATCCATGCCAAATTCAAATGCAACTTGCATAATCATGAAGCTCTAAGAAAATGATTAATAATCAAAACCAAAAAGAACTATATCCTCTCCAAAGGAAGAAAAATAACACCTTTACCAAAGACTCTAAGGGTCCTCCATGAAACAAGATGTTAAAACCTCTTCAAATTACATGAAGATAACCATATCCTACCAAATCTCCCACTGAACAGTGATACCGAGCTATACATGGCAACAAGATAAACATCAAACCATCACTGTCAAAAGCTCCCACTGAAACATGTAACCAAGCTATCTATGAAATCATGATAACCATCTCCTAAATGAAGATCATCCATGGCCTCAACATAATGAAAGAAACTGCTGTTAACGACATAAATCCCAAAAGGTCAAGAAAAACCATAATCTCTAAACCAAGAAGATAAAAAATACTTCTTTTACAAATCTGTAATTTCAAAATAGTACAAGCTCCCACTACAGCTACATAATTTAGTTTGAGTTGAATGCTATTTGAATTTAGTTGACTTGAGTTGCATGACTAATGACTTTAGTTGCATGACAGATAAAAAAACCATAACTGAACTGAACCGAACTGAACTGAACTCCACTCATGTAAATATCAAACCCTAATTTGTAGGATCTTTAAATGCATTATCGAAGTGTTATCAATCCTCTAAATAGTTAACTTAAGCAAGGTGGGTTCCACCTTCCATGTGGGCGCCCCATGTGCTCCTATTTTGTAGGAGCTCTTCTTGGGCATCCCCACATGTTCCTATCATTTAGGAATAATTACAAATGTCAATTTACATGTTCATTTCATTCAAATTTAATCTCTTTCTAATCCTAGTGTTGGGGAACACTTTCCAAGGACTTAGGAGATGCATGAAATATGTTTAGGATTGCAATTAAATGACATCCTATTCCCAACACCAGAGGGCTCACTACCGAACAAATACAAAGAAGATAGAAGAGAATTGTTACAGAGAGAAAATAGTCTTAATGCAATGAATATTTCCACCACAATTCACTCACACACTTGCAAACATGCTTGAATGATAGAGTACACCTTCAACTCACTGCATCTGGAAACTCAACAATTAGATTTCACACTAATCTTCTCAATCACAATCTTTATTTCACATCTATCTCACATCTATGTTACTCTTGCACATGTACACCTTTTTCACAAATATCTCAAATCTTATTTATACCAAATTCAACTTTGAAACTCATCCAAAGTCGGCCATACACCATTTGTATTTAAAAATTCAAATCAGGTCAGTGCCAAAATATTCTATGATGAAATTAGAATGAGGCGACCCAAACACACATTTAATGAGAACTTGAATAAGTCCCAATATGCCTCCATGAACCTTGAAAGTAGTGTTTAAAACAAGGTCGACCAATACCAGTGTAAAACACATACATCAAGTAAGCACATTCAACCTTAACACGATCCAATCTTTCCGGATAACAAAATCAACTTGAACATGACCTCATCAACTTATCCTGAGAACTACAAGTCATAAGACTCGAACAAGAAGAAATCCAGAGCAACAAAATTTCTCCCAAACCTCAACTAGATACACAAAAAATCTTAGTTCACAATTGGTGAACAAATCTCATACAATGATCCAAAATCCCCAAAATTGGACATAACAACTTACAACAACCATGATCAATACCTCAGATCCTTACTAGCATAGCAAAAAATCCTAGAGAAAAACCCAGAGCAAACACTGAACACCTTGCAACCTTTCTTTATTACAATTTTCTCAATATCCTCAACATATACAACCAAAAACTACCATTCATGACATTAATGACAACAAAAACTAGTTAACCAATTGACATCAATGAAAAAACCTTCATACTTGCAACACTATCTGCCAACTATAGGACAACGGGGGTAGGTCTGAGCTCTATTAATTATAATAGTTTCATTATTTCCTAATAGCTGCTCCCAAGTCAATCAAGGTGTTCTTTATGACAGTTCCATTTTTCTTGACATCTACTACAGGACTCCCAAGGTGGTCTGTATACTTAGGGATAGTTATGTTTCCTAACATAATTTATATAAGTTTTCATAAGACATGTATAGTTTGAGGGTCTTTTCATTTTCTTCCTAGCTTCTTTAGGCACAATTCTCTCACTATCTTAGTGTAAATAGGTATCTCCTTGATAGCTTGAATGAGGGAGATTTTGATGCAAACATTGTTAAGTTGACCTAACTGTAGACACCTAAATTTGGACACTTAATTTATCCAAATTTATCCCCTTTAATTAACATCCTTAAGTTCTTCTAATCCCTAAGGTATCTAGTTAAATAATTAAATACCTTCCTCTTTTCATCAATTGAATTAAATAAATATCATATTTATTTAATTCCTCCTCATGTCACATCCTCCATCATTTATATCTTATCCTAATCCATCTTCTAATCTCATCATTAAGGTGTGCACATGCCTAATCCTTGATTAGGATGTGTCACATCCTCCAACTTTTACAAGTTGGCCTCTAATCTCTCTTAGCCACCTAACCTTCCTCTAACCCCTCATCAACTTGTCTAATCACCCCCTTTAGTCAACTCTTCCCATCCCCCAAGGAATTTTTAATTCCTTTTGTCTTCCCAAAGTCTTTGAGGAATTTTTAATTCCACTCTCATCTTTCAAGGAATATTAAATTCTTTTTCTCTTCCCCATGTCCTTTATAACATGTGTCCTTGGTCAACCTTATTAAAGGCTTTCTCCCTTTTGGGCAAGGCACTCCACTTCCCCATGTGAATTTTTAATTCACTTTTAATCCCCCAAGGCACTCAAAAAGAATTTTTAATTCTTCACTCCTTCCCACATGTCCTCTCACCCACATGGGAACAAGGACCTCCTTTATGAGGAGATCTTGTCCAATCCCAAGGTACTTTGTACCCCCTCCATGTCATGTACTTCTCTTACACCTCATCTCCACCTCATCTTTCTTAAGCCTCTCCCCATGCCACATGTCAAGATGTGAGGGCTTGTGAGTTCTCAACTCACCTTAGCCCTATATCTTGATATTTGGTGGCTCAATCTTGGCCATCCATCTCTTCTAGGAATTCTCAAAATTCCTATAAATACCCCCTCTTTTCTCTCATTTGGAGGAGATCATTTTGCTAGCCAAACTCTTGCAATTTTATTTCTCAATCTACCCTTAGCCATTTTTGATGTTTTCATCCATTTCCATCCATCTTCACATCATCATCTAGTTTGCATATCTTGCCATCCAAGGAGCATACACATTAAAGATCGAAGGGCCAACCAAAGGATCGATTTGACACAAGGTATAAAGTTCCATTTGTTGTGTTTATCTTGTGTTGATTCCAACTTAGGCTAATCTTGAGGTGTAGGTTGTTTTGGTGTTTATTTGCACTCTTTAGTTTGCTGCTCATTTTCTAATGCATATATTCGACCTATCACATTTCTGGCATGCCCGGTGGGACCCACAAACGGGTTTTTTCTTTCATGTTTGCTATTTTTTTGCATTTTTGTAGGTCCGGGTTACAGAGTGGCAGACCTGTCCTTACAGAGTGGTGGACTTGTCCTTCCGGTGGTAGACCTGTCCCTCCGGTGGCGGACCTGTCCCTCCGGTGGCGGACCTGTCCTTACAGAGTGGCGAACCTATCCTGCTTTGGCAGACCTGACCTCCCGAAGGTGAAATTTCAAGTTTTTACCAATTGTCCTTTGGTAAATTAGGCACATAGTTTAACTAGAGGGGTCAACAAACCTTGTTTGGCATGTTTGTGGAAGGCTATTTGACGTATCTAAACCCCTTGCGCCATTTGGCGATCCTGGGTGACGAGAAATCATAACTTTCCAAGTCCTTTGAGTCACCCCATTTTCATTTTCTTAGTGGGACCTGCTTGGGGATTTCATCACCCCAAGAGATGATTCCAACCATGCGTACCGGTGGGGTATATAAAGGGGGGAGAGCGAAAGTTGTACCTCAATCCAACCATGTTGTAATTGGCGAAGCGTCAGGATGGCGTGAAAAGTTGGTCTGAGCCTTTAGTATCTCGCTAAGGTTCCCGACTCACGCTTGTAACGGGTTGGTGTTCATGGTTTGGGCCTCACGTACCAGGTGTATATCGAGGACTCCTTAGCAACCATGTTCATCCTAGAGTAGAAGACTTTGTTGGCCATACCCATTTCTACTAATCTTAGGGTTGTGCTGTCTGAATTGTCTTTCTCATGCAAAACCAGTCATTATCAGTTTGGCCAAATCTTTTCATGTTTGCTATATTTTGGGTCCTTTGCCTTACCCATCCATCAAAAAAATCAAGCTTAAACTTATCCTTTGGCGGACCTGACCTTATGCTGTGGCGGACCTGTCCTTATCCTTTGGCGGACTTGTCCTTATGCTTTGGCGGACCTGTCCTTATCCTTTAGCGGACCTGTCCTTATCCTTTGGCAGACCTGTCCTTATGCTGTGGCAGACCTGACCTTCTGCTCTTTCTTCTCGGGGCGGCCATTTCCACATTGTTTATCCGATCGACTCCGTTCAAAGGTAGTTCTTCTCATTTTTTCGTGCTCTTTCCGATGATATATACCACTTCATACTTTTGAGAAGTTGGCCGGAGGCACCTTTTTCTTCACCATCTACCTCCTCGAGGGGGGTATACCCTACCATTCTCTCCATTTACTCGTTCCAAGTAAACATTCATCCATTCAACACATCCTTTTATCATTCCAAACTCTCGTTCTGTCATTTCGATCATCCGTTTACTCGTTCCGAGTAAACATTCATCCATTTCACACATCCTTTCATCATTCAGAACTCTGGTTCTATCATTCTGATCATCCGTTTACTCATTCCGAGTAAACATTCATCCATTCAACACATCCTCTCATCATTCGGAACTCTGGTTCTATCATTCTGATCATCCGTTTACTCGTTCCGAGTAAACATTCATCCATTCAACACATCCTCTCATCATTCAGAACTCTGGTTCTATCATTCTGATCATCCGTTTACTCGTTCTGAGTAACCATTCATCCATTCAACACATCCTTTCATCATTCTAAACTCTCGTTCTGTCATTCTGATCATCTGTTTACTCGTTCCGAGTAAACATTCATACATTTCACACCTCCTTTCATCATTCTGAACTCTTGTTCTATCATTCTGATCATTCGTTTACTCGTTCTGAGTAATCATTCATCCGTCTCGATCAACCGTTTGCTCATTTTGAGTATTTGTTCATCCATTTCTATCATCCCTTTCTCCAGTTAAATCATCATTTTCCCCACCCAAATCCGAACTTCATCTCGGGTTATTATCCAAATTGACCTAAGTATCTGATCTGATCGTCATCATTAACATCCTCTTAGGATTGTCATCCATCCTAAGTTAATCATCATCATCGGCCCAATCAATCCATTTTCAATCTCAAAGTGGATTCAGTGCCACAATCATCCATTCATCCTTTAATCCGATCAATCAACATCCTAAGTCATCTAAGATAATCTCTGAGCGGGATTTGTAGTCTCTTTCGTCATCCATCAGTCGATCTTATCAATCAATCATCGATCGATCTTATCTAATCCAATCCAATCCAATCCAATCCAATCCAATCCAATCCAATCGCATCCCTATCCAATCACCTTCAACCCAATCAATCTACTTCCATCTCAGAGTAGATTCAGTGTCCTAATCATCCCTTGATAATCCAATCCAATCATCATCCAATCATCCTAATCTGAGCTTTAATCCAATCCCGATATGAGCTTGTCCTAAATCCCGATTATCCTGATGATCCCCTTGACACTATCATTGCTAGTAAGATTTCTCCACCCACATTCCAAAATCCAATCACCCCATTAAGTTATCCCACCATGTCTTCATCTATGCCTAATCACACTCCTTATGCTACCTTTGACAAGGGATGTCCATCATACCCATCATATCCTTCATCTACATCATCCTCTTATCCAATACCCACATCCTCTTATCCTAGTCTGCCATCACAATACCCCTATCTTGATCCCCCATCCACATCCTCTTATCTCAATCCTTCATCCACATGTACCCACTACCCTAATCTTCCATACCAATCCGCTCAGCCTAATCCTACATTCGCACCTTCCTATCCTAGTCAAACACACCCATCAACTTACCCTAATCCAACACCTGCATCTCCCTATATTAATCCAACACCTGCATCTTCCCATCCTAATCCACCATCCCAATACCTTTATTACAACACGCCGCCCATATCTTCTACCAACGATCCACCGTCCATGTCATCCTATCCTAATTCCCCATGCCCATATCCTTACCTTAATCCTCCATCCAGTCTTAATCTTCCATCTAATCCTAGTCCACTAATCCATAAACCTTCATCCACTCCCACCTCGCCATCTCAGCCTAGCGTATTCAAGTTTCTCCAAGGACTTATAACAAAGAAATATCCCCTCTACGTGATCGAGAACCATGCCATCCCAACCCATCATCCATGAGTCGTTAGTGGCCGAGGCCTTCTCCACCCAACTTTACCTATCGTGATGATGCATCACATCCTCTGGATCCCTTTGAGTCCCATCTCCTACCATCACATCTACCGATCCATTGAACACCCACCCTACTCAGAGGCCGAACCTATCGACGACACCCAAATCCAATCCACTTCTTCCACTCCTAGTATCCATTCCCAGGAATATCTTGAATCCTCCATCCTTCCATCTTCCCCACTTGCAGAGTCCCCCCATGACTCCATTATCATGCCTCCCGCACATGATGAGTCATGCCAAGAGCCTGATCCAAAGAATTCCAACATATCCCCTCCTCCAGATCAAGATCCTACCATCCCATCTAGTCCATCTCAAGATCACAGTCCCCCATCCATTCCATCCCATGATCCTCTTTACATTCAAGATTCTACCGCTCCATCTCCGTCTCCATTGCATGATCCTACTACCACAAAATCAGATCCTATCATGTCCCCTACTCCCTCTCCAGATACCACCTATCCAAATGCTGCTATCCCATCATCTCCTTCTCAGGATCCCCCATCATCACCTAAAAATGCTATCCCCACACCGCTTGCATATCCCCTTGGTACTCTCACATTCTTCCATGGTGGCCTCCTTGCAGAAGAAAAACACAGTGTATATACCACCCATCATCCCCCACCTAATAATGGACTCGCATCATGTTTTCAGGAATAACAAAATCCTATCATGGATCGAATGCTCAAGAACATGAACTATCAAGGAAAAGGTCTAGGCCTTCACGAGCAAGGCATTTTAGAGGCCCATCCAAGTCAAAGAACAAATCTGCATGCAAGGTCTTGGATCTATTCCCCAAAACTCACAATCTAAACATGTTGGTACAACCTCTAGGACGTCCTCAACGAGCCTTTTCCAAAAGAAATGTCACTCTTCCCATCGCTCCACCAAATCATATGTGCCATCCCTCCTCCTCTATCGTATCACCTCAAAACAACCTCCATATTCCTCCTTCATCCGCTCCATCCATTTTTGGGTCCTTACATCCCTCCATCCACAATCTCTCTCCTTCATCTACTCATCCATCTTGGGTTCTTATGTCCCTCCACCCACTCTATCCATCTTGAGTCGTGCATATGCCAAGATCACCTCCTCCATCTCATTCGCTCATTCATCCAACACCTATCCATGTCATCCATCATAAAAATCCCTCTCACATGTCCCATAATCAGGATCAACAAAGGCACATAACTGCACATCCTCCATCTACACATAATCCTCATAATCCTACCTCCACCACTCCACATCATCCATCTTCTCACAACCATCCCATTGCTAGTACGAGCACTTTGGATGCCAGAGGAAAAATGCATCAATCTAAACACCCACATGAATCTAAAGCTTCCCATGTCCCCTCTAAAAGACATGATAAAGAAAAGAAAAACAAAATCCAAAATCAAAATCAAATCTATAGCTCGCCAAGAGCCACCAAAGAAAAGATCAAATCCATGTGGATCCCAAAGAAAAAAGATGCAATGCCATCAAATGAAAAATTTGTAAGAACATCCAAAGTTGCTAATCCAAAGCTAACCATACCCACCTTTCATCTCCTAAGTCTATTTTGGGTCCTTGTGTCCCGAAATTCACTATTCCATCTCCTCCATTATCCCCACATTCTCCATCCATTAGTTCTCTTATCTTTTCACATCCATCACCACATGTGCCAATGTTGGTCCTGAACTCATCTCCCCATCACGTATCCACCCCATCATTCTATCCATACCATTTCCAACATCCCACCCATTATCCCCCGTATCTTCCCCATCAAATCCCTCTCATTCATCCTCTAGCATAATCCATTTATCCTAAGGTTGTACCAAAATCCAACAGTCGATTCGAACATGAGCTCTTAATACCTGATATAGAACTTGATGCTTGAGTCCTTCACCCATATCCTTATCGCATGTCTTCTAAATCCACTTATTTGCCTCCATATCCTTATCCATCTCCTTCTGCATGCTATGCAAAAAGTCCAAAAATACAAAAAAAGTCAAAAACATAAAAAAAAAAAAAATTAAAAAAAAAAAATAGTAAAGAGAAATAATCCATCCGATGGTGAAAACTTGAAAAACAAGCGCCTTGGATAAGTACCATGATGAAAACCTGGCAAACAGGTGTAACGCTCGCCGTGCAAACCCCAAAGAACAATCACATAAAAAGCACAATTTTTTTTTTTTAAAGAAAACAAATAAATCAATATACCCAATATTAAATAATCATGTACATGAACATAAACTTCATTACAATACAAATAACATAACCAACTTTGTTCTTTGGGGCACACAAGGTCACATCGATATAAACATTACAAAACATTAACACATAAGATATCATTCTAACAACAAAGGAACTATTAATGACAACATTAGATATATATACATAGTATCCATCATAAGGTAAAACCATAAGGAACCTCATAGCCAAATAAGGATACAAGGTTGAATTTACATTACAACATCCTTTAAATATACAACATATCCATTACCATAATTTACATCATGATTCCCAATCTTGTGGGACGAATACAATATACAAGATTATCAAAATACATAGAGATCAACTGTTACAAATCTTCAATAGGATGAGACTGAGCCAACAAATGCTGATGGGGAACCCAAGGGTGTGCGGAGCACGTTCCACCCGACCACCCCCGTGCTATGAGGTGACAGAGAAGTAACTCCGACCAAGATTGTCAACTGACAAGAACTGATGTACAAACATACAAGAAGTACCAACATAGAGCCATAACACACTACTCCAAATAACAATGTTACAAAGCAATAACATCATATAACAATACCATAAGAGTACAAGGTCATAAGTCAAATATCAATGAGATCATACAAGACCACAAAGTATACCAAGGATGTATCAAGACAACATTCCATAAATCAACATAAATCCATTTATCAACAATCTAAACCAATTCCCATAACATACTTCCAGAGGAACATAATAAAATAAAACACATGGGTAACTAGGGGAGAGTGTCATCACATAGTCCTACATGGGCTATCCTGTGCTCTTCCTCCCAACTGGAAGTGTCGGTCCCATCTATGGCTATCCTGTGCCCTTCCTCCCAACTGGAGGCGCCGGTCCATAGGGTGACTCATGCGGAGCCGTAAACCTCTCGTGAAGATGAGGTCACGACCTTGCCGATCACGGCCTTCACAGCCTTCCATTAGTCTGCAGAAGCACTAATGAAGACGAGGCATCCATATTTTAAATCTTATAATGATATTACTACCCAACCCTCCTAAGTTAATTATTAGGTTTTCACTTGATTACTAACTCACTCGTGGGTTATCCTGTGCCCTTCCCCTTAAGCAGGGCACTGGCCCCCACGAGGAGCCACTCTCCCTAGAGACCCAACCAAAACCAACAAGAAACAGGGGTGGTACCATCACAATCATGCACATTGAAAAACAACAATAATAACACGCGAGGCATAACCCATCTCGCCAATAAATATCATAACAAAATCTCACAACTCAGTACACCCCAATCGTAAAACATAACATAATAGAAACTCATGATAAAAAAGATATAAAATCAGCAAAAATCACGATCCTCTGGAAGACTACAGTTTTAACACAAATAGGGTTCCCACATCAATGATCTCATAATGTCCCGAACCCAACAAGCCTGCAAGACTCAACTTCATAAAAAAGAACTTATTTAATTCCATAATAAATTCCATTTCCACAATATACACACTAAAAACAAGAATTAAATAATCAAAGCTGACATATATTCATGAATTGCCCTTTTTACTAAATTATCCTATCAAAGTTCATAATTTAACAAATTAATAAAAATTCCTTTCTATTTTCATATTTTCACTATAATAAAATTTTGTTTTATTCATAACAGAAAATAAAACAATCTGTTTACACATAGCATTAATTAAATTAATTTAACAGCTAAATCAGTGAGATCTAATTAAATGAATTAATAAATATACATATATAAATATAAATATAAATATATATACATATATATATATATATACATATATATATATATATACATATATATATACATATATATGTATACATATATATATATACATATATATATTTATAAAAGTATACACGCACATTAAAAGTTAAATAGAATTTTCGTTTTAAATTAAACACATATTTGAAATTCCATTCAAATGAAAAGAAAAGACCATCCATCACACATAATATTACCAGCTGTGGATAGTCCACAGATTGCCACAGCAGTCCAAAGGACTGCTGTGGACAGTCTACGGACTATCACAGCAGTCCGAAGGACTGCTGTGGGTAGTCCACAGTCTGCCGCACCAATACAACGACCGGCTGGGTGGTGGGTACGGCCGAGGCCGAACCATCACCCAGTCAGGATTTTTTTTTTTAATATCAAAACAAAATTAATACGACGAGATTCGAACCTTAAGAATTAAATTTTTCATTCAATATTTACATATATATATATGTGTATATATATATCTAATATATATATATACATATATATATATATACTGTATTTAAAATATTTCAAAAATAGAGAATAAAAATCAATTGCACAAGTTACTGTATATATATCCATTTATACACAGAATGTATTTGTAAAATTTATATACAAACGAGAATTTACACAACCCCGAATTCACAGTAAGGGAATTATTCTTTAATTGATTTATTATTATTATTATTTTTTAAACAAAACTACAGTAATACTGTTCAATTTCAGAATCCCAACAAAATTTCATTTTGAATAAATAACAATCTCGAACCCCAGTAAAATTTCCTTGATTGAATAACAGTCCAAAACATTTCTAAAGATTCGAAGATTTTCTTTCCACACGTATTAAATTTCAAATTTCAGAAGAAAATTTCATTCACAAAGAATAATTCTTATTTCATTTGATGCTACAGAAAGAAGATAATTTAAAAGGAAGAAGGAGAACCTGGTGTCCTGTGCCTGAAGAAAAACTGTAGAAGCTTTATCCTTTTTGCAGATCAAATCCTTCGCTACCGATTATTTTCAGCAACAGATCCAAAATCCTCCCTCAAACTTGAACCTTATTTTTCAACAAATTCTCCAGAATAATAGAAAGAGATTGATAGAAAAAAATGAATGCAAAATTTCTCCAGAATCCGAAAGAAAAGAATGCAACCCCATACAAAGAAAAATCCCCTAAATAAATCAATACTCAGAAAGTCTCTTCCGTTTCCTCTTCCCGGGAATACCAGAAGTCACTTCTCCAAAAAAATAAATAAAATTTAAATATATTCAAATCCACAAATTTTAACTTTTTATTTATTTATTTATTTATCATCTCCACAAACACTTTATTAAATGATCACATGCCAAAAAAAAAATTAAAAATCAACCATTTGCAAGATTTTCTCAAAATAAATTTAATATTTTCACAAACTACTACTAACATTTATTTATTTATTAATTTATGCTTTATTTTATTAATTGTTTAATTATTTAAATCATAATATAAAACCATACACCACTTTAAACAAGTCATAAAATCACAATAACATACAAAGACTAACGTAACAACAAAGTGGCTATGATCAAGACGCACAAAACCAAGAAGATACAAAACTATTGACATCTTGGAACGGGTTACTTCCATGTCACCTTTGTTCAACTTCCTGCTGTTGGGTTGGTACAATGCTCGCCCAGACCTATCGAAATAGGTGGAGTCAAGTCTTATTCCTACAAAGCCTGCATTCAACAAGGTGATACACAACATATATACATATAATCAATTACAAAGCATTGTGAGAAGGATTTGCAGTGTAGCAGGGCGCTCGCGAATGAGTGATGCTACCTATCCCCTCACCAAATCATATCATCATCTATTGCATTATAAAATTACATTAATTTGCATCAACATCATCAATTACTATTCTCTAGTCTACTGTATTCCAATTAATTCCATCAAAACAATCATAAATAAAAATATCATTATAATATCCATGACATCATAAGAGTAATATAATCAGTAACAGTCTAAGCTACCACAACATAATATCAACAGTATCATCAAAACCACAGAGAATGTCAAGAACAAGCAGTAATATGAGGGGTATTACAACAGGCGTCATGTGTAAATCCCTATCTGCACTTGGGGGCAGCTTCTTGATATGCATTCCCTCCATCTACTATGCTTCTTGCTGCACTCTCGGCTATGCACCCATCTTCTTGCTATACATCATTTTCATCCATCTCCTCCATCCTATTGAGCTTACACATCCTGTTTGGCATATCTCATTTATCCTAATCCTCCCATCCTCCTTGTGATCTTGATAACAATGGGGAAAACATATAAGCACGCTTTGGACACCTCTTAGCATACATTCCCCTCATCCGCACACTATCCTAATCCTCATTCGCACTCGTCTATCTTCCTTATCCACCCATCATGCTACCTTCCATCTCCCTTCCTTATCCATGCATCCTATCTTCATCCATCTCACTCTTTTATCTTCCCATCCACTTGTCTTCCATCCTTCATTCCTCCCCGCACACGACATATCTAGAGTGGGGGAATCTATCTTCCTTTGTGCTATAGTCCTTGGAGACATCATTCATCCTGTCAAAACACTCCTTTCATATCCCCATCTCTGTCTTCCTACCAATCCCTTATGTCTTCCCGTCCTCGTCTTCTTATACATCCAACCATTCCTTTTAAACCTCCTTATCATTCTCCATCCATCCTAGCATCTATCCATCTACCTAGCCAATCCCCTCTATTCATCCAATCTCTTCCCCCTCCCCCATCCCTATCTTCATACCCGTCCACCATCACATCCCTGTCTCACTATTCCATCCCTACCTATCTCCCCCATCCTTTTCATCTTCCCATCCTCATCTCCTTCTCCTCATCCCATCTTATAATCCCTTGTCATTGGTATCTCATCATTCATTTATCCATCCTATCATCCTCCCAATTCCTCTTTTGATGACTTGGATAACTATCCCATCCCTGAGCTTCGTGATCACCATCATCCTCCAATCCAATCCAACAGGTTTATCTTGTCCCATTGTGTCAGTCCAATCATTTTATCCCCTTATCTAGGGTTATCTCGTCATCTTTCATCCATCACTTGTCTTTGACCTTTGTCGAACTACGTTGCCCCTACGCTTTCACATAGGCAAGGTCGATCATTTGATCCGCCCCCGGGGTTCCATCCATCATCGGTCTATATTTGTCCACTTTTCTCCTATTCTCCATCCTATCTTGGTCATCCATCGAAATCTCCATCATGGTCAGTCGTCAGCCTTTTATCAAACTACGAGGGCTCTGCGCTTCCACGTAGGCAAGGCTAATCTTTGATCAGCCCCTGCGCCCCTAGGTTGCTAGGATGTGTTAGTCTCCTATCGTGTGTCGTGTCGTCAAGCTATGCCCTCATCTAGCTGGTTCTTAACAAACAATATCCACTTGTATCATCATATCCAATTGGTTCTGAATATCCTGTGTCATATCGGTCTTTCAGTTTAGTATCCATCATTGGTCTCAACAGGATGCATCCTTCCTAACAGACCTCATCTATCCCATCCATCCCCTGATCCTATGGCAAAGGACGTTTGAATTTCATTGTGATCTTTTGATGCTTTTGGATTTTGTTTATCATTTGAGCTCCCTATCATCACTTGTCATGGTCGCCTTGATCCATCATATCATGGTGTGCTTTGACTAGTCAACATAGGGGTGTATCTTGATCTTTTCTTTGTCTTCTCGGTTGTCCCACGTAGTACCCACCAAGATCCCTGAGGTCTTGTGTTATGTTGGGGCATCCTTGTGTGCTTGTGGTTATCCCAATACCTGGCCTGACCAAAGTCATCGCGACTTTGGGGTGTTGGGATAGCCTTCTTGTCTGTTATGTGTGTTTTATGCATTAGACACTAATTCGCCTTGGTTCTTCATACCCTGGCATCTTGTGTCTTATGCTATAGAAAAAATCAGTGCTCCGAAGATGGAAAATTGTATTAGGATTGCATTTCATTTATCATTCTATTGTCTTGCATGTATCCCCCCATCCATTCATCTTTCATCCTTATCTCACATCTCTATCCAATCCCCATCCATTCCATTTAGCCTGAATCATCTAATCATATCCTTGGTCTTGTTCTCAGTCTTGTTACAAGCCTAGATCCAATCATCCTCATCATCATCCCATTTTATTCTTCCATATCCCTTCGGTGTTGTTTGGGATGTATCCTTCCCTCGTCAACAACACGTTCATCATCATCATCAGGAGGTATTCTTCCCTATCCTTTAGTGGTGTTTTGGGATGTATCCTTCCCTATCCTCATTGACAACATTCCATCCATCCTCAACCCCTTTTGGCTTGTACCTTGACTGGGGCAACATCATCTTCATCTCTGCATCCATTTTTGTTTCCCAATCTCCTATCACCTTTTCATCCTTTCTTACCCATCACTTTGCATCATCTTCTTCAGCCCCCCTTGCATCATCTCATCCATTTCGAGAGCACACTCGTATTCTCTTGAACCCGCATGTCCTCTCGAGGGGGCATCCTTCATCCCTAACTTTCATCTTCACCCCCATCATCTTCCTTCCTAGTCACCCCTTTGAATGACTGGGGCATCTTTTCCAATCTAACCATCTTCTTCTAGGTTCTATGTTTTAATATTCTTTGAAATGATGCTATTTCATAACACCATCTCAAAGAGGGGAAAAATGTAGACACCTAAATTTGGACACTTAATTTATCCAAATTTATCCCTTTAATTAACATCCTTAAGTTCTTCTAATCCCTAAGGTATCTAGTTAAATAATTAAATACCTTCCTCTTTTCATCAATTGAATTAAATAAATATCACATTTATTTAATTCCTCCTCATGTCACATCCTCCATTATTTTTATCTTATCCTAATCTATCTTCCAATCTCATCATTAAGGTGTGCACATGCCTAATCCTTGATTAGGATGTGTCACATCCTCCAACTTTTACAAGTTGGCCTCTAATCTCTCTTAGCCACCTAACCTTCCTCTAACCCCTCATCAACTTGTCTAATCACCCCCTTTAGTCAACTCTTCCCATCCCCCAAGGAATTTTTAATTCCTTTTGTCTTCCCAAAGTCCTTTGAGGAATTTTTAATTCCACTCTCATCTTTCAAGGAATATTAAATTCCTTTTCTCTTCCCCATGTCCTTTATGACATGTGTCCTTGGTCAACCTTATTAAAGACTTTCTCCTTTTGGACAAGGCACTCCACTTCCCCATGTGAATTTTTAATTCACTTTTAATCCCCCAAGGCACTCAAAAGGAATTTTTAATTCCTTCACTCCTTCCCACATGTCCTCTCACCCACATGGGGACAAGGACCTCCTTTATGAGGAGATCTTGTCCAATCCCAAGGTACTTTGTACCCCCTCCATGTCATGTACTTCTCTTACACCTCATCTCCACCTCATCTTTCTTAAGCCTCTCCCCATGCCACATGTCAAGATGTGAGGGCTTGTGAGTTCTCAACTCACCTTAGCCCTACATCTTGATATTTGGTGGCTCAATCTTGGCCATCCATCTCTTCTAGGAATTCTCAAAATTCCTATAAATACCCCCTCTTTTCTCTCATTTGGAGGAGATCATTTTGCTAGCCAAACTCTTGCAATTTTATTTCTCAATCTACCCTTAGCCATTTTCATGTTTTCATCCATTTCCATCCATCTTCACATCATCATTTAGTTTGCATATCTTGCCATCCAAGGAGCATACACATCAAAGATCGAAGGGCCAACCAAAGGATCGATTTGACACAAGGTATAAAGTTTCATTTGTTGTGTTTATCTTGTGTTGATTCCAACTTAGGCTAATCTTGAGGTGTAGGTTGTTTTGGTGTTTATTTGCACTCTTTAATTTGCTGCTCGTTTTCTAACGCATATATTCGACCTATCACACTAACAGATCAGTTTCAACTGGTGTCTGATGCCTTTGAACAACTAATCTCTCAGGAAATGGAGGCTTAGGACTTGAAGTGGCTTGGTTAACCTGATTTGACACAGGCTCCTTAGGTGGATTTTTTGAGATCTCTGCTAGGGTTTCCTCATCAACCAACTCAGTAATTTGAGGGGATGAGGGCCCAACCAATGTTTTCCCTAATATGAGGTGGACATCACTCACCTCTACCCCATAAGTAGGGTATTGAATAACTTCATTAGTATAGGCTTGCTAAATAGGCTTGTTATTGGGTTAGGTGTAGGTTGAAATGGAAGATGAGGTGCTCTAGGTGGCTATGGTGATGGATTTGTTGGGTTTGGCATAATGGCTTATTGTTGTGGTTGTTGGTAATTCATGTTTTGGTTTTTCCATTGCTTGCCTCTTTCCCATTGGGGCTACCATTGGTTCTGTTGAGGTGACCATTGAGAATTATAGTTAGGTCCTTGAAATATTTTTTGTGGCCACATGTTGTGTTATTGTTGGTTTCAATTTGGTTGAGGATTTTTCAATTGGATTTGTGGATTTTCCCAAGGTTGAGGGTTCCAACTAGAGAAATTTGAAATGCTACTAGGAAATGACATTTTGTAATTCAAAGGGTATGAAGGCATACCTTGTCTTGGATGGCATGGTTTCCTTTGAGCAATATAGAACACTTGTCCATCTTCATCTTCCAGTGTGTGAAAGTTTGGTTTCCCTTGTCTACTCTAAGAAATACTTTCCATTATTTTGCATTTGCAATTAGCTTTTCTCTGTCTACAATGTCGATATTATTCTGTAAGGGTTGCCTTTACTTCTTTCTTTTTAATTATATAAAAAATATCCAATTATGTGGCCAAATGGCTGATAATATCATCCTCCATGTTAGACAAAAGATTACTCAATTCAACTCTAGATACTTCATTGGATGATTTGTTGATGGAAGACGTCCTATCTCCTCTAGCTTTCTTTATGAAATACCTTGAATAATTCCTACATGCCTTACAAATCTTCTCAAATGGTGCTTTAGAAACATCTCCTACCCCAATTAGGTTAAGTGTGTCCATACAATCCTCATTAATCCCCCTCAAGAATATCATCTTTAAAGATTCATTAGAGAGTCTATTTTGGAAGGATTTATTAAGAACTAGAACCTTTCCATGTAGTCTTCCAAAGATTCATCCTCCTTTTGTGACATCCTAAAGATGTCATCTCTCTTTCGTCAATTCTTCTATAGTAGTCTTGGTGCTTCTCCAAGAAATTTGTCTTCATGGAATTACAATTAGGAACATATCTTCCTAAACACATGAACCATCTTAGAGCAACATCCTTCAGTGTTGCTGGGAATAGTTTTAGCCTATGTGCATCTATTTTGTAATCATAACTTCTACAAAGCACATCAAACTCAAATAAGAAGATATATGGGTCCTTAGTGACCAACCCATAGAAGACAAGAAATATTGAAGGAGGTATATTCTTCAAGGTAGTTTCTCTCTCCTAGTTGGTATTAGGGAACTCAAAGGTTACATGCTTTGGTGGGTCATACATCACTGCATCACCCATGGTTGGAAGGTCTCCTCTGTATCTATAGTGGATGTTGGTGTTAGGGAAAGTTATTCTTTAGGAATATCCTTAGTTTGTTCACTTTGATCACCAATATCCTCTATAGCTTCATGTGTTGAGGTGAGAAATCTTTCCAAAGTGTCTCACTACCTCCACATACAATAGTTGTGACTTTTTTGGTCAATGAATCCTGCACAATGTTAGTAAAATGTTATGGTATTGATGGATTAAAACCTAATTATCCTAAGGATGGAAACAAAACACTAAACTATGAAATATTTGAAATAACATAGGAGAATCTTGAATATAGCACCATCCTTGACAATGATGCCAAAAATGTAAGGCCCAACTAATGCATAGTCAACTTGGTGTTAAACAAAAAATTCAAAAGTGGTTCTTAGTTGAATAGTCCACTAAACCCTCACAAGGATCCATTTAATTATCAACTAAGGCTACATAAAATTTTGATGATGTTGAAACTATATGTGCATCTAGAGATTCTATACTGCCTATATCATCAAGTATAGGTGGTTTACACATGTGCATGAAAATGGAAAATAATTGAAAAGGGAATAAAGCTTAAAATGAAAAATAGAGTAAATAGATTAATCTGGCACCTATGCTATGGGTACTCTCAACTTAGTATTGTAACTAGTTAACTGCTAAACTGAGCTCTGCAATAAACTATACCACTATCTATTGACTCTTCACAACTCAACTAATTAACTACCTCGGGGCTTGAATCAAATTAATGTTATAACATGCATACAACAATGAATCTATTTTGAAATTAATGTAACTTAAAACATTTATTATAACAACAAAAATGAAGTGGGTGGACAGTACCTTGAGTGGCCCTTTCTCAAGCTATTGTGCCCACAAGATAAACCAAATACGAGCTACTAAATCAGCTAATCATAGCATTAGGCTAAAACCATCTTTATTACATTGAAAACTAAACACTCATGATATAATATGAATCTCCAATAGATTTCTCATTCAAAAATTCACATTCATTGCAACAATAGACTTAACAATTGTCTTGCTATAGCATAAAAATTAAGAATACACTTCAATTGTAATTATAACTATATTTTCAACTAGATTTACTCCTCAACCATCCATCCCTAGATATAGGCATGAGGGGGGATTTATTTGTATAAGGATTCAAAATAGAAACAAAAACTAAAAATTAAATGCCAGTGTTCACTCTCCTCATGAATAGGAGGTGAACAATTCTTTGCAACAAAAAAATTAAATTAAAAATAACAACAAAAGAGAAGTAGAAACAAGACTCTTGATCAAATGATTTTGATAGAGACAACCAAACTATCACATGAGCCAACGGTATTGACCCCTTCTTCCTCTTTCATGTTTATTTATTGTCCTAGTGACTCACAATTCAACCTCTTCAAAAATCACCTTCATTTATTCTATAACTATTTCATGTTCATCAATCTAGAATCTCCCCTGCTATTCGTGATCCTTTGGTTGCAAGCTGAGCTTCCCAGTTACTATGGGTTACAATGTGCTTGCTCTAACTTTTGGGCTGCAAGCAATTAGTTCATCTAACATATACACACTACCAATAACCATAAATTAAACATAGATTCATACTGCATTCCATACATATTCACATAATTAACCCATGCAATTACCAACATATCATAATCATATTTCCATCCATCAAAATATGGTTTAGGTTGCATGAAGGATATAAAAGACTATAATTTTAGGAATTTATATGAAATAAGTAGTTAAAAATGTTTGAAAGATATGAACTAATCAAGAGAAAACTAGCTATTAATCGAGCTCATCAAATATAACAAGATTTATTCATGAAATGGGATGTACTTGCCTGTCCCCAATGTATGACAAGGTGTAAAATGGGATTGATGGGGAAGTAGATGAGGATGAGGACCTTCAAGATGGCGGATTCAAATTTATTACACATGGCGCTTGCGAGTAGGTTTTCACTATGGTACTTGTCCAAGATGCCACCAAAGGAAGTTTTCACCGGAGGAGGATTTTTATCTTTACTTTTTTTATATATTTTTGTATTTTTTTTCCATTTTTGGCATTTTTTGCAATTGGGATATTCATTAAACTAAATTTGGAAGCACGAGAGGTGCACATTGTTGGTTATCAATCTAAATTTTTTGACCTTTGATCTCACTAATTTTTTTGATGAAATCGATTTTGATATAATTGAAGATAATTAATAGCATTGAGGCACCATTGATTTGGATATACTAACTTTGGAAACATGTTTTGTATTTTTTGATGGCTAAGATAATACCACTAGTGTTTGCACCATGGACACCATTGGGAACTTCCTTTATTATAATAGTAGCCTCTTTTGAATTAAGGTATCTCAATAGAGTGACTTTGAAGCTCCTTTGATATGATGGTTTTCCAGGTATGATGATATGGAATAAACAATGGAAAAATTATTTATGGTGTATGCAAGATACATGGGTGGTAAGGTGTAATGATAGATGCATTTGAAAATGATATGATATAATGGATTGTGGGGACCAACAAGTTCATGAGTGAATTTTAATCTTGGGAAGTCAAATGTGGGGCACAAATATTTTTGACATAGAATTGACAGTGATGACCATTACGTTGCACAAATTAAAAAAGGATTCAAGTAAAGAAATGGTACTTGTTCTTGATTATTTATGATTCTCATTAGATACTTATTCTTCTATTGACATACTTATTACAATTTGAAATATTTTGATATCAGTATTTGTATCCAAATTTATCTTTTGAGATTCCTTTTTCTAGGAGTATTGGTTGATTTCACCACTTTGAAAATTCTGAGGGAAGGTTTTGTTCCTTGTCTAGTGATGCCTCAAAGAGGTTTTCATTAGTAGACTCAATAATTTTTTGCTTCTTTTTATTTGGTTTTTCTATCTGTAGTACTTGAAAGAGGTTTTTGCTAGGGATTCATTTTTTCTTTTTTTTTGAATTTTCAAGATTCAAGAACTTGGTTTATCCCCTAAAATAAACGACTTGATCTAGTTCTATGTCAAAAACTTTTATATGTTCATCAATTTGAATACCTTCACTGAGTCTCATGAACTTAGCTATAAGTTGGTCATTTTCAAATATGTCCCAATACATAGGATCTTGTTAGTCCTAATAAATGAGGTTTGAAAATTCAAATGGAAGATTAATGGAAAGTGAATGATTGGTTCAATAGTACAAATTTTTGGCTCATTGAAGAGGGTGGATAAGTCAAAAAGGAGTCTTCAAGGTCTTATTCCTTAAAACTCTTATCAATGATAGAGGCTCCTACTGCAATATCATAAATACAGTTGGAATCATAGGATATCCATGTTCTTACACCTTCTTAATGCCTTAGGATAAATCTCTTAAACAAAACATGGTGAAAATTCTTCTTGTTTGTATAACCATGCATTTACATCACCGTTTATGGTTTCATCATCAAGGAAACCTTTACATTGGATGAATTTAAGATCTATCTTCTATTTATTCTTTAGTGGTTTTTCATAATACTTTGGAGACAAAAGTATTTGACCAAAATGTAAGGCATTTTTTTAATCTCGTACTCCCCACAACCTTTATCTATGATATTAAACTTGACAAGGGAATCTGGTTTTGTAGACGATCTTGATGCTAAAGTATTATGATCAACATATGGGGAAGATGGTAATGATGATGGAGAGAGGGAAACATCTACACTAGGACAATGTGTCAATTATTGTAGGGAACTTCCAATAATCTATAGTATTGTAATGGGTTTAAATTTGTTGGAGTTATGATCTCTACATCATTGTGAAAAAACTTGATACATTGGTGGTAGGTGGAGGGGACTTCTTAAATGGCATGGATCCATGGGCAACAAATGAGGATGCTATATGGAAACTTAAGGTCAAGTATATACATCATGGTGTGTTGTAAAATTGGACCAACTTGTAGGGAAGCCAAATTATGACTTCAATCTCTCTTGTTGCTTCATCATATGCTTTTATGATCATCTTCTTTTCAACTTCTATGTCATCTTATGAATATCCAAATTATTTTATGATCTTTTAGGTACATATATTGAAAGAAGACCTACCATCTATAAGTAGTCATTTGACCTTATGTTTGTTGACAATTATCTCTATATAAAGTGCTATGTTATGGGATGACTTTAGAGATGACATATCATTTGGAGTAAAATTAAGGTGATATGAAGAGGAAAATTGTCCTAAAAGGGCTTTAAATTGGTCAAGACTAATATTACTGGGAACTTGTGAATCTCTCAAAGCTTGGTCTAATATGTCCCTAAAAATAGGGGATGAACTAAGAAGCTCCAAGATATAAATCTATGTTGGAGTCTTTTTGAGATGCTCAATAAAATCATATTGGGTATCTTGTTGAAAGGACAAAAATGTCCCTTGAATGATGAATTAACCATGACTAGTGGTGAAAATGCAATTAGGACCTTTAATAATGATAATATTGACCTGTGGTTTGACTTCTTCGATATGGCCTATTATTGATTCATATGAGGAGGATGTAGCATGAAAATTATTTGTTTGGTGACCTTAATTTTGACCTTTATTATACATTGGAGGTTAGTTTTGGTCATAATTAGGGAATGAGTTTTAATAAATACCTAATTTCTCATTAGGTGAAGAGTATGACTAACCTTCCACTATAAGTTCACCTCAGTCAATAAGATCTTGGACATAATTTTTGAGTTGCATGCACTTTAAGAGGGTATTAAATTTAAACAAATGGTATTTATAGTATTCAATATCTCTCTACAATGGTTTTGATTTATCTTTGTCAAAGAATTGAGTGTATGGGTATTTAATCATGTTTTCCTTGATGAGTTTTCTAAACACTATTTCTATAAATTCCTCTAAAGTAGTGTATTTATGTCTTTGAGTTGTAGGGGGTCTTGATGGTCCTTGTTGCATGGTAACATGATTTTTTTGGACATTTTGAATGTTGGGGCTGTTTTTTTTTCCAATGTTGGTGTAATTTGGATAACTTTAGTATCAATGACCCATTCACTTATGACATTTTTATTTCTAGGCCAAAATTTAGACCTGTCATTAGTTTTTGTTGTTCTTCTCCTAAGTAAGATCTAAATTCCTTGAAAATCACATCTCTAGAAAATATTACTTTATAGGTTAGAATATTTTAAAGCTTATAACCTTTTACATTCTCATTGTAACCAATTAAGATGCATTTTTGTGCTTTTAGATCCAATTTAGATCACTTATCTTAAGGTAGATGAATAAAATCATCACAACCAAAGACCCTTAAGTGTGAACATAAGGCTTTCTACCTAGCTCTTTCCTTCAAGGTTCAATTCATTATTTCTACTACCTCATTTTGTTGGGAGTATAAGGACTAGCCTTTATCCAAACAATACTTGCATGCTTACAAAACTCATCAAATTCCATGGAACAATATTCACCCCCATTTTTAGATCTCAACACTTTTATATTATAATATGATTGCTCTTAAACTAATGTCTTAAATTCCTTAAACTTATTGAAAACTTCAGATTTAAAATGCATAAAATAAGTCCAAGTGTATCTTGAGACATCATCAATGAAAGAGACATAATACCAAGATTTATCCAAAGAGTAAACATTGTAACATGCCAATTGTTCACGCAAGTAAATTTCCTAAGTTTTCACTTCCAAGTAAATAAACTATGTATCTTAACCATTGCTATAAAATTTTACTTTTACAAATGAGAACTAATGAACATAGAAGACAATTTTTTTTACAAATTCCATTTCAAATATCATATTCCACATGCTACATTATTTCCTAAGAATGTATACATAGTACATACATAGCTCATTCAAGCTTCAAAGCAATAGAAATAGATGGTCTAGGAATCTCCTTTCAAGTCTCGGTCATCAGTTGAAGAGAAGCATCACTCAAGTGCTTTTTTTCTAACCAAAGACTCATATGTGGTCCCCCGCACATCTATCATTAGATAGATGGACCTTCCCTTCGACGAAGAGATTGGTTGAATAACCTCGTAACTATAACCATACTGAGCTCAGTGATGTGCCCTAAATATCTAGAACTTGTAAATCTTACAATCCTCATCTAGTATGCATAAAAGGAACATGGTGAATTGACAGTGGAGCCAAAGGAAAACACACTACTTTGGCCAAGGTATTCTCACTTAGTACTTTGAGTGACATTCATCCTATTCACATACACTACCCTAGCTCGATTTGAATTTAGAACATTATAACTATGCATAGGTAAACCTTCAATACATAATCTTCAACCCTAGAATTAACCTATTCCCTTTTCCAATACAATGATACCTCAATAAAACATAAGCAAAAGCATAAGTTACCCCCCTTTCAATGGATAACCTAACCCTAGGTATAACTTATATGCTTTTTAAGTCTATGAGATAACTTGTATAATATAACTCAACAAGCCATTCCCATTTTGTCAATCCTAGTAAATAATACTATGGATGGTAATAAAACACTCCTTAATATGGATTAAGTACAAGCACTTATAAGGAAAACATATCAATAGAATTTTCCTTTCCTTCAAGCAAATAGTTTATAATTCTACTTCAAGTAACTAATACAATTTCCAATTTAAACACAAAAAACAAGTAATCTTTCAGAAAAAGATAAAACATGAAGAGAATAGAATCTCATTCCTACTTAACGCTTAATCCAATTGACCCACTGAATCTCAAGCTTGGCCTCCTCTTATAATTAACTTAGCAAACAACCCTCTCAATTTCTCTCACTAAATTCCTCACTATTATCATAGGGATTTGCACCCGCATGTAGGGCTAGAAAGCTCTGCAATCCTGTGTAACATTGGATCAAACTTAGGTTGTGGGTGACCTATAATGAGATTGAACCTCCAGATTCTAGGTTGGCTTCCTATTTATTCTTCTGATTTAGCTAATGAAATTGGTTGGGAAAAGGGAAGAATGTGTTGAAATGAATGCAAAAACTAATTTATGTATTGGAAATGCACTTAGATGACGATGTTGCATGCAACTTGTTTCACAATTACTCTTCAATAATCCTATTCACACAACTAAATCTAAACAGTTTAACCACATAAATAATTTATATGAAGGCTTGACTGTATTACCATCTTTGAAGGAAAAGAACGTCTTCACAACTAAAATAGTAAAATAATCCAGATGCACAACATATAACCTGTGGAATCAAACTTGATTGTATACAAGCACATATGAATGAGACAGGAAAATAAAGGTTCCTGAGATTAAAACACGATAGATTTCTTATCAAATCATTCACATAGCATGACACCTGATATTTTGAAGGAAAATACTTAGTACACTGAAAGGTAAAAGGAAAGCTTTGCAAATTGATAAAAATTGATTAACCTGTAATAACCTGCTACTGTATATTAATCTGAAACTGAAAGCTGAGTTACAAAATATTTCTCTTTGTAGAATGAAAAGTTTGAAAAATAAGAACTAGAGGAAAAAGACTAACTTTTTCCAATATATACAAAAGGCATGCACAAAGCAGCAAAAAGGTGAACTGAATGAGAACTAAAGTGAAAACATCTCCAATGTGAAATCCAAGTAGAAGAGATAATCCTAATAAAAATAGCCCAAACTCATGCAAAAATGAGTGAACTCAGTCTCAAACTAGCAGTCAACTTGTAACTGACCCATGGAGTACCCAAACTGAACTGAAAATTCCACAAAAAGTGGGCCCAAGCATGCAAAAGCTTCCTCGTTTATATCAATCTGCATGATGACTTGAACTCTATCTCCATATTGTGCATGACAAACAAGATTTGTGATTTTTCGATGATCTTTAGATAACTTTAACTCATATTTCCTTGCATGGATTTAAAAGGCAATCTTTTAATTAAATATTAAAGATAATCATCTAATGATTATTTTAATATTTAAATGTCTGATAACTTCACCCTTTATTACATGTTCAAATATTAAAGTAATAATATTATTATCTTTAATATTTAATTGATATTTGTTACTCCTTAAATCCATGCATAAGCACAATACTTCAAAATTAAAAGATAATTTTGAAGTTAGCATTAAAAGCTCATGGGTCCCTCTGCATCATTAGGTTCTTTGACTTAAGGGTCAATACCACGACAAAAATATGATGAAATGACTATTATTTTAAAACTTAGTAAAAAATTCACTCCACTCGAATTAGGGATTTCAACATAAGCATTGAAACCCTAAAACCATTATCATTTCACACTTGACTTTTTTGGAGAAACTTCATGGAGAAGCTCAACTTGCACCATTGCTTGTGCTGTTTTGATGATTTTTTCCTCTGAGTTTCTCCAAAAAGGTGCCTAGTAAGCTGTATTTCCTCATTATTTTTGAAATTTTGCTTTGTCTTGAGGGAATTTATGGGCCTCTATAGCCGCGACCATACATTATTGATGGATGAGAAACTCAGCCGCCATGGTAAGAGCAAGGGTTTGTAGCATGAAGGTTTGGAGCCATGTATTTGAGCCTATGTAGCTCGATTTCATCCCTGCTAATAGTGGTAAGTTAATTTTGAGCCATCTCATGGCTTCTCCTCACTATTTCAAGCTATTTCCTGCTTCATTTTGCAAATAGAAAAACCTCTAAGACCGCGGGCACACTTTTCATATTCTCAGGTTTTCATCTCCATTATTCTATGTTTTTCCTGCTTCTTTCTGGGTGCCATGAGAGCTCGATTCATGTATAAAGCAAGGCTCAAGGACAACTTAGCCACAACTTATCTGGTCATTAACAGGTGTAAATGGTAAGTTTTCCATTTGTCTCTTTGCTTCCTTCTTAAAATAAAAGGTTTTGAAAGCTTTCCACTTTGGAATGGTAAATATTCATGAGCTAAAAGTTCTCTTCAGGCTACGACCATGCTTTTCTTGATTTGGGTATTTCATCATCTTGTTTTTGTACTTTCCCTCTTAGGTCGAGGGTTTTACTTCTATAGGCTGTGGTTGTTGGGGTTTCTTCAAAACCCTCAAGAGTTTATTTCTTTCTAGTGCTTGTTGACTTTTTCACCATTATTTTCCTACAACTGGGGTTTGTGTTGGCTCGACTTTTGATATGTGGCTTTTGTCATGCTTACAGGACGAAACCTATGAAGCATAAATGTTTGATTTTGACATGCCATAGTACTTCTGATTGCATTGTTCTTTAATTATTAAAGAAAACTACAACATTGTACATATACTTTCCATTTCTGTCATTGAGGCTGCTATGGTGAATACCCATTCTTGGCATGAGGTGACTGCCAACAACGTATCTGTTTTATGCTAGTAATATGCATTTTCCTTTACTTACTATTGATCTCAAGCCTGAAAGTCACTGTAATTTGCATTATTATGAGACTTGTTTATAAAGTTTCTTTCCTCATTATGAATAAGGTGTTGTTGACATTCTAAAATCATGATAACATGACATCAACTTCTTTATGTAACTTCCATTTAATTTTTTGTTGAATCACTTATAACTTTGAAAAAGACACCTCTTATAAAAGAGGAAGCAACCTTTGGGGTTCTGTAACCACTGACATATAACTGTGATATGCATTCAACTGTTTGTGACTTCTGTTGCATACTATTTCAAAGTATTATCCTTTTACATGCTTGACATTGCTGTTAATGTTTCTACTTGTGCACTATAATCTGATTTTCTCCATTGTCATGCCTCTTGTATCAGATCTTTGTAGACTTGCCAACAAGGTACTATCATTGAGAACTTACTGCCTTCTTGAGCAGTGACTGATGAAGAATGCAGTGTCATACAATATGACTGTATTTAATCATAAAAAAAAAAACCTATCACTGCTCAAACCATGGACACCAATGTATCATTTTCAATGTTGAAAAACAACTGGCAATGAGAAGTTTGTAAATACTTTTGATCCTTATATCTTTGAGACCTCATCCCCTATGTGCATGACACCTCACTTTCTTTTTTTTAATAGCTTAATGAGCTCAATGCTCCCATGTGATTTCATTTCAAAACATTGGATCATGTCACAATGTTGAAACGAGGACTGTGAATGTTGTGCTTTCACTTTATTTCAATAATGATGTTGTCCTTGAAATGTACTCCATGTATGAACCATTTAATTGTTATTTTGTCCTTACATGAGCTTTTGTACTATTATATATTACTCCAATATGTAAATCAGCATCATGTATGATAATCTAGGAGTATGTATGCTCATTGTGGAGACACTGTCAGACTATAATATGGCTGTCCAACGGTTTCTTCTGCATTGTATGAGTTAGTCTCTTTGTACCTGCAGCAACATCTATCATTATGACCACCTTGAAGAATATAAAGGACCGCCTCTATTGTCTTTATAACAACTTACTATTTGCACATGTGGATCTTAATGATTATGACCATGAGATGAAGCTTTTCATGGATTTGTACTTTGTATTTTAAGCTTTATGGCTGGAATCATTTTGCTACTGTCACTAGCATTTCCATTTAATGATGTTCATGGTTTCTGTCATTGTTGTTGATTGTGAATATTGACATTGTATTAATACAAAGCATGACTGTCCCTCTGTATGTATTTTGGCTACCATATGTAGGATTGATAGTGTATAATTGCTCTTTTATTGTTTATGAGTTATGCTCAACCCTTGTGGGAGCCACATTTTTCTCCACTCATAACATATATTTTGGTTGAAATGATAAGATTGTACCTGTTCCTGCACACTTAAACAAACATGTTAGTAAAATAAATGAAGCTGAAAGCTTCCATTGAATTCTATTTTCTTTTGAACAGTGAAATCATTTGATGGATGCCTGATCGAATGTATGTTATATTTCTATTGGTAGTGTAGGCATGAGGTAGGATATGATTCGTCATTGCTTAGAGACCATCTCTAATACCACATTTCATCATGTTTGTAGATGCTTTTGGAGCCTAGAGTTGGATCAATTCGAAAGCACAACAACTGAAGACTTCAAGTGTAACGATGATTCGTCATTCCAAGCAATGACAAATCACCTTCTATCTTATGTTTACATTATTTCCAGTTGTATGATATACATTTATTTTTTGTATTCATCATTTTATTATAAATATCAAATCAGCTACTCCGTAGCTTGTGCGAGACTTCAGTTTTTCCAATATGAATAAAAACATCATTCTTTTATGCAAAATTTATGAGTTCTTCTATTACAAACATTTGCATAATATCACTTGAAATTCATAAGTAATCAAAGTTATGGAACGTAATGAATACTTAAGCAAAAAAAAAATTTGTACCTTCTTTGATGAATGCAATTCAACTCTACCTGTTTTGAGTTGTAGCTAAAAATAGGTAACACTCACAATAACTCTCAGTAATTTAAGAATTCTCTTAATGAAAAAGACAACAAAATGAAGTAGTGTAATGATGCAAATATGAATTGTATCTAAATGAGGTGAGAATGCCTCATATTTATACCCAAAAACTAGCTTCTATAGCCTACAAACAAGGCTTAAGCATTGACACTTCTCAACAATATATCATTGAATCAAGTTATCAATGGAAAAGGTGGCAGATTCCTAACATAATACTCATCAAAACTATATAGAAAATCGATCCTATGTTTGCAAACAATAATTTGACTAATTCATAGAGCACATGCCTCATTTAGGGAATTGACTTCCAGGCTTGTAAGACTTCTAAGAGAAAGACAAAATTGAGATTATGGCGCCAAGTATTTGCCACTTTCCTATCTACAAGCTTGTTGTCTTAAATAGAGAACTCAATCAAACATTATTTGGCTGCGTATTACTTAGTTGACTTGGTCCAAGGCATGAAAATCGACACATCTTAGTAATCAGCCTCCATCATTTATAATGCTTTTTAAATGTTGACTTAGTACATTGCGTAATAAAATGCGTTGCATTTAATTCTGGTGTTTACTAACTTTACACAACAGTCTTTATTCTTATGTATTTCCTTCGCTCTTTATCCATAATGATAAATGCAGCTTAATAATTACTAATGAGCTATTACATATTGTGTTGTATTCTCATTTGATCAACCATGACATATATATTCTATGAATCAACCTTTAATACTTATTATATATATATATACATATATATATATCAACAAATAGTATCTAATACTATATATATATTTGTATATATATTCAAATATATATATTTATATATATTCTTTGGCTAATAAGTATGGCTAAATATACACTTGATATTTGAATGAATAAGATCAAGTTAACATTTCATATACAATATCGCTTGTATATATATATATATATCTATACACATGTATACGTATGTATACGTATATCCACATATTCATATGGAAATTCCCATTTGTCAACACATATGTGTATACATATGTATATATGTATATATCTCATATATATACATTTGATTGCATAATCAATCACATAAATAATTTCTATCTTATTGATAGGTATATATACATGTGTTGTATATATATATACATAAATGCCATATTGTCCTCTCAATCTCACCATGCCCATGAGCAACTCATCCATAAGTGTGCATTGGTATGTCTACCTATGTACTCTCACATATGTGTTTCCTCATGTGTATGGGTTATCGTTGACATGCATATGCTATATATATATTCTATTTATATATGTCTCATCAATTAAGTATAGAAATACAAAGAATAACATGCATGTACCAAGCATCTAAAGACAATCCAAGAATTCTCCTAATAGAAATCAAGATCCTTCCTAATGCAAACACATCATACTAAAGGATGACTTACCAATTCCCAAAATAATGACTTGACTCAACCATTCTATTAGTGAGTGTGTGTAAGCTCAGTTAGGTTTCGTTACAAGTTACACGACCAAGTTTTTCTCCCGAGTGATACTTCCCCTCGCTTCTAGAGGATTGATTATGAACCTGCATCCAACCTTACAAATTTTCATAGTAGTTAGCCATTCATCAAAACAAGCATTTGCATTATACTTTTCATAGTTAGAATATCAAATTCGATAACCATTCATTCCAAATGTTCATTCAGTTATACAATACTAATGAGATAATCATTCATTCATAATTTTCCAATGATTTTGATAAGAAAAGTGTAATCATATATATATATTCTTCAATCAAAATTCCAAATACACTCACATATGCAATAATTTACCCTAACATAGTAATAGTAAATAGGTAAATGCACAATGGGGTGTAATATACTCCCCTCTTGTGAATCATCATCCCCAGTGATTTTATGTTGCAAACATAAACTAAAAAAAGTGAACAAAACATTGTTTTCAATCACTTTCATAAGCACATAAGACATGTGGAAACTTTTGTTCTATTTCAGCATAGTCTTCCCAAGTGGCAGAATCTTCTGCATACTGGTCCCACTGGACTTTGCTCTGTAGAACCTCCCTGTTATGCAAGCAAAGCTTATACGTTCTAAGTACCTTGATAGGCTCAATTTTTACCACTCTAGGATCTTGTACCTGTAAAGCATTCCAATCAATTAGATGATTATCTCTTGGTATATACTTTTTTTCAGTAAGAAACATGAAAGACGTTATGCATCTAGGAAAGAGCTGGTGGTAACGCAATTCGGTAAGCTACCAGAGTCACTTCATCAAGAATCTCAAATGGACCTACATAGCATGGAGCTAGTTTTGATGACTTTCCAAACTTGATAGAGATTTTATGAGGTTTAACTCTTAACAACACCTTTTCACCTACTACAAAATTTCTAGGTACTCACTTTGCATTTTCATAGATTTTTTGCCTATCATTGGCTTCAACTAGTCTTTGCTTAACAATCTTAACTTGTTCATCCATTTTAGCTAACATCTCTAACCCTAGACTCACCCTATCCTCAAGTTTATCCCAGCTTATAAGAGTTCGACACTTTTGGCCATATAATGCTTCAAAAGGAGCCATCTTAATTGAAGAATGGTAGAAATTATTATAAATGAATTCTACTTAATGTAAGTAATCTTCCCACTTGTATTATTGATCCATGCAATACATTCTTAGTAGTTCTTAATGTACTTGATTCACTCTTTCTATTTTCCCATCCATTTCTAGATGATATGTTGAACTTATATTTAGTTGAGTCCCAAGTGCAAAAAATAAAGTTTTCGAAAACCTTGAGGTCACACATGCATCCCTATCCGAGATAATCTTCTCAGGAATTCCATGCAATCTAAGCATCTCTTGAATGAGTTTTTGAGCTATGATAGGAGCTCCATCAGTTAAATTCTCAGGTATGAAATGCGCTACCTTAGTATGTTTTTCCACAACTACTAGAATGGCATTGTGCTTATTCCTTGAAATAGGTAATCCTTGAACAAATTCCATACTAATGACTTTCCATTTACTCTCTGGAATATCATGTGGATATAATAAACCTATAGGATGATGATGCCCAACTTTCACTCTTTGACATTCCAAACATCTAGCCACAAATCTAGCAGCGTCCCCTTTCATCCCTTTCCAAAAATATAATGGCTTCACGTAGGACAACATTTTTCTAACACTAGGATTTCTAGAGTATGGTGCTTCATGAACTTCTTTCCATACCAAATTTCTTATCTCTTCTAATTCAAGTACATACATTCTTCCCTTATACCTAAGAAATACGTTGGATTCAAAATGAAATCCCCCATACCTTGTATCTTATGGATTGATTGTGAGTGCTTACTTAACTTGCATGTAGTACTCATCCTCTTTGTATTTCTATAATACTTGGCCTTTAAAGTCAATTTGGATTGTTACTATTGAGGAAATATGATGTCTTCGACTTAAGGCATCGACAACCTGATTTTCTTTTCCCTTGATGTAGTTGATATTGAAGTCATAGTTAGATATCAACTCCAACCACCTTCTCTATCATGCATTTAGATTAGGCTGAGTAAATAGATATTTCAAACCGTGATGGTTGGTTTTCATCTCAAAGGTTTTTCCTAACAAGTAATGCCTCCA
Organism: Sequoia sempervirens; assembly: GCA_007258455.2. Lineage (NCBI taxonomy): Eukaryota > Viridiplantae > Streptophyta > Pinopsida > Cupressales > Cupressaceae > Sequoia > Sequoia sempervirens. The sequence goes on along the minus strand of VDFB02047397.1, from coordinate 61,899,315 downwards.
CATCTGCAATGCATGAACCACCACTGCTAACTCTAAATCATGCAAAGCATAATTTTGTTTGTAGGGTTTCAACTTCCTTGATTCATAAGCAATTACTTGTCCTTCTTGCATTAAAACTCTACCTAAGCCTTCTCCCAGTGCATCAATTATAACAGTAAAGTCACCATCAGGATCTGGTACTTTCAAAATTGGAGCAATAGTCAACTTCTCCTTGAGTAGATCAAATGCTACTTGACATCTTTTTGTCCACTCAAAATTCTTCCCTTTCCTTTGCAAAGAAGTAATAGGAGAAGATATTCTGGAGAAGTTTGCGACAAACTTCCTATAATACCCCACCAAACCCATAAAACTTCTTACCTCAGAGATATTCTTAGGTACTAGCCATTCTAGCACTGCCTTGATCTTGGTTGGATTGAATGAGATACCATTAACTGTGATCATATGTCCAAGATACTATAATTTCTTCTGAAAGAAGGTACATTTAGAGAGTTTCCCATACAAATTATGTTCTCTTAGTCATTGTATAACTATCTCCAAATGCTTGCAATGATCCTCTTCATTCTTGGAATAAATTAGGATATCATCCAAGAAAACCAAAACAAACTTATCTAGGAAATCCCTAAACACATTGTCCATTAGGTTCATAAAGGCAATTGAAAAATTAGTTAGTCCAAATGGTAGAACTATAAACTCATAATGCCTATATCTAGTTGTGAAAGCAATCTTGAAGATGTCCTCATCTTTGATTGAAAAGGTCATAAATGTGTGGCAATGGATACTTGTTCTTTACAAAAGCTTTGTTAAGTATCTAATAATCTATGCACAATCACAATGTACCATCCTTCTTTTTCACAAAGATTACTAGTGCTCCCCAGGGTGATACAATGGGTCTTATCAATCCATTAGATAATAATTCATCTAACTGTGTCTTAAGCTCCATTAACTCAGTTGTTATCATTCAGTATGGCACCTTGGGAATAGGTTATGATCCTGACACTATATCTATAGAGAAATCAAATACCCTTTTTAGTGGTAGTCCAAGTAGTTCCTCTAGAAACACATCTGGAAATCTTTGTAATATAGGATATATTTCCATACCCGTTTCTCCAGTTTCTATTAGTTCACCTTCTGCCACCTCTTGGTAATCTTGTGGCTCAAAGTTGTTATTACCATCTTAAGAAATGGATTTCGTATATTCTTCAAGCTTTTCCATCTTTACTGCAAAGAGCTTGCATCCTTTCTTCTTAGCCCTAAGCAATTGCATAGTGAAGATTTGATGTAACTTGACTTCCCTAGGTAACCCATGCATCATCACTTGGTTACCTAAATCATCCAAGCACTTTACTATTTTTCCTCGACAGTCTCCCTTAGCTCTATACTTCGAAAGCTAGTTCATTCCTAGGATAACATCATAGGATCCTAAGGGTGCTACATATAGGTTTACCTCCTTAGAGAAACAAGGTAGCTCAATTCTATCTTCGAATAAACATTGTTCCACTGTTGCCCTTGTATAGTTTGTATATTCTACAAACTATGACTTTTCCATATAATCGAATTTCCTAGATATTTGCTTTGCTATTCTAGGTGAAATAAAAAATTTAGTAGCTCTAGTATCTATAAGTATGGAAAGTGGAAAACCAAATAAAATACTTGGAGTCTCCACTAGAGTAACTTGATACTTTGCTTGACGATCATCCAAAGTAGCATGAATCTTCTGCCAGAATGCCGCTTGCTGGGAAGGAAGTGGGTTTTCATTAGGTCTTGGCCCAAAAGGCTTATTGGGACAATTTGAAACATAATGGTCTCCACCACATGTGAAGCATCCCGTTGTTGGTCCTTTCTTCCTTGCAACTTTACTAGATCTACTGGCATTACTTCCAACATTGTTAACATTACTGCCATTAAAATTATTCCTTTTTCATTCCCTCCTTGATTCTTTTCCATTATTTTGGAGTCCCTTATCCCCTTGCTTCTAAAAATATTACAATCCATCAAAATTCCTTGCTGTTGGTTTAACTTGAACTCCTGTGAACTTCTTACGGTTCCTATTTTCTTGGTAGATGGAGATGGCTTTGAGATTTCGCTCTTGCTTTACAACCTTCTCATAAACTAGATCCATAGTGGTTGGACCATGAATATCTACCTCACCACCAATTTGGCTATTAAGCCCCATAATGAATTTCCTTATGCAGAAACATTCATCCTTCTGATACATTGGTACATAACATAACAAATGGGTAAAATTTTCCTAGTACTCATTTATTGACATCTCTCCTTGCTTTAGGTTTTGAAAATTAATGAGTTGTTGGTCAAAAAAGAGTTGAAGTAACCATCTTTTTTGAAATATTTCCACAAATTCATTCCATGTAAGTTTCAAAGAACTAAGTCTGAGATCCATTTTCTTGTTCATCTACCAGTTAGAGGCTTCTCCCACTAATTGATAGGCTCCCCATACTACCTTTGTAACTTTAGAATAATTTCTAATCTCGAAATATTTCTCCATCTGAATCAACCATGCCTCGACTTCTTCCTCGCTGGTGCTACCTTCAAATTTTGGTGGGGTTAGTTTCCTCATGTCCCTAGAAATTTTAGTAGCTAAACACTTCCTACTAGTTCCTTCTGATTGAGAGTGTGATTTCTCTTTCTCATGTTCATGGGTTTGAACATGATCATGAGAATTCTCTCCCTCATCTTCATTGATAGGAACTTCATTAATTGGAACTTCTTGTTCTACTCTATCTTTTTCCATTACTTCCTTCTCAAGATTTCCCAACCTTGCATTGGTTTTCATGAATAATGGCTAAAATTTGATCCAATTTAGATTCATCACCCTTTGGACCTTGTCTGAATTCTTGACTCCCTCCAAGATTAGTCCTTGTTCTCACCATCCTTTCAAGAAAAGGTTGTACTTGAAGGTTCATCTTTATTAGATTCAATCATGTTCTTTTTATCTTATGGATAACATTCAAATGAGCATTCATTTGCACATAAAAGAAATTTCACATAAGATTAGAGCACAAGCTTTTGAAAAACACATAGTTTTTATTATTCATGAGGATCTCTATATTCTTTCAATTTACATAGCGTGACTATTCAGATAGTCGAGTGGAGAGTATCCCTTGGATTCACTCACAAACACATAACTCAACGAGGAATACCCTATAGATTTTTTTTCATCTCTCATTTGATCTTCTCTATCTCAAAATGGATAGTAACCTTCAGATTTATCATTTGATACATAGTTGTGGGGAATGTAACCCTTCGATTCATTACTTGAGGAAATTACAATCACTTCGGACATGGGAAGAACTCCAGGGTCTTTAAATATGAATGCTGGGCTGACACTATGTATCTTAGCCATTGCTATATTTTTTTTCTTTTCCAAATGAGAACTAATGAACATAGATGAAAAAACAATTTACAAATTCCATTTCAAATATCATATTCCACATGTTACATTATTTCCTAAGAATGTATACATAGTACATACATAGCTCATTCAAGCTTCAAAGAAATAGACATAGATGGTCCAGGAATCTTCCTTCAAGTCTCGGTCGATAGTTGAGGAGGAGAAGCATCACTCAAGTGATTTTATGCCAACCATGGACTCATATGTGGTCACCTGTACATCTATCATTAGATAGATGAACCTTCCCTTTGATGAAGAGATTGGTTGAATAACCTTGTACTATAACCATATTGAGCTTAGTGATGTACCCTACATATCTAGAACTTGTAGACCTTACAATCTTGATCTAGTATACATAAAAGGAATACGATGAACTAATAGTGGATCCAAAGGAAAACACACTTCTTTGGCCAAAGTATTCTCACTTAGTACTTCGAGTGACATTCATCCTATTCACATCCACTACCCTAGATCGATTTGACTTTAGACCATTATAACTATGCATAGGTAAACCTTCAATAGGTAATCTTTAACCCCAAGATTAACCTATTCCATTTTCCAAATACAATGATACCTCAATAAAACATAAGCAAAAGCATAAGTTACCCCCTTTCAATGGATAACCTAACCCTAGGTATAACTTATATGCTTTTTAAGTCTACAAGATAACTTGTATAATATAAATCAACAAGCCATTCCCATTTCATCAATCCTAGTAAATAATACTATGGACGGTAATAAAAAAACTCCTTAATATGGAGTAAGTACAAGCACTTATAAGCAAAACATATCAACAAACTTTTCCTTTCCTACAAGCAAATAGTTTATAATTCTACTTCAAGTAACTAATGCAATTTCTAATTTAAACACACAAAGCAAGCAATCTTTCAGAAAAAGATAAAACATGAAGAGAATAAAATCTCATGCCTACTTAACGCTTAATCCAATTGACCCATTGAATATCAAGCTTATCCTCCTCTTAGAATTAAATTAGCAACCAACCCTCTCAATTTCTCTCACTAAATTCCTCACAATAACTCAATAATTCAAGAATTATCTCAATGAAAAATACAACAAAATGAAGCAACGTAATGATGCAAAGATGAATTGTATCCAAATGAGGTGAGAATGCCTCATATTTATACCCAAAAACTAGCTTCTACAACCTACAAACAAGGCTTAAGCATTGACACGTCTCAACAATATATCATTGACTCATCTTATCAATGAAAAAGGTGGCGGATTCCTAACATAATACTCATCAAAACTATACAATAAATTGATCCTTTGTTTGCCAACAACAACTTGAATAATTCATAAAGCACATGCCTCATTTAGGAAATTGACTTCCAGGCTTATAAGACTTCTAAAAGAAACACATAATTCATATTATGACGCCAAGTATTCGCCACTTTCCTATCTACAAGCTTCTTGTTTTAAACAGAGAACTCAGTCAATCATTATCTGGTTGCGTATTACTTTAGTCAACTTGGTACAAGGCATGGAAATCGACTCATCTTAATAATCTACCTCCATCATTTATAGTGATTTTTAAATGTTGACTTAGTATGTTGCATAATAAAATGTGTTGCATTTAATTCTGGTGCTTACTAACTTTACACAAGTCTTTATTCTTATGTATTTCCTTTGCTCTTTATCAATAATGATAGATACAACTTAATAATCACTAATGCGCTATTACATATTGCGTTGTATTCTCATTTGATCAACCATGACATATATTCTATGAATTAGTCTTTAATACTTATATATTATTTATATATAAATATATATATGTACATATATTTATATATCAATAAATAGTATCTAACGATATATATATATATATATATATATATATATATGTATGTATATATATTCAAATATATATATTATTTGGCCAATAAGTATGTCTAAATATACACTTGATATTCAAATGAATAAGATCAAGTTAACATTTCAAATACAATATCGTTTGTATATATATACATATATATATCTATATATCTATACACATGTATAAATATATCGACATATTTGTATGGACATTCCCATTTGTCAACACATACGTGTATATTGATACATGTATACATATGTATATATCTCATATATATATACATTCAATTACACATTCAATCACATAAACAATTTCTATCTTATCGAGATGTATATATACATGTGTTGTATATATATACATACATGTCATATTGTCTTCTCAATCTCACCATGCCCATGAGCAACCTGTCCATAAGAGTGCATTGGTATGTCTACCTATGTACTCTTATGTATGTGTTTCATCATGTGTATGGGTCATCGTCGACATGCATATGTATACATATATATACATTCTATGTAAATATATCTCATCAATTTATTATAGAAATACAAAGAATAAATTGCATGCACCAAGCATCTAAGCACAATCCAAGAATGCTTCTAACAAAAATCAAGATCCTTCCTAATGCAAACACATCATACTAAATGATGACTTACCAATTCCCAAAACTATGACTTGACTCAACCATTCTATTAGTGAGTGTGTGTAAGCTTAGTTAGGTTTCATTATAGGTTACCTGACCAAGTTATTCTCCTGAGTGATACTTCTCCTCGCTTTCAGAAGATTGATTCTGAACCTGCATCCAACCTTACACATTTTCATGGTAGTCATCCATTCATCAAAACAAGCATTTGAATTTTACTTTTCATAGTTAGAATATCAAATTTGATAACCATTCATTCCAAATGTTCATTATGTTATACAATCTAATGAGACAATAATTCATTCATAATTTTCCAATGATTATGATAATAAAAATGCAACCATATATATATATATTCTTCAATCAAAATTCCAAATATACTCACATATGCAATAATTTAACCTAACATAGTAATAGTAGATAGGTAAACACACAACAGGGTGTAACAAACATCCACTAGTCCACATACATTAGAATGAATGATCTCTAATAATCTCTTTGTATTAGTAGTTCCATTTAGAAATGATATATTTTGTTTACCAAACACACACTATTTATAATAATAATTTTTTGTAAAGAATAATTAAAAATACCATCAACCAAGTTTTTATTAAGAATAGTGTTAAGTCCTTTTTCACCAATGTGACCCAATCTGTGGTGCCACAACATCATGTATTAGTGTTAGTTGCATTGAAAAAGCTAAAAAAATTAGAGGAATTTAGCCTAAACAAAGTCCCTATCTAAGATCTTTTAGCTATCACCAAAATCCCTCTTATCAATTTATAACCAAACTTATCAAATGTTACATGCATACCAAAATCATTCAACTTGGACATTGAAAATAGATTTCTTGTAAGTCTTGAAATATTCAAAAAATTATCACGAGTTTTAATCCTCTCATCACTAAAGCACAACTTTACCTTTCCCTTACTAATAATCTTCTTTGTATTGTTATTACAAAGGAAAAAATATCCCCATCATATGCTTTGTAAGTAGTAAACCACTCCTTGTGAGGAATCATGTGGTAGGAGAAACCTAAATCAATAAGCCACGAATCATGATGAAAGAAATTTTCCATGCAAGAATCAACATTATGTTTCTTATTCCTACACTCCTTCACATGCCCTATTTTTCCATAATTCCAACACTTTGCTATTTTTAGGGGTTTTAAAATGTCCTTTAGAGTTATCCCTCATTTTATCTCCTTTAGGCCCTTTCTCTTTGGACCTACCTTGCATATGCAAGGCATCTTGGGAGCCAACATTCATAGAATTTCTCATCTCCTCTAAGAGTAATATGGAAATCATGGTATCTATATTTATCTCTAAATTACCACTACTTATGTCAACAATTAGATTTTCCCAAGATTTGAGCAAAGAACAAAGAAATAAGATAAATTTATCTTTAAATTCTAATTTAACATCTACTGATGCAAGCTAACTTAAAATAGTATTAAAATCATTTAAATGGTCTTGAATAGAGTCACCATTTTCATTTTTAAAGAATATAATTGTCTTTTGAGATACAACTTATTAGAAATTTTTTTAGTTTGATATATATCACCCATCCGATGCAATCAAGGTAGTAAATTCATGCTAACCAACACAAAATGACTTGAATCAATCAATGAAATCTGCCCTTGAACTCAAAACTCTCAACTTTTACAAAACACTCCACAAGAGGCTTCTAGGCCTCAAAACTCAACAAATGGACTTATCATTCGGAGAAGGCCATACCAAGGCCTGAAAAACACCTTTTGAGACTCACAAATAGATCCAAGACAACTCACTAAAAGATCCAATAAGATTTCTTTGAAGAAACTTAGAGAAACACTTGACTGTCCCTATTTTTTGTTCACTAATTAGCCTTGATTTACAAAGGAGGTCCCTCCTAATCACCACTTTATCACTCAAAATATTAAAACATAGATAAATTATGTTACAAAACACCAAAATCCCTAATCAAACCAAAGATTTAAGGTTTCTAAACTGTTGATCCAAGAAACCCTCCCTTTTCATGCATATAACTAAGGGTTTATTGAAAATTATGACTCCCAGCCATTCCAGACCAAACCAAAATGTCCAAAACCTCAAATTAAACCTGAAAAAACTCAAAAAGCACTCACATGAATAGTTCCATCAACATTTCATCAAAACCCTTCTTTAACCCATCATTTTCATAAGGAAAAATGCACTTTTTACCCTAGGGCATCACTCCAATTCACACAAAATGCTATCCCTACCTACCAGACCATGAAAGAACATATATTATAGTATTCTGGACCCATTCCATGAGTCACAACAAGTACAGAAAGTGGAATGGGTCATTTGGCCATTTTAGATGACTCTCAACACCAAAAATTGCAAAAATAAGAAGGTAGCAGCAATAAAATGATGAGAATTCACTCCAAACTCAATGTTAGAACTTCATAATAGGTTCATTTGAAATATGACTCAGACTATCACACTTTCCAATTGATTTCAAAGCATAACTCGGGCTGTATAGGCCGTACAAAATGAAGAAAGATGGAAAAAACTAGAAAAATGCAAGAAAAGCGTTGTTTTTGAATTGAAATTCTCACCACAACCTCCAAAAACCCTCATTCGAGCCTTGGAGAGGATTTTTATACATAATTCATCCCAAACTAACCTTCCAAATGTTCATAACTTCCTTTCAACTTCTCTTGACCCTTCAAATTCCCCAAAAGTTGCATTTTTGACACTTTTTGTGCAACTTTTGCCTAATTGACACCTAGGACATAAAAATAAATCAAGTGGATTTATAATAGCCTTATTAAAACCTTAAAACTCCAATATTGCATAAACTTTTACAAATTCATAAATTTGCCACTAAGGGCTACAAAGACAATTTTGACAATTTTTGACAATTTGTGCAAGATTGCAAAACTACCAACCTATCAACTCTAAATGACTTAAAATAAAAATTTTACATATAGAATGGTCTCAATAGACCTTATTTAGTTCAAATAAACTCAAATTACTCCAACCACCTAGTTTCACCAACTTCAAATCATCCAAAGATCAAAATGTGCATTTAAGGGTCTAGGTGCTCCTGCACCATACAACCCCATTGAAAAAAATTCATGCCACATGAGTTGTGTCTTGTACAAACTTCTCCAAGATTCAAGCATATACCTCTGGTCTGCAATCACCTTCCACTAGTCCACATACTAAATTCTTTCAATCTACCCTTCACCATTGACATTGTTTGCACATGAACTTGTCTTCATCTTTGCTTTCAAACCTGATAATGGTCTCTCACCTGCTCCTTTATCAAAACCTGATTGCTTTCCTCCATTTATATCTACACACAAAAAATTATTAGCAATTCCTTGAACTGATCTCCCTTTTGTCTCACTTTCATGCTTGCAACTGTCTTTATTATCTTGTTCAATCTATCTTTTCCTTACTGTCATTAGACTTCTTGTTTTGTCAGCAACTTGTACCACTGTACTTGCATTTCCACTTTGTTCATTAACCTTATTCTTCACCAAGGGACACAGTACTGTACCAACCAATACATTACCATGCCAATCAACTATCAATTAATCCTTTACTTTTGATCCAAACAAAGCATTTGCTGCCAAAGCATTTTCAAACCTCAAACTGTTTGTAGAACTCACCTTTGTGTCTTCATTTACAACATTTAAAAATTCTTTCTTCCCATACATAATGAATTTTTCCTTACCTTTATCATTTTCCACCAAATGAGTTAAAACAAACTTGCAACCATCCTTTGTAAATCAAAGCTAATTGGTGAACAAAAAACGAGGACAATTAAGTTTCTTCAAAGAAATCTTATTGGATCTTTTAGTAAGTTGTCTTGGATCTATTTGTGAGTCTCAAAAGGTGTTTGTCAGGCCTTGGTATGACCTTTGAATGATAAGTCCATTTTTTGAGTTTTGAGGGCTAAAAGCCTCTTGTGGAGTGTTTTGTAAAAGTTGAGAGTTTTGAGTTCAAGGGAAGATTTCATTGATTGAGTCAAGTCATTTTGTGTTGGTTAGTGTGAATTTACCACCTTGATTGCATCACTATCCTTTTCCACAACTTGTATGTAGTGTCTTCTATGGAGACATTTAAAAGGACATAATTCATGAGACACAACCGTATGGTTCCTCATGCCTTCTTGTGTAGATTTTTACAATCTTCATTAGACATTATAGTTGGTTTACTTTCTTGTGAAAATGACCACTAATCTCTCTCTTCAAGGAGATCCTCCATCTTTAATTTCCACATATTGTAGCCCATTCCATTGAACTTATCAATATCCTAGAGAGGTAGAAGCTATGGTATTATAATTTGCAATATATCACAAGACAAAAGGTCCCATTGCAACCAAAAAACTTTCAACACCCTTGTAAACAAAACCATTAGCTTTAATACCAAATGTTGAAAGCAAGGTGAAATAAAGCTGTAGTATTAACTTATGCATGTGAATTCAAATCTAAAAATAATACCAAATTAGATCACATGTATGTGATTGCACATTCATCATAATAGAAAAATCAACAAACAAAATATGACACTATATTTATGTGGAGAAACCCTTTCGAGAAAAAAAATTCACACAAGAAAAGAGGGAAAGTATATTATTAATCTTCAAAAGAGAGATACACCATAATAAGCTTCATTGTTGATATCTGAACAACCTAGATACATCCATACACCTACAAATAACTCAATATAAAACTATCATCCAATGGCTCCATTTTATAGAATTGGTGGGAGGTAAAACCACAATGGTAAACCAAAAAAGAGAGTACCAAAACCACTTGCAAAAAACCCACGCCCCTTTCTTGGAAGACTAAGAGTCATGATTAAATATTAAATATAATGCACAAGGATCCAACATGAGTGCCTAGCCCATAGCCTTTTCAACTTTTTCCTTTCAAGAGGCTCTGATGGCTTTTCAACTTCCCAATCAAACACAAATGGGCACCTCTTTCCCTCCAAAAGTGTGTGCTCCACTCATGACCTTTCACATTCCCAACATGGACACCTAGGAGAGAGAATTTATCCATAACAATGTGTAACCTCCATCAACATTAAATCCTCTCTTGAAAATTTAATTACAATATGTCAATATTTAATGCATTTATCTCATGTCCCATATAAAACATTCCAAGAAGCATGGAGACATATGAATGACATATGTTTGCAAGGTTAATGTCACCTAACCTAACACTAAGGGGGATGGCACCTTAAGTCACTGTTTAAGGTCTAAAAAAGACAATCATGAACCCTTTACAAATGTTCGTGAAGGCTATAAAGTATTTAAAAGACCCTAGACATGTAGTGGAAGCCATTTTAAGAGTGGAATCCATTTTAAGAGTGTAATGGTTCCTTCAAAGATCCAAGCACCTATATTAAAAACTTCAAAAAATTGTAGGAAATAAGGAGGATAGTCAACAAAAAATAACATCAAATTCTTGAAGAGCTAATTGGAAACAATGCTAAGGGATTGTAGAGGTTGAACTCTTGTGATGACATAAGATGACAACTTGTGTTAGGGGTTAGGTAAAATAAAGGAAAATTTCTCAAGTAATAGAGATAGATAAGTCAATATCCAAGACAATCAAATGTTGTTGTCAATAAGGTGTCTTACAAAGTGTGATCAAGAAAAATAGCATCTTGTGTTGAAAGCATGAAGAAAAGGGAATAATGGAAAGTGAATTTTTTATTAGGAAAAGAAGGTTTTGAATGGGCCCGAAACCCTTAACAATGAAGAAAAGTTGCTAAAAAGAAAGAAACATTAAAAACCACAACCCACAAAATCAAAATGCGCTGACAAAATATAAAGCCAAAGAACCTGTCAGCAACCCTATGACAAAACATCAACAACAAGGTTGAACAACCAAAAAACAACAAAAAAACACTACATCATTTTATCAAGAACATTGGCTGAGTCCATATTTTCAGCAATGAACCTCTCGTGCATCTCGACCACATCCTGAAGATCCTCAAATGAAATGGCCACTCTTTTCTTGGTCTTGCTCCTTGTTTGCAGGCAAGGAGCAGCCTCCAAATTCTTCTCCTCGTGAGGACCATTATCCTCCAAATTATCCTCTAGGTTCATGTGGTTAACCTCAACAATTTCTGCCTCATGTTTTCCCAAATCCAAAGACTTACTAGTCCACTTTATAGCTTTATCATTTAAAATCCATAGACCCTTAGCAGTAGTTTTCAAAGACTGATTATTGATTTGAACAACAGTCTGCAAATCATTACTAATCTTGCTAATTCTTTGCTCCATACTCAAAAACCACTTCTCATTGATCCTTTAAACAACAATTTCTAGGGATGTTAACCTTTCTTCATGACTTTTACCAAGTCTATTACTGTCAATAGCTAATCTACCAAGAATAACATTCATAGTTGTGACCTTTCCCTTCACAGACCATTCCTTTTGGTTGCAATTCACTAACGCCACACAGACATCTTTCCAGTTTTTAAGCTTGGAATTAAGCTCCTTCACTTATGAGAAAAGCCACTTCACAAGAGAGAGCAAATTACAAGTGCCATCCTCCGCCATTCTACAAAACAAGTCCATATTAATCTCTTCCCAATTGACCGGTTGAGCAACAGGAAAATCAACATTCTCAACAGGTTCCTCCCGAACTCCCTCTTTTCCCTCCAAATCCTCCTCTACAGGGGAATCCTCAACTTCAATTACCTCCACTTTCACTCGATGCTTATCAGGAATGTCTGCCAAATTAGCCAGAATTTCAAGCCGCTCCGCCTTAACATCACTCTACTTTACCTACTCAACACCAACAACAGACTCAAATCCATCCTAGCTAGGACCAACCATCTTGGAATTCACAATACCCTCATTCTCTTGCCCAATATCCACCATTGGCTGCTCGAAACCATCAAAACCATCACCTGAAACCTCTTTAACATTAGGAATAGGGGAATCCTCCAAACCTCTTAAATCATCCACACCCTACTTGACAACACACTTCCTCTTCTTGGGGCATCTTTTCTTCCCCTTCACATTATTTTTCACCAAAGGAAAAACAACCTCCCTCATTTCCATATTAGTTTCATAACCCTTAGACCAGGATTTTGAGTCCTTAGAATCATCAAAAGACTCACCCTCATCCTCTGAAGGTTCCTCATAAAAAAAAAATTCTTCCTCAAAATCCCCTTCCCACTCATCTACCAACTCACCAGTATCATACCCATTGTTTTTTCCACCCTTTTTACGAGTAGGGAGCTTAGGGGTAGCCGGTAGCACCTATATCTTATTGTGATCAAATATGAGATTCATAAGGCCTTCATGAAGAATAGCCTTCCTAAGGTTCTTCCTGTGATCCTCTATACTGGTTTCCATTGAAACACGGAGCTAAAAAGGAAATGAAACCTGAGTGTTGTGGCGGAAGTGATTTAATAACATAAAATGATAGCCATAGATAACAAAGTACCTTCCCTCCATAGTGAAAAATTGCGTAATTTCCATAACAATGTCCCTCCCAAGTGGCTTAATGGATTTATGGGCATACCCACCACTACCAATGAACCTAAGCTTCTGCTTCTCCGAGCCTTTAAAGAAATTTGCTAAGGCCCTCTTGGCCACATGCCAGTCTCTATAAAATTTCTTGCCCTTAGAAGGAAGACTAGTAACCTCAGCGATGAAGTCCTCATTGATGTTGAATTCCACACCTTGGTAGCACAAAACCCTATTGTTCCAACTGCTTACAAAAGCTTCCATCACCTCAGGGTTAGAACCATGGAGCTTCAACAAATAAGGGAAAACACCGCCCTTCTCTAAATGCTACCAGATAGATTTATTACCATATAAATCCTCATGAGAGCTTGGATCCACTTTGCAACGAGCTCCTCCCATGGCAGCATGCAACAAACTACTCTCAATCTACTTCTTTTGCACAGACAGGGTTAAGTGAACAAACCACAATGCAATGCAAAAATTACCCATAATTTGTGTGAGCTTGAAAAATGAAGTACTTCCATACTTCAACTCCCAACCCATGATCTCAAAAACATCTAAAAAGCAATAATTATACGAGCAAACACTGAACTCAATGTGCATAAACTAGCCGAGGAAGAAATAAAATAACCTTTCTCCCTTCTTAACCGCTTCCTTGAAATAACAACTGGTCATAATTAAAGATATTTTGAAGATTAAGTGGCAAGGAATCATAACTATTCCAATTAATATGAGCTAACACACCTAAATTAGCTAACCCATCAACAAACGAGTTAGCTTCTCAGAAAAAGTGAGTAATTCTCACCTCATCAAAAGAATTAATGATAGATATAGCATCATTAATCAGATGGGCTATAGACCACGATGGTAGATTAATCTTTAGAAGGAAATTTATGATATTAAGGGAGTTCCCTTCTAACCAAAGTTTAGAAACCCCTTCTTCTCTATCCAATAAAAGGGCATGATAGAATGGAAAGTGATAGTTAAGGACAACCAAAAAAACCAATAATCATTTATAGCTAGTCATCACCTATAAGGAAGACCAATGACACTATTACAAAAAAGATTAGACATTTAGTCATATGAGTATGAATGCAAGTATTATTAAAGGATCCATGAAATACAATGTATAACAATCTATGGATGATTTATTGAATGGACAACCAAAACCACCATTACAATCTCTTTTTATAGTCATAAGAAAGAACAATCATGCAAACCTATATTTCTTCAATAGTTAAATGCTAACACATAAAAAGATTTATTCAAAATCCATGTAAAGCCCTTTGAGGTAAAAAAAAAGACCCATACACAAGATACATAAGACTACGAAATAACAAGCTAAGGCGAGAAGTTGACACACTCATTTTAAATGGAATATATGACATTATTAAATGATTGCAAGACTATATGACAATGTTCTATGTATGACAGTGACAATAGTATTTCTAAAATTTTGAATATGAAAATATTTTAAGAAATTTGTATGACAATTTAAGGGAAAAATAAATGAATAAAAATAACTATTGACCCCATTGTGGAACCTATCTAATGTCTAATTAACTCGGCGCTACTAGGTATATACATAGTTCAGAGGACCTGAGAATCCCTAATTGAATAGTTCATCTTTCACAAGAGGGCTACACATAATTATCAACCATGGAGTTGTAAACTTTAGATAGTACTAGAAAAATATATGCATTCACAGATTCTAGACACATCCTACATCAATGGAGTATAGACAAATACACATGTAAAAAAGATAGGAAAATCTAGCTCGATTGAAATAAATTATTAGTTCACAAAACATGGGAAATGAATATAAACTGCTACTTATGCTACAGGTACATAATGTTTAAGACCGTAACTGTCAATTGTTAAAAATACACCCTCCTAACCTAGCTAATTCCTCTAGAGTATGAAACCAAACATGAAGCTTCAAAATTCAATTCAAAACTATAGAATTCAATTCATAACTTATAACACATGCATTCATAAACATATAACTAAAAACTACTAATTGAATTCAACAATTATATTATCTAATCTAACAATAGAAACTGAAGTGGGTTAGAAGTACCTCAAGTGGCCCTTGCTTGAGTTGCCACTTTTACAAAAGTTATTAAACACTCACTAAAAAAATATGATATCAAACTTATTTCCTTGATTTCATTCTAACACTGAAATATTATATAAAATCCAATAAGAATCTGCTGAAGATCTTTTATTCAATAACACACATTCTATTGCTGCAACTATTGAGTGATAATGAAAAACAGATAAACAACTAAGTAACAACTATTAACTAGATTTCCTCCTCAACAAAAGATCACAATATACAATGTCTATGAGGAGTTTCTTTATTCACAGACTGAAAAAAACTCATGAAACAACCTTCAAACTCTCCCTCAAATATAGGAAGAGGACTTAGTCTAAAAAAAAAAACTATATAAAGTAGGAGTAGAGAAACCAAATTCAAATTCTATGCCCAATAGTTTAATTTCTTTTAATAGAGATGTGTTCCTGAGAATAGTCTTGTCATAAATCAGTCTTGCTGAGAGTAGAATCCTTATTATGCTGGCCGTCTTATTTGGTGAGCAAGAGTGTTATGTGGTGACTCATGGATGATCAATAAATGATAACCTTCATTTCCTTCTAAAAGTGTCATGCCTTGGCCATTTGACTTCTTCTCTGCAACAATTTGCAGTCCTTATGCTACAAGCTGAGAAACCTGTTGTTACAGGTTAACAGTCCTAAGGCATCTACATCATTAACAATCATAAATTAAACATAGAATCATATACTAAATTTCATAGACATTCATGCATTCACACATACATATATCAATATAATATATTTCCATTTCCACATACTTAAGATTTCTTAAAATTATATAAAAGGTATATAAATTCTTGGGAATGTCTTAAAACTTAGTAGAAGAAATGATAAAAGTATAAAATAGTATAAGGGAAACTATCCAATTATTGAGCCTATCATTCCCCTCAACTAAAGCTATTTCTTATCCTCAAGTAGCTTCAAGGTTGAAGGTTGTACTACAAGCCCATTTCTCTAAAATCCATAACATAGTCCACTCCTTTACCATGCTTTAAGTAGTAACCTTGTTGATCTACAATCTTTGCCAATATATTGTCTTTTGTTGCTGCATCTTCCTTTCATTTCCTCCATATCCAATGTGGTATGGGGAACAGGAGGATAGGAGGATGAAAGGTGAGTGGGAACCAACAAGCTCCATTCCTGAGGGTAATTGAAATGTATTTGTGTGACTTGTGAATCATTGTTGTATAATTGTAAACAAGATAGGGTTCCTTATTCTTTAGTTCTAGCATGTGCTCGTTTCATCTACCTTAGGTAAAGTTAAAAGCTTTTGTAATGGTACCTACTGCTAGTCCCTTCATTCTCTTATAATCATTTTCTCTACAATCCATAATCTTTTCTTTTACTCCCCTATGTTGTATAAGTTCTAACCACTAGTCTACTATTGCATTTGGGTCTGCTGCCTCCTCTCTTAGATATATATAGAGAGACCTATCTCTCTCATGATATTCTTGTAAAAATTACCCTTTTGATGTTCATTTATGACATAAGAATCTAGAGCCCTAATCTGGAGATCTCCCACAAACATTAGTGGGTTCTATGCAATATCATATGAAAGGACAAAATTGTGCAAATAGAATTCACACAATTGATCTTGCATTTCAAGTGTAGAACTTTGGAAAGTTTCTAAAAATGAATATCTTGAATTCATTACAATAAGGAGATCACTAATTATCTGAATGAACTAAAAACATAAAAAAAATTCTTGCAAAAACATGGTATATACCCTAGTAAGAGGTCTACATCCCATCATTTGAACTGTTTTGTCTACCAGTTCCTCAATTTTCACATTTATTCTTTTTACCTTTGTTTCCCGCTTTTCAACTATCCCAGCATGTGTAGATATCATTTCTATTGTCTCCTTTTCCCAATATTTTTCTTTTTGGGAAAACTCTTGTGTTTTCTTCCACAAATCTATGCCCAATGACACAACAATAGGTACAGTGGGGGTCTTTATCGGTCCAATTGAGCTCTTAGGAATTGGATCTTTTCCATTTGTTTCAATCATGGTAAGTTGTGCCAAAATTTCTAATTTTTATCCATGCTCAAATTTATGGAGTTTTTCTTCCAACTCCCTAATCCTTGCATCCCTCTCACTATCCTTTTGTTGGTATGTTTTTAGTTGGTCTTCTATCTGTTTAATTCTTTGCAAGGCCTCTTGCAATTCTTTTTTGTGTTTCTTTCTTCTAAAAAGAATTCTTCTTTTTCCAAAAAAAAATCTTCTCCTACCTCCTCTATACACATAAACCCTTCTGAAATAGGGCTCTTTGGAGATCTTATTCTATTCTTTTTAGCAACAAATATGTCTTCTAAATATAAGTTAGAAGTACTAGTAAAATACAGGGGTTGTACAATTGGTGTTCTTGTATCATCACTAGGGAGTTTCCCTTTGAATTTATGTCTATTTCAATCATCACAACATCTTCCTTTTGATTTTTTTCTTTCCCTTTCATGGGCCCCTTTTTCCTCAGGCAATGTGATTGCATTCTTGATTGTGTGGGCCTCTTATACCCCTTCATAGATGTAGAGATAGAAGCCATATTTTTTATTTTCTTTTCTTTTGGTGGGCTCTTAATGGAAGCTAGGGTTTTTGGATCTTCTTTAGCTACAAAATTCTTAGTAGAGGCTGCAAATTGAGTTTCTTGCAGTCCCTACTTTTTAGGTTCTTTTGTGTTGTAGGTAGGTGTTGCAACAGGGGAACTAGAGGTTATTTCTCCCTCAATTGTAGTTGTAGAAGGTTCTTTTGATTCTTGTTCTTGGCCCCTTTTTTCTTCATTATGCATTGGAATAATGTTTTTGATGTTGTTACAATTCAAAAAATATTCCCAAGATACATTGGGAAATTGAACTCTAATACTTCTCTTAGCCAATAAAGTAACTAGATAGAAATGTGAAAAATTTGACTAATTTCTTTTCCTCTTGTATTATGATGACATTCTTTTCAACAAATTATACAAAAAATTTGGAACTTTTACTAGCCTTTGATGGCGTAAATGACTAAGTAATTTAAAATACATTGTGTATAATATTGATTTCCTCCCATCACAAGTTAGATACGTAATAATGTGTGTGGCTATAGAGGCCTAAAGTCAAGGTAGAGATAAATTTTTTGTATCTTGTGAGGAGGAGTCCAAATTCTCACTTGACAAGGAGAACTCATTTCTGGATGTGATTGCATCTGCCCTTACTGGAAACTCTTCTCCACTCCTTGGAAGACTTGATAATTCTACAATAGCAGCCTCTGATGCATTCACTCTTCATACCCTAACAATTGCCTCATCATTTTGCAAAGTGCTGGCAAACTGTTGGGTCATGAGTTCATTGAATACTATGAGTCTAAGGAAGTAATCCAACCATATTACCTATTGGAAGATAAACACACATTACCTATCCTCTAGCAGCAAATTATAGGCTACTGGCCCTCTCCTTATTATGTCACCTCCCATTGTAATGCCTCAATTGTAGTCACTTTCACTAGTTCTATTTTGCTTTGCTTTTTTGTATCACCCAACTTTCTTGTATCACCCAATTCTGCACTAGACACCTCTTCTCTCTTTTGAACTATTCATTTTTCCTAAAAATGGTAGAAAATTAAATTAAAAAAATTAGAAATAACTAAGGACTATGGCCTTTGAATACCCCCCAAACTAAAGATACTAAGTTTCCTCAATTAGTAGGTATGGAATGAGCGGAAGTAGTAGAAATTTAAATGTGAAGTTGAAAAGCATGCATGAATAAGAAATATTTACAAAATTAGTAAACTTCAATGTTAATAATGAGAGTTAATGCGAAGAGTGCCTATTGACATGTGAAATGAAGTATGGAACATGTGAAGTTGATAAATTCCACCATGTATCATGATTTAAAATGATATGACGTGATGTATATGAACTGGGGTAGTCATGGTTTGAAGTGTAATTCAACATGAGTGAAACACATGGCAATGAAGTTGGAGTGAGGAATAAAAGATTGCACAAAGTACTTGATGGGAAAGGTGAAATTTATTACATGGTATTGATGATGTGAAAAAGGTGATTTGATTACTAGTGTGATGGAAGAATGAAGATGCATGAAATGAAAGTAAATGATGGATGCTACTGACATAGGTGAAAGGATGGATGTGTAAATTCTATGGGTTGGTGAATGAAATAGGTCCCTTCTAAATATTTTTCCTTGGGGTGATGCTACAAGTCTCATGAGTGTTGTTGCATGTTCAAAAAGTGAAGACTTCTAAGTGTCACTTGTGCTTGTGTGTGCATGTGATTCATGTTTTGAAGATTATACTTGTAAAATAGCAGGAGGTGAGTTGTGAAGCTCATTTGTTGATAATTCTGATGATCTGCTTGTTATTATTCATGATGTTTGTATTTTTTATTCAAATTGATGTCATAAGGATAGTATGAAATTATCCTTCTGTAATGGTCTCTTATAGTGTTTCAACTAATGACCATTAACTAACAATGAAAATCTTACATCATCAATAGTTTGTAACTGAATTGCTCTATTGGGAAAAATGGTTTGAATTTCATACGAGCCTAACCATATGGTTTGTAATTTACCTTTGTAATCCTTATACCTTGAATCATAAAGTAGTTCCCAGTCACTTGTATTAAACTGCTTGGTCATGATAAACTGGTCATGCCATTGCATCCTCTATTTTTGGATGATCTCAGTATGGTGTACTGCTTCCATGCGTATCTTGTCCAATGCATTTAGGTTATACAACCTCTCCTTTTGTGCTGCTAATAAATCCATGCCTAATTATACTACTGTTCTCAGAGTTTTATATTCAAATTCTATTGGAAGGAATACCTTTTTCCCATACACCAATTCATATGGTGTGAAGCCTATTATTTTCCAGGTTGTCGTGTAAGCCAAAACTGCTTTAGCTAATTTGGCTACCCAATCCTTCCTGTGTATTTGCACTATTTTTGTAAGAAAATTTTCTATTTCCCTATTAGTCACTTCGACTTGACCATTTTATTGAGGGTGATAAGGTGTATAATTTCTATGTCCAATCTCATATTCCTACACTAACTTGGTGATTTGGTTTGAGGTAAATTGTGGCCCTTGGTCTATCACTATTCTCTAGGAACACCATATCTTGTAAAGATATCCTCATAGAGAAATTTAGAAACATTTCCATCCATTGAAAATTGCAAGGCTTTGACCACACATTTTTCAAGATAATCAGTACAAACCAATATATAATCCTTATTGTTGGATGTTGGAGATATAGGACCAATAAAATCCAGCCCCTATTTATCAAATAGTGTAATTACCAAATATGACTAGAGTGGCATCTCATCTATTTTTGTAGGTTGTCCCATCCTCTGACATCTATCACATCTCCTTTTTTATTTCACTACATCTTTGTAAATTTCTGGCCAATAATAGCTAGTAGTCAAGATTT
Organism: Sequoia sempervirens; assembly: GCA_007258455.2. Taxonomy (NCBI): domain Eukaryota; kingdom Viridiplantae; phylum Streptophyta; class Pinopsida; order Cupressales; family Cupressaceae; genus Sequoia; species Sequoia sempervirens. The sequence goes on along the minus strand of VDFB02047397.1, from coordinate 61,878,428 downwards.
TAAGAGTTTTCATCTTTGCTGCAAATTTTCGTCCACAAGGTTCATCATGACATGCCTTGAGAATATCATAGAATTCATCCTCTCCGATACACCTCCTCATTATATTATTAGGACCTGTGTAAAATAATTATCCAGCTACCCATGAATAAGGAAAACTTTTCTAAACTATGTCTTTTCTCCCTTGGTGAGAGATGTGGTAGTGTTTTCCCTATGTAGAACCCTAATCCAAATACTTGCAAAACACAATAAACTAACACATTAGAAGATCATATGCAAGTAAGAACAAGGATTCCCCATGAAATCCATTAGCAAAGCTTCAAATAGGAAATAAAACAAGAATGAAATGAAAGAACAAGAATGTAAGATAAATCCTATTGAAAGCAATGCAAACTCTTGATCCCATGTGGGAATTGGTGCCAATTTGATGTGAAAATTGGCCCTTTCCCAACTCCAATGATGCAATGGTGATTTGGTGATGAAAGTTTATCCACTTTGATGAAGGGTGATGAGTGCTCCAAGATGAAAATCTGCATAACCTAGCTACAAATTCAAAAGTATGGATGAAGATTGCTAAATATTTGAGCATAGTAAATTTACTCAAATTGTGGATGATAAAATGAGGAGATTAGCCTCTTATTTATAGAATGTCAAGTTGAGGAGATGTCCAAAATAGAGCAATGTGGGACTAAATTTCATCCAATGGAAAAGTGCCACTTGTCAACATTTGAATGGGCCAAAGATGTGTAAGTTTTGATCAATGTGCCAATAAATGCCAATATTTGAATTTTGAAATTATTGAAATGAAATGTATGATGGAAAGAAGGTGCGTTGAATGCCACTTGGCTCAAGGAAAAAGGAATTTGTAGGTGGAGCAAATGCCTTGCTGGAAGGAAAAAGTCCACTTGGATTTTGAATTCAAATTTGAGGAATATTCCTTAAAAGATGCCTTGTTGAAGAAAATAGAGATTTAATAAATCAAATAACTCTAATTTCATGTGCAAGTGGCAAAAGATGGAGAATGGGACATGAGAAGAGATTAAATTAATCAAGGTTAATTAATTTAATGAAGGGATTAAATGATGTGACCTATTTGACCTGAATTTGTGGATTTTTTTAAATCAAATATGAGAAGAATATGATAAAGGATTAATTAAATAAGGAATTTTGATATATTTAATTAAAAGAGATGATGTTAGATTAAACTAAATAAGGTTTTAATTTATTTAATTTAATAGATAGAATTTAGAGATTTAATCAAATAAAATTAATTATTTAGTTAAATAAGGATAATTAGATCAGACTAGTTAATTTAATTATTGAGAGAGGATGACTTAATTAGATAACTGATTTATTTAATTTAAGAGAGGAATATTAATGAATTTAATCAAATAAAGACCTTTGATTAAATGGTTAGATCAAAGGATGATTTGGGATGAAGCGATGTTAGTGGTTAGGATCAGATGTCCAATGTCAATCAATACATTTTACGTGTCTACATTTTGCCCCTCTTTGAAGCAATGCACTCGTTGCATTGGTTCAAAGAATAAACGGTCTCGATCAAAGCCAAGATTTTTTCATTTTCAAAAATTTTCCCCACTACTGCCCCGGCAAGAGAAAACATGCTAATATATTGCCCCCTTGAGAGATTGGATGAAAATTTTGATTTTTGGGTGATCTCGCGAAAAAAGAGGACAAGGTGCCCGATAGGTCCAGAAAGGCACCAAGAGGCCAAAAATGTGTCTAAATGCAATAAAAGAATGTAAACAAGCCTCAACTGGACAAACACAAGTTTAAGAGCTCAATACCTTAGCAAGATAGCCAAATAGGGTCAAAAAACCCTAATTTTCAAGCTTAAAAAGGCTCTGAGGGGTCACTTTCGATTCATTTTCACACATAGCCTTTTAACGATTCTGCAATTTGAGCTCTGACATTTCAACAAGATGGTGCAATGACAGCTTTCAATGCACATTTCTAATCGAGTCCGGACATACTAGTGACCTCTCGACATTGGGGAGCCGGTAAGTGATCCTTACTTGAGCTTCGTTTTTCATTTTTCGTGCTTATTTTATGCTTTTAAACTTAACTTCTTTGCATCGGTACTATATAGCGTCACTCAAATTTCAAAGTGCACCGTTAGGTGGTCCAAACTGGCTTGCCATCATAGAATGCACCGCTACGGTGGAGTTTGGAGTTTGGAAACAAACTTCAAACTCCGACGCTCATGCTATCTCCAACTTGGGCATTTAAAAGTGCAATGTGACGGTGCATTTTTAGACTGGAATCTTTGCCAAACTATGCCACTTTTTAGAAAAATGCACCGCGGTGGTGCTCTTTCAGAGCTTAGCACTCCAGCATCATAGTTTGCAACTTTCAAACTGCGACGCCTTCACAGATAGCAACATTGGGGTGGTTTTTTGGATGTTCAAAATAAAATTTCTTAAAAGTTTTAATATGGCGACCTTCCTTGATGTAGGATGCAGCGAGGGAGCTCTATTCTTGGGAGCACAGATCACGAGAGATTTTTGGTTACCTGCGAGACCTTAGCAACAAGGAGTAAGATCGGCTACAGGACATGGGGCTGTGGTACATTGCTTACGCAGCACCCGTGTAGACCCACCTTGGGATGATGTTAGCGCTTACCGAGAGATGGCATAGTGAGACCTCGTCCTTCCACCTTCCTACTGGCGAGGCCACCGTCACCTTAGAGGATGTGTGACGCATCCTTAGATTGCCAATTCATGGTCAACGCATTATTTTTGATATGGATGTCAAACGAGACGCTTGTCATTCAGTCCTTTCCACAAATGAGGTTATGTTTTGTGAGGGCCAAATAGAGCTGGAGTGCCATAGGACACTCACATCACCATTTTGTCTAGTGGTTACAGCGATCATCTCAGGTCTCATTGCCTTGGATCGACAAGGCCTATATTTCAGTCTTGGCTGGGGGCTTTGCTGGGAGCAGATGGTTCGTGATAAACCAGTTCATTTTGCATGGGGGCCTATTCTTCTAGCCTCCCTTTATAGGGACTTACACGAGTATGTCTACCTCGACAACAGAACACTTGGAGCAGGTGTCACACTTCTCCACATGTGGGCGTGGGAGCACATCGCCGTTCTCTAACTGTGAGTCATTGCAGTGCCGATGGGGCCTGATGATCCCCTAGTATGGCGTTACAAAGGTGGTGTGTCCTTTACACACACGGGTGAGCACGCGATTCCTTACTAGAGGAGGGTCCTGGATGATATGCAGGTTTTTACATGGCACCCGTACCTGGGTTCCCCTGGATGGTCCGATGATGCAGAGCAGATATTCTTTACCTGCCAGGACTAGTTTATACAGGGGCAAGAGCATACAATGGTGGAGAGATACCTGCCCAAGCACGTTCAACGTCAGTTCGGTGAGGCACAGGACCGACCAGATGATGACTATGTGGCCATATTTTCCCGTATGGTATCGCAGGGTGCCTGGGGGCAATACATTCCTACTTTAGAGGTGGTGGAAAGCTTCAGACAGTTGGTGGCTCGGCCATCGGTATATGATCAGGGACCCGTAGATCTAGGCATGACATAGGCCTATAGAGATTGGTTTTGGCCACCTCTGCGGTTGATAGTTCCAGGAGCACCCTTCACTTGATAGAGATCGAGGGGTAGAGGGGGAGGATGAGTAAAGAGAGATGGTGAACGATAGGATCAGTCGGTCAGGGTTCCAATTCAGCCGGTCCAAGCTGATGTTCAAATGTAGGACCAGGAGTAGGTGCCAACCAGGCAGCAGGATCAAGCAGATGCACCACCACAAGCTGAGGGTGAGGATCATCCTCACGTGCAACCCACATGAGCACAACTAGCAGGATAGCTAGATCCCCGAGATGCATTGATTGCACAACTGCAGGCTCAGGTTCAGACCTTGACGACAAAGAGGGATCAAGCCAGGGTTGAGAGAGACCGGGCCATTTTGCAGAGGCATTCCATAGAGCTATAGGCAGCTGCAGAGATGGGCTAGAGATAGTAGCTGGAGAGCATGGCGACCTCCTCCTCTCAGGGAAAAATGTCCCTTCGTTCTTACAGGGAGGTCATCCGGGAGGCAGACTATTATCGCCTGCATTATCATCAGGCCGTACCCAGAGCAGAGTGGGCCCCATATTACTTGCAGCGTACTAGCCACATATCAGTAGAGGGTCATGGTGACAAAGGCGAGGGAAACAAATAGGATGGATAGGCCTCATTTTGATTGAGATAATATTCTTTCGTGCCATATGGGCTATTTTTGATAGCCTGTTGGGCCTTTTTGTACTTATTGACACACATGTACAGTGATCTGATTATTTTGTACTATGACAGTTACCTGATGATGATATATATGAGATGATGATGTTGATATGATGTGATGTGTATCATTTATTTATGCATTTATGGATGGTTCTATTTCTATATGCTATGCAATCATGTTATGATGTTATGATATGTATATATGGATGCATTTCTTTCTGATGATGTATGCATTATTAATAGATCCATATTATGTTGTTAATACATGATATGCAAATGAATTTATATGATATGTGATATGGGATGGATGATGTGTACGTTTTGATGATGATGTAATTTATATGATGATTTATGTATGTTGATGCAAATGTGAAGATTTTAAGATGCTTAGAATAACAAATCTATATTATCCTAAACATGTTAAATGATTGTGAGATGTATGTGAGATAATGTGATATGGAAAATGGAATGATTTGTAGAATGAATATGCAAAAATGATTGCGATGTGGTTATCTATGAGATGTTCTATATGATATGGATGAATGATGGACAATATGTATGTTTTTATGATTATGTATAATGCAATGTGAATGCAATGGTCATGCTCTATATGATATATCTTGATGATGTAAATGAGATGGTTTTACGATGCTAAGAATAACAAATATATATTATCCAAAACATGTTAGATGATTGTGAGATGTATGTGATGCATTTATTAATGATGTAATGTGATGTAATAGATGAAATGATATGTTAGTGCAAAGTAGTATGATGATGCTTTATGTTATGCAAAATAAATGTAATGTGAGAGATGACTTTATGATGTTTATGTGATGTGAATGTGTATGCTTATAATGCAATAGATTATCCATAATGTTCTCGTACCTATTATGTTTGATTATGCAGTATATGGTAATATGAAAGGATTTATGAAAAGTTTATGCAAATGAATGTTATGAGATGGTTTATGTGATGAATGCAATGTGATGGAAAAAATGGATGCAATGTGATGAAAAATGGACGTGCTTATTTATGAAAAATGCTTATAATAACACATTTATATGATGATGAAGATGCAATGCATATGTTTCCTATATGATTTGTTATGCAATATGCTAACGATTTGTGGATGCAGGATTGATGATGATGATGATGATGACGACTAACTATCATAGTACCTTGTTAGCGTGAAGAGCAAGAAGGGATGAAAGAGAAGAAGACATTTCAACAAGACATAAGATGATGAATATGCAAATGATGACTACTTTCTGAGGAGTTAGGATTTTTAAAGGGCCAATTTCCTTATGTTTGATAACACATGTGGTACGATGCATCGAGGTATAGAGAACCAGGATGGCATTGTACCTAGTGTGATGGAATTTGACTTGACAAACAGATAGGAGTATTCTTGTTCACACCTGACATACGAAAACCTTGCTAGGATGTACTTTAGAAGTTTCAAACATCTTAGACCAAAACATGGAAAGGTATAACCTATCAATGCAATAGTCAACAAGCTGTCCAAAACATCCTCCATACATTTCTAACAAAGAAAGTATTCACCAAGTTATATTACAAGAATGTCCAACAAGCATAGTAGACAAAAGATAATGATCATTGCCCCATTCATATTTCTCTAAATCCTCTGTTCGGATATCATCGAGAGGTCCTTGGAATGAGCCTAATAAGATAAGTCAAAAGACAAAGATAAAGTAAACAAACAAGCTGACGTTCTTCAATACCGCTAACCAAAAGGGAATGTGTTTTCAAGGATAAGAATCGAAACTATTGCCAAAAGATAATACCCATTGTAGGAAGGATACATCCTAGGACATGTTAGTGGATGGCGACACATCATTTTGTTTATCCAAAGTGTTTTTTCTAATAAATAATGCCCATTGTATGAAGGATACATCCTAGGACATGATGTTATCAGATGATTGATATGGGACTGATTGGATGATGGGCTATCGACACAAAGAGTTGACCAACTTGTTTACGTACTGACTTAAACCTAAGACTTGACGTTTTGAGTTTTACTTTTAACCTACTAGACTTGTTTCTGATTGTTTCACCAAAGGTTGAGGATGAAGATCGTTTATTATGAGTGGTGTTTATTGCAGGTGCAAGTGAGATGAGACAGATGGATTTTTTCAAATATTTGGATGTTTTTGGAGTTTTGCAATTTTTTTTGAGGCTGTTTTTGGTATTTTTTGAGATTTTCAAATGTTTTGATTTTTGATTTTCTAATGTTTTGGGGTTTTATGAGATTTTGACCGAGAGACTAACCTAAGGACCTATCCTAGGGGCCTCGGGGGCTGATCAACAAATTAGCCTTGCCTACGTTATACATGTAGAGACCACGTAGTTCAACTGACGACTTGACCGATTTACAGATGATGATATACATGATGAAATGTTAGTTTATTATGACGAACTCCTAAAGGACTGACCTAAGTGTCTTGGGGGATGATCAAAGATCAACCTTTCCTACGTTCAAGGCTCAGAGACCCGTAGTTTGACAAGATGACTTTATTTTTGACTTTTTAACTTTTTGACCTGTTTTGGGATTTTGATATGTTTTGAATGTTTTTGGATTTTGGTGATTTTTTGATGTTTTTGGATTTTCTAATTTTTTGATGGTTTTGGATTTTTTGGATTTTAGGACTTCAAGAATATACACGAATCCGATCCAATGAGAACATGCCCCCAACATGATGCAATAGACTACTTTGATAAAGGCAGGACAAACTAACCTTGAGGATGGGCCAAGTAGTACTAGGAGTGATTATGATACGAGCACAAGACCAAGCTATGGTGTGGATGTGGGTGGATGAGTGATGGATGGAGATCTGAATGCAATGTATGATGGAAACACAATGGATGGATGATGTAGAACAAGCCGTAAAGATCCTAGTGGATGGAAAGTGCTTATTTACACAAGGCGCTTGTTTGCCAGGTTTTCACCAAGGTACTTGTTCAAAGTGCCACCGAAGTGGTTTTCACAAGAGGACGATTTTTCTCTTTACTGTTTTTAATCCTTTTTCTGATTTTTTTGGATTTTTTCTTTTTTATTTTTTTTGTTGTCACCAAGACACCTATTTGGCATGTTTTCGCCAAGGTAACCATTTTTTCAGGACATTTTTTTTTTTATTTTTTGGTTCTATACCTTGAAAGATTAGGCATAAATTTTTTTGAGATGAGAGCTATTCATGGGATCTTGCAAAGGTTCCCCTTTGGGTGTTGATAACTAATATGCCCCTAAATTATAGCTTGCTGTGATAACAAATGGTCCCAACTAGTTGGGTTCAAATTTTCATTTACTGTTTGGATTTGGGACGTTCTTCTGATTCTCCTTTAGTACCAGTTCTCTGACTTGGAAAGTACTGCTTCAGATTTTCTTGTTATGACTCCTCTTGAGTTTGTTTTGATAGGATTGCAAATGATTTAAAGCATCTATACGTTGCTCATCCAATAGTTCCAGCTCATTCAGTCTTGATACTCGGTACTCCTCATCCGTGATGAGGTTTTGCAGTGATATTTTTAGTGACGGGAGCTCGATCTCAATGGGGAGTACTACTTCTGATCCATAGACCAGGGAGAAAGGGGTGGTGTTGGTGGGTGTGCAGATGCTGGTTCGGTAGGCCCAGAGGGTGGGATTGAGCTACAAATGCCAGTCATGACCTGCGTCATTGACTGTTTTCTTGAGGATCTTTAAAATGGTTTTATTTTTGGCTTTTGCTTGGCCATTGCCTTGGGGATAATATGGGGTGGAGAAGCGATGCTAGATTTTAAATTTTTCACACAAGTTGCAGACATCCTGATTCTTAAATGGTGTCCCATTATATGAGATAATGGCTTGTGGGACACCATAGCAGAAAATGAGATAGTTTAGGATGAACTTTGATATTTGCTTCCTAGTTATATATGTCATGGGTATGGCTTCCACCCACTTGGTAAAACACTCAGTGGCGGTTATGATGAACATGTGGCCATTAGATGAAGTGGGAGTGATTTTTCCAATGAGATTGAGTCCCCACTGCGAAAAGGGCCATGGTGTGATGATGGGATGAAGTTCTTGAGTTGGAGCATGGATGAGGTCCCCATGCTGCTGACATTGTAGGCACCTTTTGACGTAGTCATGTGCATCTCTTTCCATTGTAGGCTAATAATACTGCATCCTCAATAATTTCTTGGCTAGGGTCATTCCACTCGAGTGTGAACCACATATGTCGTTATGTACTTTAGTTAAAGCAATCAATGCCTCCTCAGCATTTAAACATCATAGTAAGGTTCCTTCTATGCTCCTACGGTATAGGGTATCTCCTAGAATGACGAATCAAGATTCATTTTTGACAAAGGTTCATTTTAAGGTTGAGGGTAAGTTAATAGGTATGACACCTATTCGCAAGTAGGTATAAATGTCATGGTACCAGGGATCACTGGGACCAAAAAATTCACACACAAATTCTAATTCTAGTACCTCGAATGTGGGCACGAGAAGCTGGTCTACCAAGAATTCATGTTTTAGAATGTTGCGAGGGATGTCCAGTAAGGATCCAATCATTGCCATGACATCTGCTGCTCTGTTGTTGGCTCTGGGTATCTACTCAAATGTGATCTCGATAAAGGATTCCTTAAGAGTCTCCACTAGTTTCTTGTATGGAGTGAGTTTATCATCCTTAGTCTGGTACTCACCGTTTACTTGGTTTATTATTAGCTGAGAGTCTCTGTATGCTCTGAGGGCCATGGTGTGCCACTGCACTGCTATTCTAAAACCTATGGTTAAAGCCTCGTATTCTACAATGTTATTGGTGCAGGGGAATGCCAATTTATAGGACCTTGGTATACAGTCCCCTTGTGGGGTGATAAAGAAGGCATCGACTCTTGATCCATGTCATGTCTATGAGCCATGAAAGTAAAGTTTCCAGTGGTCGGCTATGTTGAGATTGAAGATGGATTTGTCTAGAAACTCTGAGATGAGAGGATTCTTTGAATAAATTGGTGCTTCTGCAAGTTGATTTGTGATGACTTGGCCTTTAATTTCTTTCTGCTCCACATATTCAATGTCATACTCTGATAATATCATGACCCATTTGGCCATTCTTCCAGTGAGCATTGCCTTTGATAGTAAGTACTTGAGAGGGTCAATTTTGGCGATGAGTTTTATTTTGTGTGCCAACATGTAATGTCTAAATTTTTGTGACGCAAACACTACTACTAGACATGCTTTCTTGATGAATGAGTAATTTAACTCATGCCCAACCATTGTTCTACTGATATAATAGATGACCCTTTCTATCCCGTTTTTGTCGTGCTGGGCTAGAAGAGCTCCAAGGGCTGTTGTTGTTGCTGACACATAGAGAATGAATGGATTTCTTAGGATTGGTGGCATTAGGAATGGTGGTGTAAGAAAATATTCTTTGATCTTATTGAAGGCTTCTTCACACTTGTTATCCCATTTGTACACTACTCCCTTGTGAAGTAGGTGAGAGTATGGATTCTGTTTATCTGCAAGCTGTGCTATGAATCTTCGGATGGATTGAAGCCTGCCTTGGAGACCTCTCAATTGTTTCAGTGATTTGGGTGCCTCCATCTCAAGGATTTCTTTTAATTTTGTTGGATCTACCTCAATACCTCTCATTGATACTATGTATCCTAGCAACTTTCTTGATTGTACGCCGAAGACGCATTTCTTTGGATTTAATCGGACCTTGTATTCCTCTAGCCTGTCAAAAATGGCACTTAAGGTTGCTATGCGATCCTTCCTATTTTTGGATTTGGCTAGTATGTCATTGAAATAATCTTTGACAATTTTATGGATCATGTCATGGAAGATTAGTGTCATGGCTCTTTGGTATGTTGCTCCTGCATTCTTCAAGCCAAATGGCATCATATTCCAGCAGTAAGTCCCCCATGGACAAGTGAAAGCTATTTTATGTTGGTCTTCTTTAGCAATCATTATCTGGTTGTATCCTGAGAAATCGTACATCAAGGAAAGCATTTCGTGTCCTGCCGTCATGTCTACAATCATGTCAATGTTGGGCAATGGGAAATTGTCTTTTGGACATGCTTTGTTTAAGTCCCTAAAATTTGTGCAGATTCTGATGCCCCCATCAGGTTTTGAGACATGAACCAGGTTTGACACCCATTCTGGATAGTTTATCAGTTGAATGAATCCTGCATCTAATAGATTCTTTAGTTCCATTTTGACTAGCAGGGCAATTTGAGGGTGCATTTTCCTAAGCTTTTGTCTAATGGGCTTTGCTTCAGGATATACTGCTAGGTGATGAACTACAATTTCTGGATCAAGCCCTGGCATGTTTGTGTAGCTCCATGCAAAGTTAACTTGTCTCTCTCTTAAGAATGCTGCTAGGAGTTCTTGTTCTTTTGATAGTAATGATTCCTCATAGAATGTGATGTGTGGGGTCTCCTTTGTTCCTAGATTAACTGGATTGCACTTTTCTGCTAGGACTACTAATTTTTCCTGATGAAGATCTCTAAAAGGAAGATTGAATCCCCCATCCTCAGGCACCTCAGAGAGGTTTTCACCATTGGACGCATCCTTTCTTTTTACTTTTTTCATGTCGGAGAGTGCCACAGTGTGGTTTTCACTCAAGGACTTAGATATTATTCTTAATTTCTCACTTTTGCGACTGAGGGATTCAATCGTTTCCCCATAATAGGCCTGTGTATGTAGCTCAATGATGAATCCTTCTTTGTGATCCCCACATGGAATGTTATCCCATAGTCCCATGAATTCTAAGAGCACCTCATCATTTTTGAATGTGTCAAGAACTGGTGGTTCTCGTTGGTCATAATTGATGAGTTGGGGGTAAACTAGACGAATTTCATGATCTTGATGGTTTGACTCAAAGGATAAGGTGTTAATCATGAGAAGGGTGGTATCCTCTAAAAGCCTAGGTAGGTTGGTTATGGGATCCTCGTCATCACTACTACTACAGACGTCAGTTATGTCAAATGTGAAGTTGTTTAAGATGCGACTTGTAGATATGGGTAAGCGAAGTTCGGTTGCAGATAGCTGAGGAGGATTATTGACCTTTCTAATTGGAGGACTTCGACCACACATGGTTATACTCGGAGGGGTACATCCAAGGCCAAGATTTCTCATTTACGTCTCCAAAATGATAGGTATTATAAGCCCATTGTCATTTTTCCCAAGTCTCTAGTTTCTGTCATAGCCCATTGTGAGCATCATTTGCAAACCTTTTCTTATGTCATCCATTGGTAGATTGGTTGTTGGTCTATTATCTGGGTATAAGAGATGAGATGGGTCCTCCTCTATGACTTCTTGACCGAGATCTCCCCAACTTCTAAAGTTGGGATAGTCTTTAGGGGATGTTTGAGATGTGGAAGCTTCATTTGATTGCGAACGTCCTCATGATTTGGGAGATTGTGGTAACTCTCCTACCAAAAAATCATTTTTGGGAATCATGTAGTTTTCGCAACCATTATCCTGGATGATGAGTTTGATATCAGAGATGGTGGGGATGGCGAGAATGGTGGGTGTCTTTGTCGCAGAAGTGGATGTGAGAGTGGCTAGATCAATGTATGGTGTTGATGGGCCTTCATCATTTTTAGGAACTTGAGGGATTTTGTAGTATTTTTCTTCAAGGGTCTTGCAGTAGGAGAATGGTTCAAGATCTCCATGGATGGTGACCTCTTGTGCTTCATATGTAAATTTGACACATTGATGGAAAGTTGACGCTAACACTTGCATAGCATGGATCCATGAACGCCCTAGGAGAATGTTATAAGGCAAGTCGAGGTCCAGGACTTGATAGGTGGTTTCCACGATAGCTGGCCCTACTTGAATAGGGATTTTGATTATGCCTTGGGACACTCTTTCTTTATCATCATATGCTTTGATTGTAATACTCTTTCCTTTGTCAATGGAATCCTCTAAGATTTTTAACTGTTTAATGAGCTTGAGGGAACAAATATTCAAGCTTGCACCTCCATCCACCAAGACTCGCTTGACTTTACTTTTTTGCACTAGGACCTCTAAATGGAGTGCGCGGTTATGAGATGGTTGAGCGGGAAAGTCCTGATCGGAGAATGTAAGGAGGTTTGGAGTGGTGATATTTCTGACCATAGCTTGGAATTGTTCCACATCAAGATCTGCGGGGCCAGTGGATGAATCCAATGCTTCCTCAAGGATTTTCTTGTGGGCGGATGAGATTTTTAATAACTCCATGATGGAGATTTGTGCTGGTGTTCTTTTTTTCTGATCAAGGACATTGTAACCATTGGGAACAGATCTTGAATTGGACATGAAAGTTCTGTTTGGTTGAGATGATCCTACGATAGTAACTTTTCCGCCTCTTGTGGTGACTCCACAATTGGCTTGAGCTCCTTTGATAGTGATTATTGTGCAGTATTCATCTAGGGAAGCAACGACAGTTTCATACACATGATTCACATTTTTGAAGGTGCCTTTCCCCTTATCAGTGTTATTGTTCCCTTTATTATTATGGTTAGGCATCAGATTCATATATATTTTGAGGTTCTGGTTTCCTATTGGCTGTTCCACATTTATGATTCTTTGATCAATAAGGTCTTGGACTATGTTCTTTAGTCTCATGCAATTGTTCATGGTGTGCCCTTTGATTTTGTGGAAGTCACAAAGATGATTTTTTTTATACCATGGAGGTTTAACATCTGGTTCTTGGTAGTTCTCATTGGTGGGAATCTTGATGAGGTTTTCCTTGAGTAATTTCTTCATGATGACTTCGAGTGGTTCCTCAAGAGCAGTGTACTTCTGTTTGGTGAAGTTCTTGTTTCGATGGGGTGTTCCTCTTTGGTAATTGATGTTATTGATCACTTGGTTGCTTGGTTGTTGTGTTCACATGATGGTTGTTTTGATTATGGTTTTGGATTTGTGGTGCGGGTGTGTTTTTCCAGGGGGCACTAATGACAACTTTGCCATCAATGACACCATCGTTCATAATATTTTTGTTTGTTTCCCATGTGTGAGGTTTGTCATTGTAATTGGTGGGTGGGAAAGTATTTTTTTGTTTAGGATATGAATTTGATCCTCCAGGTTGTGTCATAAGGGCTTGTTCGATGTTGAGCACCTTGGAAATCAACTGGTCATACGTGGTGATCCCTTGGACCTTGAGATGGAATGCAAAGAGGCCGTCAAGGTTGGACATGATGGTGCACACTTGTTCCTCAGGCATGACCTATTTACTCCGATTGGCCTTGGATCACCATTGTTGTAGGAATGAAGCAAATAGTTCATTCTTACCTTGTTTCAGAGCTGAGTTCTTCTAGACTAACATCCCTGGTGATGTTGCATGCATAGTTTTTGATGAATGCGTCTATGATTTCTTGGAATGTCTTGATGCTTGTAGGTAGGCGAGAGAACCATTCCATGGCATGGCTAGCCAAGCTCCTAGGAAATAGCCACATCATATAGGTATCATCATATGTGACTTCCATCCAATGAACCTGGAATTCCTTGATGTAATCTTCAGGGTTTCCCATCCCACGGTACTTGTCAAACTTGGGGATCTCAAATCCCTTTGGGAATGGTTTCATCACAAGGGTCCGGTCAAATGGATAAGGACATAAGTTACTAGTTGTTCTTATGGTTCACCCTGATCGAAGGTCGAGCACTTGTTGCGAGAGCAACTTGATTTGTGTTGTCACATCGTTTTGCAGATTAGGAGGTGGGATGAAAGTGTTCTGGGGTGGTTCGCTAGTGGGTGTGATGGGTGGATTGGTTGATGTGTTGATTGGTGGTATTTGCACATTCTGTTGAGCCATGTATGCTTGCACTTGCTGCTGTATAAACAACGCTTGTTGTTGGTCTTGTTGTTTTTGTGCCAGAATGGCCTATTGTTGAGCTTGTCGTTGTGCTTGTTTTTGTACAAACAACGCTTGTTGTTGGGCTGCCAATTGAGCTGCTTCTTGTTGTTCTTGGTATCATTTTATCACTTGCTGATATGCTTGTAATTATGCTGCTTGTTTTTGTGCAAGATGTTGTGCTTTTGCTTGTGCTTGGGATTGTGACGCTTGTTGTTGCAATAAGATTTGGGCTTGAGAAGCCTTTTGTGCTTGTAATACGGCTTGGGCAGCTTGAGCAGCTTGAGCGGCTTGTTGAACAACTAGTTGTGTGGCTTGTTGAGCAACCGGTTGTGCGACTTTTTGTTTTTGTACTTGCAGGAATTCCTTTTGATAAGTAGCTTGCAACGCCATACTGTATTGGCTTCATATATTGGAGCTTGGTGGTGGTGGATTCAGAATGGTGCTTGTTGTGATGGTGAGAGGTGTCGTCGTGTTGGTGATTAGAGTTTGGTTGGTGGATGGTGCAATCAATGTGGTTGGTCCTTAAGAGACCATGCTTTGAGATGTTAGGGGGGTGGTTGATGATGTTGTGATTTCTTGTGTAGTTTTCATCTATTGTTGCAATGTTGATGACAAGTTTTCAGAGTTTGGCATTATGTTTTGATTGATGTTTGGGTGTTGGTTTGATTTTGATTGATATTTGGTAAAGGTGGAAGCCCTAAGCCAAGTAGTGGTGTGGATAATGGTGGAAAAGGTGGAAGAGGTGAAAATGTGAGGGATGTGATCTCTTGAGAAAATGGAATAGTGTCGAAAATGCCCCCTGGTCCGAATATTTCACCCTCTCCTTGTGAAGTTATGGGGAGAGAGGTTTGGGGTGTTGCGTGAAAGGATGATGATGATGGATCATTAGGATCATGCAAAGTGAGATGGGTATACTTGTGTAACGGATTTTGGGGTATGTTTTGTTCCAAAATGGTGTTTGCATCCAAGTCTTGACTATTGAAAAGGGGGTGTGTTTGAATGGCATTAAGAAATGAACTTCCCTTATTAACATTAGGTTGAGTTGGAGCAAAAGATGTTGTGATTTGTGGGATGTTTTGAGTGATTCTTTAGGATGGGGGTGTAGATGAGATGGGGAGTGTGGATGAAATTGGAGGAATGACCTCTAAATATGGTTCCACTATAAAGCTCACATCGAAATCAGAAGGTAGTTTATCCCCTTGTTTTGCTAGTTCGAGCATGTATAGTGAAGGGTTAAGTCTCATCATGATATTGATGATCTTATGGTTCTTCGGATTTTGGATCATTTCAGTGATTTCCTCGTGTGACATCCCAAAGGTAAGATCTTATTCTTGGTTTTCCTCTTGTGGATTTTGTGATGATGAAAGAAAGTTAGTCAAAGAATTGTTTGATTCAACAGGATTCATTTCGGAGTTTGTTTGGCTTAGGTCACCATAAAATAGGAATCAATTTTGAAGAATATAGGAGATGAATCTCTAATTCTTTGGATTGATCTATCTTTAAGTACAAATGAATTTTTTTTAGGATGTTTTAAGGATCAAAGGGTGATAATGATGTGGATGTAAGATGGATGTTTTGATGGATGATTGGAACTCTTGAAAATATTGAAGGGTATGTTAAACTTTAGGACTTGATTTAGGATTTGATTTGTTTTGGATTCAGATTTTGGTGGACTCATAAACTCTAAGAGGTTTGATGTTGTCTTAGAGTTAAATTGTTCACAAGATGATAATTTGTCTAGGTGTGAGAAGAAGGATTCATCTAAGCACTCCTATCCAAACAAAATTATTTTGATAATGAACTCCTAAATCCCAAGATGTTGGATGTTATCAAGGGATGAATTTGTTCACAAGTTTTGATAATTTGATCAAATATGTGGATGAGGGTTTGATTTTGATCCTAGGATGTACTTAAAAATACACTTGTTTACTAGACCTTGGTATTGAAGAACATATTATACTTCTAAGGACCTGTATAACTAAGAAGTGGTTCAAACTAAGCATACATTTTCAGATACTTCTAGCACCAAATGTAGAACCCCAATCCAAATACCTGTAAAACACAATAAACAAACACATTATAAGATCATATGCAAGTAAGAACAAGGATTCCCCATGAAATCCATTAGCAAAGCTTCAAATAGGAAATAAAACAAGAATGAAATGAAAGAACAAGAAAGTAAGCTAAATCCTATTGAAAGCAATGCAAAATTTTGATCCCATGGGGGAATTGGGGCCAATTTGATGTGAAAATTGGCCCCTTCCCAACTCCAAGGATGAAATGGTGATTTGGTGATGAAAGTTGATCCACTTTGATGAAGGGTGATGAGTTCTTCAAGATGAAAATTTGCATAACCTAGCTACAAATTTGAAAGTATGGATGAAGATTGTTAAATATTTGAGCATAGTAAGTTTACTCAAATTGTGGATGATAAAATGAGGAGATTAGCCTCTTATTTATAGAATGTAAAGTTGAGGATATGTCCAAAATAGAGTAATGTGGGAATAAATTTCATCCAATGGCAAAGTACCACTTGTCAACATTTGAATGGGCCAAGGATGTGCAAGTTTTGATCAATGTGCCAATAAATGCCAATATTTGAATTTTGAAATTGTTGAAATGACATGTAAGAGGGGAAGAAGGTGCATTGAATGCCACTTGGCTTAAGGAAAAAGGACTTTGTAGGTGGAGAAAATTGCTTGTTGGAAGGACAAATTTGAGGAATATTCCTTAAAAGATGCCTTGTTGAAGAAAATAGAGATTTAATAAATCAAATAACTCTATTTTCATGTGCAAGTGGCAAAAGATGGAGGATGGGACATGAGAAGAGATTAAATTAATCAAGGTTAATTAATTTAATGAAGGGATTAAATGATGTGACCTATTTGACTTAAATTTGTGGATTAATTTAAATCAAATATGAGAAGAATATGATAAAGGATTAATTAAATAAGGACTTTTGATTTATTTAATTAAAAGAGATGATGTTAGATTAAACTAAATAAGGTTTTAATTTATTTAATTTAATAGATAGAATTTAGAGATTTAATCAAATAAAATTAATTATTTAATTAAATAAGGATAATTAGATCAGACTAGTTAATTTAATTATCGAGAGAGGATGACTTAATTAAATAACTGATTTATTTAATTTAAGAGAGGAATATTAATGAATTTAATCAAATAAAGGCATTTGATTAAATGGTTAGACCGAAGGATGATTCAGGATGAAGCGATGTTAGTGGTCAGGAGATTAGATGTCCAATGTGAATTAGTACATTTACGTGTCTACGCCCTACAACTAGATAATTGGCTATTTCTGCATACCAAGGTGTGTTGAGAAATTATTTCCTCAAATGTATTGGCGTTCGGGTCTAAACCTTATCGGTTTGACAATGCAATGTCGATGGACCTTGAGTCCTATCTCATCAAAGTCCCGATGGACGTTTTGAGAGTTGGTTGATTGTGTTTACATTTTATATTGATGGGACAATCACTCTTCAATGGGAGTCTCTTAGTTGTCTCCTCAACAACTCGATGTAAGCCTTTTGTATCTTTGTCAACGAGACCTTGTAACTTCGCCAGGACGTGGAATGCAATCTCCTTGATGACTCAGTAGTGACTTGGTCAATGCAGCCCGCTACCCTACAATGCCTTGGTGGGATTGGGTTTGTACCACACAAGGGAGCAAGGAGTGGTGTCAATTGACTGAGTGGTTGACACTTTGGAGGTGGAGACCACTCAGTGGTTTCCATAAGCAAAACATTGATCAATGGTATGAGTAATATGTTTGTAGAGGTGACTTTGAAAGTTTAGGGAGAGTGTATAGGTTGTCTCTTCGATGGTTCGACATGGTAGAAAGCCTTGATAGTTACATATTTTATGACCGTTCACATATGGGATGGGAAATGACGGTTTCCTAGTAACGGTTTGGAGAATTGAACGAATGTAGAATATGCTTAGTAACAAAAAAGAAGTAGTATCTGTATTGTAATGTTGTATGCTGAATGCATTGTAATAGTGAGGATACTGTAATAGAGATTGATCAGTGACTATATTTGAAGAGTTGTGTAATCAAACACTACCAGAATTACTACTATAATTAACACCTGTGAAGCATAAGTGTTGAGACTTTGTAATGTATTTTTTCTATAATACAAAGAGACTATTGCTTGGTGTGTGGGTTTTTCTCCCGTAAGGGTTTATCCATGATAAAAATGGTGTTCAATTGTGTGATGTTTTAATTCTCTATTATGTTAATTTCATGAAATGTGCATCTTAAGTGAATTGTAATTGTGAAAATTGAATGGAATTTTTGTATTTCTCTCCTATAAAATGGTGTTAGGAAGGCATTTTCGTACTTATCTTTCCTTACAAGTGGTATCAGAGCCTTGCTAGTTGTGTTATCCTTGTGGGTGAGTTAGGTTTTTTATGTTGATTTTTTCGATTGTGAGTTTTGTAGAGAGAATCAATTTGAAAACTTGTTAAAAATTTGAGATGGCGAGCACATCTGGAAGAATAGAAATTGAAAAATTTAATAGTGGAAACTCAAATTGGAGGATTTACTTGTTGATCGAGATCTTTGGGAAGTAATTTCTGGAAATAAACCTGCAACAATGTCTCAAACTGACTAGGATGCAAAGGATCAAAAAGCCAAAGGTTTGATTAGACTGTGCATGGGTGATTTTGTTCTCTTGAATGTCCATGAGGAGAAGATGATGAAACTTCTGTGAAAGAGGCTAGGTGATAATTATCATGGAAAATCACTGGTGAATAAGTTATTCTTGAGGAAGAAGTTGTACTCTTTGAAAATGGAGGAAGGGGCATTTGTAGTAGATCACTTGAATACCTTTAACATGATCATTGCTTAGTTGACATTGTTGGTGTGAAAATTGATGATGAGGATCGTTGTATGCTTATGTTATGTTCTTTTCCTAATACTTGTGATCATTTAGTAATTGCTATTGGGAGTAAAACAACCACTTTCAAGATGGAAGACATGGTTGCTTCACTACTATCAGAATAAATGTGAAGGAAATATTTTGAGATGGCCAAGGAGGCTCTTGTTGTTTGGGGGTAGATCGAAGGAGAGACAAGAAAAAGGATAAGAAGTTGAAATACAAGTTAGAGGGGAGATCAAATTCTCCTAGCAAGAAGTCCAAGGTGAAATGCTGGAACTATGGGTAGACTAGTCACATCTGGAAAGACTATAAAGAGGAGAAGAAGAAAATAAATTTAATTCTTCTAATAATGAATCTTCTCAAAGTGATGCAAATGCCTTCATTGCAGCCTTGGTGAATCAGGCATCAAATGATGTTTGGCTAATCAAATCAAGTGCATCTTTTCACATGACCTCTCATAGAGGTTGGTTCTCTAAATACAAAAAGTATGCTAGTGGAAAGGTGTATCTAGGAGATGATTCTCACCTTGAAATTTTGGGCCATGGTAGAGTTAGAATTCAGTTTCTTGGTGGAATAATTAAAGGAATAAATGATGTAATGCACATACCAGGTTTGGATAGTAATTTTTTTCCTTTAAGTAATTTGAATGATGTTGGTGTACAAGTTTATTTTTTGAATGATATATGTAAAATTACTAGAGGTTCTATGGTGTTGGCTAAGGGTGCATGAATTGGCATTCTATATAAGCTAGATGCACAATGTTGTACAATGTAATAGTTCTTCTATAAAGTCATGTAATTCAAACCAAGTAGGGAAGTAAAATGTTGTACCTATGGGTGCAAACTCTTTAGAGGTGAAGCTCCTAGCTAAGAAAACAAAGCTATGGCATCAAAGGCTCAACCACATTGGTGAAAAAGGCTTAAAAGCCTTGAAAAAAAAATCTTGGTTGAAGGGCTTGATGACTGTAATCTTGAATTCAAATTTTGTGAACATTGTATATATGGAAACTAGCACTGAGTTTCCTTTTATTCGAGTCCTCATAAATCTTCTAGAATTTTGGATTGCATTCATGCTGATGTATTTGGTCTAGTAAATGTACCTTCATTTTGAAATATGTGTATTTTTTCTCATTCATAGATGGCTATTCGAGAAGGATATTTGTGTATTTTCTAAAAAGAAATTTAGAAAAGTTTTTAGTTAGTTTAAGGAATTTAAAACCTTGGTAGAAAAATAGACTGGTAGAAAAATTAAGTTCCTGACGGATAATGGAGGTGAATTTTGTTTAGCATAGTTCAATAAGTATTGAAAATACCATGGAATTAAAAGACATAGGACTACTCCTTACACTCCACAATAAAATGGAGTTGCTGAAAGGATGAATAGAACATTGATGGAAAGGGCGAGAAGTATGTTGAGTAGTGCTAGTATGGAACAAAAGTTTTGGGTTGAGGTTGTAGCTACAATGTGTTATTTAATTAATAGATCTCCCACTTTGGCACTCGTGGATAAAACACCTATGGAAGTGTGGTATGGTGGAAATCCATCTTTAAGAAACATTAGTCTTTGTCTATGAGGCATATGCATATGTGACGAATGAGAAAAGATCTAAATTGGAGAAAAAGGCAATAAAATATATCTTCATCCATTATGGGATTGTTGTGAAAGGGTACAAGCTTTGGAATCCAATTACTGAGAAGGTGTTGTACAATAGAAGTGTAATCTTTCGTGAGCTGAAACCTTCTACTGTTGATCTATAGTCAAAGGTGAAAGAAGTAGAGAACAAGGAGGTAGTTGAAATTCCACTTACTCCAGAGAAGGAGGAACTATGCACTCTTGGTTGACTTGTTAATGAGGAGAGCTCAATCAATTCTAAAAATTATGATCATGAAGAAGAACCTCAACCTCATCAAATGAGGTGGTCTACGCATGAGAAGCAGAAACCTGAAAGGTTTGATTTTTCTATGTTAGATTTCAATTGTGCCTTTGCTTTGATTGCTAACACTGATGAGCCTAGGAATGTTAGGGAGGAATTGGATATGTCTAATTCAAGTTCCTGGTTGGAAGCCATCAATGAAGAAATGGCATCATTGAAGAAGAATGAAACTTGGGATCTAGTACCTTTGCCTGAAGGTCAAAATCCTTTTGGGTAAAAATGGGTATTTAAAAATAAAATCAGTCTAGATGGCAATGTTGAGAAGCATAAAGCAAGGTTGGTCACGAAAGGGTATTCCCAAGTGGAGGGAATTGACTATGGAGAAATATTTTCTTTTGTGGCGAAGTTGAATCAATTAGATTTCTATTGTCACTTGTAGTAGAGTATGAATTAGAGATCGAAAAAATGGATGTGAAGATAGCATTTCTTCATGGTGGCTTGAATGAAAAAATTTACATGTCCCAGCTAGAGAATTTTGTTGAAAAAGGTAAGGAAAATCTGGTTTGCAAGTTAAATAAATCTTTGTATGGCTTAAAATAGTCACTTAGAATGTGGTACCAAAATTTTGACAGTTATGTGTTGTCTTTGGGATTTGTGAGATCAAATTCTAATCATCGTGTGTATTTCAAGACTGAAAATGGTCAACTTATTATTGCTCTATATGTGGATGAAATGTTATTCATTGGGAATGTAAGGGTATGATTTTTGATTTAAAATCTCAATTGTCAGCACAATTTGAAATGAAAGATTTAGGAGCAGCTAGGTGCATTCTAGGGATGAAAATTAGAAGGGATAGAGGAAATAGAAAACTTTGGCTCAACTAGAGCAAGTATATTAATGTTGTCCTAGAGAGATTTAATATGACAAATTGCAAGAATCTAGTTGTTCTAGTGTTGTAGGGAATGAAGCTATTTTTTGAAGATTGTCCAAAATCTCCTACTAAGATGGAGGAAATGAGTAGGGTGCCTTATGCAAGTGTAGTTGGTAGTTTGATGTATGCAATGATCTATACAAGGCTAGACATTTCCCAAGTAGTGGGAGTACTTAGTTGATTTATGGATAATCTAGGAAGACCACATTGGGATGTTGTGAAGAGAGTTTTTAGATATTTGAAGGGTACTACTAAGTACACCTTGTGCTATCATGGTTACTCTACTTGATCTTAGAGTTCAGTTAGCATCCATGGATATGTGGATTCAAATTGGGAAAGGGACATTGACAACAGGAGATCCACCAGTGGATATGTGTTCTCGTTGAATGGTGGTGCAATTACTTGGATGAGCAAGCGACAAGCTGTAGTTGCTTTTTCCACTACTGAGGATGAGTGTATGTAAACAACTCACACATTTAAGGAAGCTTTTTGGCTTAGAAATTTGTGTTCTAATGTTGGTTTTGATGCAGGGTAGATTGTTATTTGCTATGACAATCAAAGTGTTATTTATTTGGCGAGAAATCTAACTTTCCATGCCAGGATGAAACATATTGATGTATAGTACCACTTTGTTTGTGATATGGTGGAGGATGGAAAAGTTAATCTAGAAAAGGTTGATACTCTAGCGAATGTTGTTGATGCATTGACGAATCCTGTGAGCATGAAAATTTTTAAATGGTGTGTCAGTTTGGTGGGCCTTGGGGCTTGTGACATTTAATGACTTCAAGTGTTGAGAGGCACCAATAGTACTCCACACATAATTAAATATTTTAAATATTTAATTACCTTCCTTTTTTCATCGAGGGCGACTTGGCATGCGACTCGAACTTGGCGAGGGCGGCTCAGACTCGATGACTCGGGACTCGGACGCGGCACAGACGTGGCAATATGAAAAAAAGTTGAAAAAACCCTAGAAATTTAGAGATTTTTAAAGATTTAAAACTTGTTTCAAGCACCATTTATTGAATACAACACAAATAAAATCAAATTTGATCACATGCACAAGTATACAATGATTACATAAGTATAAAGTACATAAATTGTTGTTGCGTTGCTGAAGGAAATAACATACTTAGATATATAAAAGTAGTCATATGTATACAAAACTCATGGAATATGAAATCCATGACATCAAATGTTCCATACAAATATGAAATATCAAAATTAAAACAATAGCTATAAGTCAATGACTCTATGCCCTATGGCATAGTGGAGCCAACATCCTTCCTATGAAGGTGTCTAAGGGTCTTGGATGATGTTGCAGCTGCAGCCATAGTCTCTGCCTATGTCTGACTCTCCATGCCACTCTCACTGACAACAATTATGTCTCCTCGTGCTCTAGCCTCCTCCTCAGCCATGGCTACAACCTCAGCCTCTCTCTCTGCCTGGTCCACCCAATCAAGGTCCTTGTCACTAAAGACTGCATCTGTAGCCTTAGTGATCCACTCAGACTGTGGATCAACCTCCTCTAGACTGATCGAGGTTTTGTCATGGTCAAAAAGCTTCCTGTATCTGAGCTGAAGGTTGTAATGAACATATACCAAGTCATTCATCCTCTCCTGTCAATCTATTGTGCTTCTTGGAGTGTATATGCTCAAACATACTCCAATTGCACTCACAACCAGATGAACTGCATGGCTGGCTCAATATACGAATGACAATATTTTGCAAGATCGGTGTATCAGAACCAAACATATGCCACCACCTATTTGAGATGAGAAAAAGAAACAAAATCAATCTCATTTCAAGTTTCAAGTTCAAGTTCAACATTTAACAATAAATTATAATATAAAAAGATGAAAATTATGCCCTTAAATATATTTTTACCTAGCAGTAATGTTGTCCTATTATCTTTGCACATTTGACGTACAAAGAAGTCTCCTTGTGCCTTAGTGAAGGCATCTATCTCTTGCACCACCTGTGTAGTAACAACGGGCAACATCTGCTCTATTGTCGTGTAGAGCCCACTAAGAATTTCTCTATCTGCACAGAGATC
Organism: Sequoia sempervirens; assembly: GCA_007258455.2. Taxonomy (NCBI): domain Eukaryota; kingdom Viridiplantae; phylum Streptophyta; class Pinopsida; order Cupressales; family Cupressaceae; genus Sequoia; species Sequoia sempervirens. The sequence continues at coordinate 61,854,564 of VDFB02047397.1, read as the reverse complement.
ACGGTGGAAGTGGAAGGCTGGATTTAGGAAACATGCAGCTGCATGGATGGGCCTATGAAGTTGGTTTTGCCATCTCCTATCAATGATATCCCAAATGGGATGATACTTCTCCTCAACTCCACCATAGACTGATCTAATGGCCTCTTTGGCCCTATCCATGCCCTCATATATGTAGCCCATTAGGGGCTTCTCCCCATCTGCAACTCATAGGAGCACTAGCAAGGGCTCAATAAACTGCAAAGTGCAAACATGTTTCACAAATAAGTGTGAATGAAAATAAACAAATAAAAGTAAGATATGATTAAAAATTTAAACATAATAAATAATTAAATTTTACTTTCACAATCTCGTCCATTGGTGTCCAAAACCCTTGCTCATGAAAAATACAATCAACCACAACAATCCCTACAGTGCTTGTAGAAAAGGATGAGGAAGACCACTCCTCACTAGTAAACATGTGCCTTAAGGCTGCCCTTGACCGAATCAAGGATTGCATCGTGATAAAATTTGTTGCAAACCTGGTGATGCTAGGATGAGACAACTCCCTCAACCCCGTGTATTGCCTCATAAGGTTAAGCACCCATGTGTGGTTGTATACAAATTTGCATATGTTTTTTGCTGCTTCCACGCATGTTTTGATCCATGGGAGCTTGCCAAGATCCTCCAACATGAGGTCAATGCAATGGGTGGCACATGGAGTCCAAAATATAGTAGGGTGCCTCTCCATCAATAATCTACTAGCAGCAACATAATTTGCTGCATTATCTGTCACCACTTGCACTACATTCTCTTCCCCCACATCAGCTATCACCTCCTCTATAGCCTCACACAAGTTTGTGGCATTTTTGAATTGGGCAAAAGCATCAATGGACTTCATGAAGACGGTGTCACCTGAAAAAATAAGCAAAACCAATTATTCAATAAATTAAAAAACATAAATCAGCCATATTAAATTATTAATCACTAAATCAAATTCAAATTTTAATGCATTGAGGGAAGTACAATTACCTCCGGAGGAAACTAAGAAATTAAGCATCGTCCTATTTCTCCTATCGGTCCAACCATCAGTCATGATGGTGCAACCAATCATCCTCCATTGCTTGCGCTGCTCCTCTAATTGTGCTTTCACATCTGCCACCTTTTGAGTCAAAAGTGGGCCCTTTAATTCATCTTCACTAGGGCCTTTGAACCCCGCCCCACATATGGTTATGGCATCAACCATGTTTTTCCAGAAAGGTGACCTATAACATGTCATAAATAAATTAATAAGTTACATAAGTATTGTAAAATGAAAAAGTTTTAAGTTTTTAACTTTAAATTTGAATTCGATAATGAGATACATCTAGATTCTAAAATTTAAATATAAATTTTAAAACAATTAAATGAAAAAGAATTACCTAGCTACATGGAAGGGAATGGTGCAGTAGTACCAAAAGTATGCAATTGAATTTTTTGCTGCATCATGTGTGTCCTTGTTCCAACCCATGCTCTCAAGCGACGGTTGGGAACCAGGAGTAGTGCGTGGTACAAAATATGAGTCCACCCTAGATTTACGAACTCTAGGGCCAATGCTAATACTGCCACTACCACTAGCAGTAGCAGTGCCACCAACACTAGGAGTACGCATAGGTAGAGCTGATGCAAAAATAGAAGCACTAGCACAAGCACTATCACTAGGATGGTATGGAGGCATGGAAGAAGCATCTCCAACAACACCAAGTCCCTGTCCAACTCCAACACTCACCAACTCCTGCTTCTGTTTCTTTTTCATTTCTTTTTGCATTTCAAAAGTTTCTAATTGCACCTACACTTCACGAACAACCTCAGGAGGTGCTTTATTGCAACCCACTGCATCATGGGCGGGTATGCGTGCAAGATGGTATTTTAATCTATTTATGCCTCCATGATATATTGTTTTGCAGTAGAAACATTTTGCGTCTCCTCTTTTCATTCCAGGAAAGATTTCAGCATGTTTCCAAGCAGGGTCTTTTCTAACTAGGGTTTGAGACATTGTGAAAATAATAATATGGTTTGATTTGCAAATGAATGTGGCTGCAAAAGTAGGGTTTCTAAAATTATTTAAGTTGCAAGTAGGGTTTGTAAAAAATATATGCAAACTCAAAAAAACAATGATTTTACAAATTACAATGAATTATTTGTTAAAAAAACACAAAAAATCAATTAAAATTGAACTTACCTCTTAGATTTGGCTTGGAATGCAATGCAAACTCCTCCCAATCACTGGTAATGAGCTCTCAATGCACCTCCTTGCTGGTATGAAGCTCCCCAAATGATATATGACCCTGGATTTGTCTTCAACAACTTGTTGGTTGCCCTCTCTTCTCCTCCTATTTTTCCAAATGAATGAAATGAGGTTGCTTTTAGGGTGAAATAGAAAATATAAGTAAAAAAAAAATATAAAAAAACTTGAGTTTCTATTTTTTTTGGCCTTTGTTGTGCCGACCGCGTCCAAGGGTCGGGACTCGCTTGGACACTGTGCGTCTGGCACGTCCAGCCTGGACTCGTCTGGATGTGGCTGGGTCCACGTCCGCGAGCCCAAGACGAGGCCAGGGTCACGTGGAGCGCTACTCGCCGCGTCTGGGCGAGTCCCGGGACTATGACCAATACATTCTTCGTCAAGTGGGAGAATGTTGAGAAATTATTGCCTCAAATGTATTGGTGTTCTAGTCTAAACCTTATTGATTTGATAATACAATGTTGATGGACCTCGAGTCCTGTCTCATCAAAGTCCCGATGGATGTTTTGGCAGTTGGCTGATTGTGTTTACATTTTGTATCAATGGGACAGTCACTCTTCGATGTGAGTTTCTTAGCTGTCCCCTTGAAAATCTTATCTAAGCCTTTTGTATCTTTGTCAGCAAGACCTTGTAACTTCACCAAGACATGGAATGCAATCACCTTGATGACCCAGTGGACTTGGTCAATGTAATCTGCTACCTCGTGGTGCCTAAGTGGGACCGAGTCTCTACCATGTGGGGGAGCAAGGAGTGGTGTCAACTAACTAACATGGACTGTTCGGTGCCGGTGTCGCTGACACTTTGGCAGTGGATACCACTTGGTGGTTGCCATAAATAAAGCATTTATTGACAATACAAGTAATACATTTTTAGAGGTGACTTTGAAAGTTCAGGGAGAGTGTATAGGTTGTCTCTTTGATGGTTTGACATGGCAAAAAGCCTTGAAAGTTACATAGTGTATGACCATTCACATATGGGATGGGAAATGATGGTTTCCTAGTAATGGTTTTGAGAATTGAATGAATGCAAAATAAGCTTAGTAACCAAAAAGGAGTAGTATTTGTATTGTAATACTATATGCTAAATGCATTGTAACAATGAGGATACTGTAATAGAGATTGATCAATGACTATATTTGAAGAATTGTGTAATCAAACACTACCAAAATTATTGTTGTAATGAACACTTGTGAAGCATAAGTGTTGAAACTTTGTATGTAATGTCTTTTTACTATAATACAAAGAGACTATTGCTTGGTGTGTGGGTTTTTCTCCCATAAGGGTTTTCCCACAATAAAACTAGTTTTCAATTGTGTGATGTTTTAATTCTCTGTTCTATTAATTTCATGAAACATGCATCTTAAGTGAGCTGTAATTATGAAAATTGAATGAAATTTATGTATTTCTCTCCTATAAAATTGGTGTTAGGAAGGTGTTTCTGCACTTACTTTCCTTACAAGGTGTATGTAGACATAGGGAAAATAAGTGCTCATCTAAAATGAATCATCTACAATATCCTCTTTTGAATTTGTTGGCAATCGAGCGAGAAAGTATGCTACTACATTCGATCTTCTTGGTTTGTTTACAATGGTAATATTAAACTCCTGAAGTAGCAACAACCATCTCGCAAGTCTGCCTCCAACTACTAGTTTTTTCATCAATTAACTGATTATTGTATGGTCTGTGTGGATGAATACAAAATACCTTGTGATGTAGTCTCTACATTTTTTGATTGTAAAAACTACTACTAATATCTCCTTTTCAGTAACTATGTAGTAGGCCTTTCCCCTTGAAGTTCTTACTGATATAAAATATGGCATACTCTAGATTCCCTTCTTTCTATCCTAACACAACTCCAATTGCAAAATCAAAAGCATCAATGTGGATGTGAAAAGGAAATGTCTAATTTGGTCCTCTTAATACCAGGGTCTTTGTAAGTGTTGCCTTAAGAGCTTCAAAGGCATGTTGAAAAGCAGGTGTCCAATCAAACTTTACATCTTTAGATAATAAGACAGACATTGGTGTTGCAATATTATTGAAATCTTGTATAAATCTATTGTAGTATCCAACTGTTGGATGTTGTGGTTGTGTTGCTAATATGTGGTTGTCATTGATGTCAACACTATTAGCATTATTGTATTGAAGGTTGTATATGTCGAGGATATTGAGAAAATTGTTAAAGGAAGTGTTGCAGGTTGCCAGTGGAACAGTGAAGGTCATGAAGGTGTCTTGTATTGTACATTGAAGATCATTTGTTATGGAATAAAGGGTTTATTGCTTAGAGTATCTAGATCATCTTCTAGGAGTTTTAGAGGTCTGTGTGAAGATTTGATCGTGCTATGAACAGTTGTGTTCTGATAGTATTTTTGTGGGTTATGTTAGTGTTCGTGATTGAATTTTATGTGATTCTGGTAATTTCTATTGCTACAGATGATTCTCTATTAGTTCCTTTTGTTTTTGGATACTCCTAGATCATTCTCTATTCTTGTGGTACATCCGCATTGATTGGTGTGCTCGTGGTCAAATATTTTTCTCATGTATGTTTGGGTTTTCACATTCTTGGCCGACATGATGGTTGTAACGTGTTGCGGATCCTTGAAGTTTAGAATTGAATGATTGGTGTGCTTGAGGATATTGTTTTGGGTCGTATCATAATATTAGCCGATGGTGTTTGATCCACATTAAAAATTTATTTGTAAATTTGGACTGACATTGTAAATATGTTTTATATTTTTTGGCCGACAAGGTTGTTGATGTAATTCCATGTTGTAGATATATAAGAGAGTGAATGTATGCCAGAGAAAGTGCAGATGTGCAAATAGTGTTCTAATCATTTGATTGTAGAGAAAAGTGAGAAGAAGTTTGAGCAAAGTGTGAAGAAGGTTTTTTGTGCTTAATTGGAACTATAATCAAGCGCGTGTTGAAGCTATTTTCTCAGTTCATACCCTGTGGATCTAATCTAAATTGTTGTGTATTGTTGGGCAGTGAGCCCTCTTGTATTTGAGCAATGAGCTCTAGGTAGTGTGCTTGAATGCATGTGCATTCCCATTATTTTTCATTATACTTTTAATAGGGTATAATATTGTGGACTAACATCCACTGTGGTTTTTCCCCTAATAGGGTTTCCATGTAAAAAATCTTGGTGTTCTTTGTGTTTCTGATGTGTTGATTGTTATGATTTATTGTTCTTTCATTAGATCTAAGATTAAATTAAGTAAAGTTTGAAAAGTTTAAATATTCTGTGACAACTGATTCACCCCCCCTCTTAGTTGTTTGTCCTTGTTTTTCCAACAATTGGTATTAGAGCAAGTTCCTTTGAATAAGTTTAAAAGCTTGAGGTGATCTGAGATGACATCATACAAGGACAGTCCTAGATTCGATGGAACAAACTACTCATTGTGGAAAGCTAGGATGGAATGTCATTTGAGGTGTACTGGAGAACCCTTATGGAAGATTACAAAGAATCAATATGTTATTCCTAAGAATGGTCATTCCACTGCTAATGAGATTAAAGAAGTTGAGAATAATGTCAAGGCTATGGAAGCTTTATTTAGTGCTCTAACAGATTCAAAAATGACAAATGTGATAGGTTTGAAGATAGCTCATGATATGTGGAAAAAGCTGGAAACTTTGTATGAATGAGATGTACATGTGAAGATGGCTAAGCTACAAAGTTTGAAAGGAAAGTATGAAAATTTGAAGATGGGCGAAGACAAAAATATTTCTTCTTTTATGCAAAGAGTAAATGAAATAGTGGCGGGTATTAGATGTGTCGGTGGTACCTTGGATGAGGAAGAAATTGTAGTTAAAGTTCTCAGATCATTGCCTCCCTCTTACAAAGAAAAGGCTCATTCTATTGAAGAAACTAGATCATTGATGAATATGACAAGAGATACAGTGATTGGTAAACTTGTTGCCTTTGAGTTGAGTGAATTTGGTGAATATGTTCCTAAGAATGAAACTGCATTTAGGCTACTATATCCGAAAGAAACAAGCAAAGATATGATCTGGGAGAGTGTTCTAGAAATTCATTCAAGTATGAAGAAGAAATGAAATAGCTTGAATATGAAGAAAGAGAAGTAGAAGAATTGGAAGCACTAATTGTGAAGAAAGAAGGCAAAGGACAAGGTAAGTATATAGGAAATTTTCCTATTAAATGTTTTTCTTGTAGTAAAATAGGTCATTTTGATCAAGTTGTCCTGAAAGAGTTCCTAGATCTAAGCCCTACAAATCTAGATTTCAAAAGAAATGTTACTATGCTGAAGGAGTTACTGATGGTGATTCTAATAAAGATAATGGAAATGAAGATGAATGGGTGTTCCTTGCTATTAAGGAAAATGGTATGGTGGCTACTGAATTTGCTAAAGTTGAGAAAGCTCTTGTAGCCTGAATTGAAGAAAAAGATGAGTGGATTATTGACAATGGTTGCTCACATCATATGACTGGTGACAAAAGAAAAATTTTAAGTCTTGAGAAGTATGACGGTGGGGTTGTAATATTTGGAGATAACAATGCTGGTGTGATTCATGGCAAAGGATCTATTCATCTTCATGGTAAGCATAACACTGGCGATGTTCTTTATGTTGAAGGCTTGAAGCACAACTTGCTGAGTGTTGGACAGATGGTGGAAAAGTGTTATGATCTTTAGTTCAAAGATGGAAGATGCAGGATACTTGAAATATTTGGAAAAGTAATTACTTTAGGTAAAAAGACAGAAGGTAATATTTTTCACCTAAATGTTGCTAGTGAAAGTTGTTTAATTGCTCAAGTAGATGAAAGCTGGTTATGGCATAGGAGGATGTGTCATGTGAATTTTGATAACATTGTCAAAGTAATTTCCACTCAAGCAGTAAGAGATCTACCTAAGCTAGTGAAGCTTGCTAACACAATTTGCAAAGAATGCCAGATGGGAAAATAGCCTAGAGTTTCTTTCCGAAGCAAACAACATCATTCAAATGGATTACTGGAGTTGGTACATACTAATCTATGTGATCCTTCTAGAGTCAGAAATTTTCATGGAGAAAGGTACATTATACTACTTATTCATGATTATTCTAGGATGATATGGGTTGCTTTCTTAAGAGAAAAATGTGAAACATTAGAAAAGTTCAAAAGTTTCAATGCCATGGTAGAAAATGAGAAAGGTATGAAAATAAAATGCTTAAGGTTAGACAGAGGTGGTGAGTTCACCTCCAAGGAGTTCAATTCTTTTTGTGAAGAGCATGGAATCAGAAGACAGTTATCTGCTCCCCGAACCCCTCAATAGCATGGAGTTGTAGAAAGGAAGAATGGAACAATTCTAGATGTTGCTAGAATAATGATGATAGAAGGAAATGTGCCTCACATATATTGGAGTGAAGCTGTAAGCACTGTTGTGTACACTTTGAACCAGGTAAATGTCAATGGTAATTCTGGTAATACTCCTTTTGAACTATGGTTTGGTTATAAGCCTACTGTTAGATATTTCAAGATCTTTGGAAATAAGTGTTATATCAAGAGAGATGAGGATATAGGAAAGTTTGATGCAAGAAGCGATGAAGGAATCTTTCTAGGTTACTCTACTAAAATCAAGGCCTACCAATGCTATAATAGAAGATTAAGAAAAATGGCTGAGAGTGCAAATGTCAGAGTTGATGAGGATTCTGCTAAATCATCCAGATACCGTGGATATGATTCAGATGACTAGGAAGATAGCACAAACAAAGGGAATAATGTTCAGACACAAAATCAACTTCAAATTGTGCCATATGTTCTGGTAAAACAACTTCAATTTGTTTCGGTAAATCAAGGTAGTCAGGAAGTAGAGACAAGTACAAGTGCAAAAGAAGGAACAAAAGAACTAGAAATTTGAGAGATTTCTAGAACTCTGAGGTATGTAAAGCAAAATCATTTTGAAAATAAAATTATAGGAGACAAGAATAAAGGTGTGCAAACTAGAAGAAAAATTGCAGAAGAGCATTGCCTAATTTTCAAGATTGAGCCTAAAGATGTCAATGAAGCTTGCAATGATGAACATTGGATGGAAGCTATGAAAGAAGAACTAATGCAGATTGAAAATAATGATACATGGATATTTTTTCTCAGACCTAAAGATAAAAATGTGATTGGTACTAAATGGGTCTTTCAGAATAAGTTGAATGAACAAGGTGAAGTGCTCTGAAATAAAGCAAGACTAGTATGTAAAGGGTATTCACAAATGGAAGGTATTGATTTTGAAGAGACCTTTTCCCCTATTGCTGGAATTGAAGTTGTTAGATTATTTATTGCTTATGTTGCATATAAGAACTATAAATTCTATCAAATGGATGTGAAGTCATCTTTTTCGAATGGTGAGCTAGAAGAAGAAGTATATATTGAACATTCAGATGGATTTCAACTGTCTGATAAGGAAAACATGGTTTGTTGATTGAAGAAAGCCCTATATGCACTCAAGCAAGCCCCTAGAGCCTAGTATGATAGACTAGAAAAATACTTATTAAAGATTGGATTCAATAAAGGTACTGCTGATAACAACTTGTATTTCAAATTGGATCATGACAAAGAGTTAATTATTGAGGTCTTTGTTTATGACATTATTTTTGGAGGAGATGATAATCTATGTATGAAGTTTGTTGATGAAATGAAGAATGAATTTGAGATGAGTATGATTGGAGAGATGAAGTTCTTTCTTGGATTACAAGTTACTCAGTTAGATAAGGGGATCTTCATATCTCAATCCAAATATGTGAGAGAGTTGTTGAAGAAATTTGGCATGGAAGACTCAAAGCCTATTGGTATTCACATGGTAACCAGATGCAAGTTAACACAAAATGATGATTCTCCTAAGGAAAATCAAACAAGATATAGGTCAATGATTGGTGGATTTCTCTACTTAACTCAGACAAGACTAGACATTATGAATGTTGTATGTATGGTTGCTATATTTCAAGCGGATCCAAAAGAATCTCATGTGACTGTAGTAAAAATAATCTTCAGGTATCTGAAAGGAACAATTGATTTTGGAATTTGGTATCCTAAGGATGATGATCTTACTTTGAATGCACTTATGTGGATTGGGTAGGAGATGTAGATGACAAGAAGAGTACTAGTGGTGGTGCCTTCTTCCTAGGGAAGAAGTTGGTGTCTTGGTTGAGCAAAAAACATAATTTCATTTCTCTATCTACGACTAAGGCAGAGTATATTGCTACTACAAATAACTGTACTCAAGTAATGTGGATGAAATAGATGCTAAAAGATATCAGAGTAGTATATGATGAACCTATTGCCATATATTGTGACAACTCAAGTGCAATTAACATATCAAAGAATCTGGTGCTACACTCTAAGACCAAGCATATATCAATCAATTTTCACTTCTTGAGGGAGAAAGTGAATGAGAAAGAAGTCAAACTAGAGTATGTGACTACCAAAGAAAAAATTGTAGACATTTTCACTAAGCCGTTGTCGAAGGATACTTTTGAGTATCTCAAAGGGATGCTAGGGGTGATTACCCCTCCTGATATGAACTAGAGATGCATTTATTTGCATTAATCCATGTGCTTCATAGATATTTCCTTATCCGGATTGATGTTTCTGTGGCTACTACTTAGGAGGAATAGTCAGATGTACAGATATGTGGTTCAGAGCTTGTATGTGGGAAGATAATACTAATATTTTCCATTGATGTCAAAGGAGGAGAAGATTCATGTGAAAAACTGTTGCTTATCTGGGGAGAAGGGCCTTATGGGGAGAAGATCATGTAGAAGAGGTTAAGGAAGAAGAGTCAAAATCTAAGGGGGAGTAAGTGTTGATTGAGAGTTATGTTGATGGTGTTTTTCACATCATGTGTTGCCATCAATACCAAAGGGGGAGATTGTTGGATGTTGTGGTTGTGTTATTGATATGTGGTTGTCATTGATGTCAACACTATTAGCATTATTGTATTGAAGGTTGTATATGTCGAGGATATTGAGAAAATTGTTAAAGGAAGAGTTGCAGGTTGCTAGTGGAACAATGAAGGTCATGAAGGTGTCTTGTTTTGTACGTTGAAGATCAATTGTTGTGGACTAAAGAGTTTATTGTTGAGAGTATCTAGATCATCTACTAGAATTTTTAGAGGTCTACGTGAATATTTGATCGTGCTCTGAACAGTTGTGTTCTGACAATATTTTTGTGGGTTATGTCAGTGTTGTTGATTGAAGTTTATGTGATTCTGGTAATTTATGTTGCCACAAATGAGATTCCCTGTTAGTTCTTGTTGTTTTTGGATGCTCCTAGATCATTCTCTATTCTTTGGTATGTCCATGTTGATTGGTGTGCTCGTGGTCAAAGATTTTTCTCATTATGTTTGGGTTTTCATGTTCTTGGCCGACATGATGGCCGTAACATCTTGCAGATCCTTGAAGTTTAAAATTGAATGATTAGCACGCTTGAGGATATTGTTTTGGTTCATATCATAATATTAGCTAACGGTGTTTGATCCACATTGAAAATTTATTTGTAAATTTGGGCCGACATTGTAAATATGTTTTATATTTTTTGGCCAACAAGGTTGTTGATGTAATTCCATGTTGTGGATATATAAGAGTGAATTGTTTGAGTGAAGAGTGCATAAGAGAGTGAATGTATGCCAGAGAAAGTGCAAGTGTGTGAATAGTGTTCTAATCATTCGATTGCAGAGCAAAGTGAGAAGAATTTTGAGCGAAGTGTGAAGAAGGTTTTATGTGCTTAACTTGAACTATAATTAGGCTTGTGTAGAAGCTATTTTCTCAGTTCATACCCTATGGATTTAATCTAAATTGCTATGTATTTTTGGGCAGTGAGCCCTCTTGTATTTGAGAAATGAGCTCTAGGAAATGTGCCTAAATGCATGTGCATTCCCATTATTTTTCATTATACTTTTAACAGGGTATAATATTGTGGACTAACATCCACCGTGGTTTTTTCCCTAATAGGGTTTCTACGTAAAAAATCTTGGTGTTCTCTCTGTGCTTCTGACGTGTTGATTATTTATGATTTATTGTTCTTTCATCAGATCTAAGATTAAGTTAAGTAAAGTTTAAAAAGTTTAAATATTATGTGATAATTGATTCACCCCCCACTCTTAGTTGTCTATCCTTGTTTTTCCAACACCCAGTATAGCCAAGGAAACTTCTGACATACTTTTATTTTTGAGGTACAATTAGTGTTGATATCACATCTATTTTATTTGGGTCTACTTGGATTCTCTTATTGGACACAAAGTGTCCCAAGACTACTCCCTTAGTCAATTATAGGTATTCCCATAATTTTTGAAGTCATCCATGTAAACTTCCATAGAATCATGAGCAAAATATGAGAATATGCTCATTATTTCCCTTTGGAAGATGGAAACAAAAAGTAAGCATATGTAACCCAAGGGAATGTAAATATTGTCTTGTCTTGGTATTTTGGAGCTATCTTGATTTGGTTGTATCCACTGAACCCATCCAAGAAGGAAAACTACGGCTTTCCTGCTAATGAATCTAGCACTTGATCAATGTATGGAAGGAGAAAGTGGTCTCTTCTTGTTGCTGCATTCAACTCTCGATAATTGGAACACACTCTCCATTTCCATCCCTTCTTAGGTAAAATTATTGATGGAGACACCCATTGACTATCAAAGATTGGATAAATGAATCCCACATCCAACAACTTTTGTAACTATTAAAAAATATTTAACAAGCTCCCTGTGGGTGTATTTTCCCCTAGATATCAGTCTGCACATTGCAGGAAATCAACTTAGCCGTCTATAAAAATCTACTTTCCCCCTCCATGTGTCTGCTCTGCGCACCTCGAGTTTTTCCCTTCCTTTCACATCCTGGGAACCCTCGCTATACTTCCACGTGTCGTAGCTGCGGGCCATTTTTTATCATTCTTTCTTGCTGCCTCATTGGGCTCCGCTCAAGTGCCACGAAGACCTCATTCCCAAAGAGTTTGGAGGGCCCCACAATTATTGTTTGTGGCGTACTCTTTCTACGTGTCTACTCTTTGCAAGGTTTTCAGTATGAGGATGAAATAACAATCGCGGGCAACGAAATGCTACCACATGTCTCTTTTACGCTCAACTGATGATCATTCCCTCCACTATTGGTTAGTGCTTAGCTCATTCAACACCTGTAGCCTTGGCACAAGGCTTCAGTGGTGAAAGATAAAGTTTTACACAGGCAGCGAAATGCTGCCACGTGCCTAGTCGACAGATCTTGTATTCGGGCGATCAACCAGGCAAACCAAATGCTACGATTGGCCACTGCATGTCATAATCATTTGCATTGGGTGGTAACACTTGTTTGTTTTAACCTTTCTAGGACCATCACCATCATTTGTAGGAGATGCACCTATGCCTGGAATGACCGGATGCTTGGTTTTGAATCTTCTCTATTGCAACAGCTTGGGGAATATTCTTATTTCTGCATCATTGCCAGGGGATTGCGAAATATTTTAGGTGGCTGCTCTTCGAAGCGGTGGGAGTTTTTTCTGCTATATATACTTTTCTCTATTGTGAGAAAAGGGTCTGAGGAACTTTGAAGAAACACTGGTTTTAGGAAAAGACACCAAGCCTTTATTACTATTTTATTTTATTGCAAAAGACTTTTAGACTATGCCAATTGTTCGGCCTTTTTGTTCTTTCATGCTATTTGATTAAATTGTAAACTGTGTTTTTATTGTCTGGACATTTCATTTAAGAACTTCTATATATATTGAATGCAAGTTTGCTGATCTAGATCATGTCTAATGACTCTTCTTGGCAGTAGGAATGTATGCAATGTGATTTTATGTCAATGAATGGATTGTCTATGCTATAATCTTCAGTTTCTAATTTTTTGGAACACTACAAATACCAATTAGGCCCTTAGATCTATGATTTATCATGCCTATCATTAAGTCTTGGCACATTGCCTTAGGTTTGAATTTATTTTACTATATTTGTTTGCTTTTCCCCTTTCCAAACCCCCATTATAGAAGAATATGACTTCTCTAAAAACTTGGAGGTCACTCAGTTTAGTGCAAAAGGTCCCCCATAAACTGAGTCTCCTATAAGACACTATTACCTTGTCAAATTTTGGCGTCAACAATTTTTTCTTTTTTATGGCACGCCCAGTGGGATAGAGCTTAAATGAATTTGCGCTTTAGAAGGGTGTATGAGCCATCAACCTGTAACTAGATCCCAAACTATAAGCAACCTCAGTTTACTAGTACCTCCACTAGGAACAGTGCAGGCCACAAATCAGTTGGTAACTGTTCCACTCCCGCCACACATTCCTCTAACCATGTTGCCAGCCACCAACAAAAATTATGTGGCATGGGATGCCAAAAGTTCCTTAGCAGCCCCAATAACACCTGTTGTCTAAGGTGCTATCCCAGTTTCAGCTATGAAAGCTATACCCAAGTTTACCGTAGATGGATCAAGAACACCCACAAAACATCTGCAAGATGTGGCAGACATGTGTCTGGTGCATGGGATCACAATGCAAAATGTAGCTCTAAGGCTTCTTGCCATGTCTTTTAAAGGAAAGGTGTTGGATTGGTACCGAACACTATCACCTAGCACTATTCGCACCTGAGATGAGCTCAAAGATCTGTTCTATGAGAGGTTCTCAAATGATGGAGATTGCTCTTCACTGTACTATCAACTATTTGTCATAAAACGAGCTCCCTAGGAAGCTCTGATGGACTTTAATGCCCGATTCCACATGAATTGGAAGAGGATCCCTGTTACTATATGCTCGACTCCTGAGTTGGTGTTCATATTTTATCTGAAGTCCATCAATTCCTACATTTCTATGATGATTAAGTCTTTGGGAGGAGCTACTTTACCAGATTCTTACGGTGTTTCAGTCAAAGCCGAGAATCATTTGATAGATTGCAAAAAGTTGCTTCCTCATCCTATCATGCCGATATTTCCTAAAATATCGATTCCTGCACAAGAAGTCACGTCAACTAGCACGCCTGCAACTCCCCAATCAACGTACACATATGTGGCAGCCCCACAAAATGTAGCCTCTACATTTGGTTCTTCCAAAGATGAAATGAGCGACCTTAAAGAAATGTTGTGGACTATGGAAAATGATATAACCACTCTCAAGCAGAACCAATCAATGCCTCTGAAGCCTGCCTATCAAAACTATTAAGGCGGGCGGTCCTCATATCAGCAGAATCAGTACCAAGGCACGTCTCACACTAATCCACCAGCTACGATAGTCAACCAAATGGTTCTGATTCCTACTCCACTAACGAGCGCTTCACCAAGCTCGAGTAGGGAATTAACCATAGGGCATAATAAAAACATTGATGACATCAATCTATGGTGCTTCCCTTGCAGCGATGCGCATATGCCCCAGAATTGTCCATGTGGCAACTTATAAAAAAAGGTGTCAGAACAACGCAGCCAAGGCGTGATGCCAAACCACAGGGGTTATGTATATCCCTCACCACAAATGGAGAGTGCAATTCTTACCTCACAAATGCAAGGAATGTATCTAGAACAAGAATTTGACATCGCTGCTGATCACATGCTCTTCTCATGGATGTAGGAAGAAGAAACGATGTTTGCTAATGATATGTTCATATCCAAAACACCGCAAGTGCAATATGATTATAACACACGCTCAAAGAGGAGATTTACCAATGAGTCAGTTGTTTTGCATATAGCCAGCCCACAACTTAAAGGTGCTTCCGATCAAATTCCTGGCACTTCCATCGCCCCGCTGCCATCTCAACCACATAAGGAAATTATTATAACAAGAGCCAAGGAGCAAAAACCTCTGAGTTTATCAACTTTTAATGTGGTAGAACAATTGAAGAAATCATCTGCTAATGTGTCTCTATGGGACATTCTAGCTATTCCAGAGCAAAAAATGCTATTATAGAAGGCGCTTCAAGAAGAGGTTAGCCCAGTGCCAATAATACAGTGAGCCAATGTAGAGGTTATTAATCAACTACCGCCGGCTAAAGTCCTTACAAACAATACAAAAGAATCCCTTGTTGAAGTTAGAGATAAGTTGAAGCCCCAACCCTTCTTCTTAACTCTCATTATAGGAAAGAAGCTATTACACAATGTTATGATTGATTGTGGTGCTAGCACCACTATTATGCCTAAACAAATAGCCAAAGCTTTGGGACTCAGCTATGAACCTATGAAAATGGGGGTAATGTAGCTGGATGGGAACAAGGTTGAAACCATAGGTGTCATCAAGGCACTTCCTTTAACTCTATTTGCTTGCCCTAGTATTATAGTACTGTAAGACACTATTATCATAGATGTTCCTCCCATGTTCGGCCTCTATCTATCCCGAGAATTTACTTCAAAGGTGGGCGGATACCTATTCGTGGATTGGTCACATCTGATTCTCAAAACCAAACACAATGCAAAATGAAGATAGAATCGAAGGCTTTACATTCTGAACATGTGGTGGCTGAAGCCCTGATCAATTTTGAAGCCACGCATACCTCCATCACCAAGCAAGAAATGTATTGCGTTGAATTACTAGAAGAAGAAAAAGTGAGCAAAGACCGGGATGACCAACAGGATGCTCTGTTGAGTGAACACATGGACAGTGACCCTTTCGGCAATTATCATGCTACAGAATTGGGCACCTATGTAATTTATGATGAAGACCAAGTGCTCTCGAAGGTTGCCAAAGAGTTTGGAGCTAGCCAGGAAAATGAGCTACGGACATTGAACTTTGACGGAGAAAGAGGTAAAGTAGGCGCTAGAGTGGGGATATGTTTAATATCCCCACAAGATAAAAAATACTAAGGTCTTTTTGCTTCCATTTTGCTTGTTCAAACAATGAGGCTGAATGTGAAGGATTAGTTCAAGGTTTAAGCCTTGCAGAGCAAATGGGAATTAAGCAATTAATGGTGTTCAGAGATTCTGAACTAATATTCAACCAAGTCCAATGGGTTTCTATGGAAAGGAATGTTTGCATGAGGTCCTATCGGAACCGAATCTGGGACCTGGTTGAGATTTTTGAAGCCTTCAATATTCAGACTATTCCCCGAGGAAAAAATGGCGACGCATACCACATGGTCGTGATTGGTGCTCAGTTCGATCCTGCCTCTAATCTTATACATAACAAAAAATCTGTATGAGTAATAGTTCGACTGACGATTCCTAACAATGATCAAAGTTGGTTGGTTTTTGAAAGTGATGAACACATTGCCTCAGTCATCCAACAGTCAGGGGAATTCGTCAATCAACTTCAACCAAAGATTGTTGAGGCTTATGAAGGACAAATTATGCAGCTCAAATCCAATAAGCTTTCGAAAGGGTTGGTTACTCTCAATTTTTTTTATTGTGATGATGCAATGAATGATAGATGGAAGTTCGTGGCAGACAAAAGTGATTACGTAGACCTTCGGGTCTCAGATGGCAGAAACCTTCAATTCGGGAAAGATGTCTAGCACCATGATAAAGAAAGGCTCATCAATTTCTGTGAGAAATATGGAGTGGTGGCCTGGTCCTATGATGATCTAAAGGGATATGATCCTAATATCATTCAGCACACGATCAAGTTGACAGAAGGTGCAAAACCAGTTCAAAAAAAATAGAGGCCAGTAAACCCAAAAATTGAAGCACTAATGGCGCAAGAGCTAACCAAGCTAATTGAGTCACGCATTGTACTCTCAATCAAGCATAGTACTTGGGTATCCAATCTAGTCTCGGTCCAAAAGAATAATGGAGATATTCACTTGCGTGTGGACTTCCGAGACCTAAATAGAGCATCCCTGAAGGACCATTATCCATTGCCTTCTATGGAGTCAATCTTACAAAGGGTAGCAGGATCAGAAATGTTTTCTCTACTAGATGACTTCTCGATTACAATCAGATCTAAGTTAAGAAGGAGGATCAACACAAGACCACATTCACTACAAAGTGGGGAACATTTTCATATGCTAAAATTCCTTTTGGTTTATCCAACACAGGGGTGACATTCCAGCGGGCGATGGACATCGCGTTCAACGAGCTAATCAATAAGTTTATTCTAATTTATTTAGATGATCTTACTATGTTCTCTAAATCTAAAGATGGTCATTTTGACCACTTAGAAATAGTTTTTCAAAAATTCCAAGAGTTTAGAGTTTCCCTGAATCCAAAAAAATATGTATTCAAAGTACCACAAGGAAAGCTGTTAGGACACGTGGTATCCAAGGAAGGATTTTCAATTGACCCCGAGCGGGTGAAAGCTATCAAGGAACTTCCCCTTCCAGTGAATAAGAAAGGCATTCAGTCCTTCCTAGGCAGGGTAAATTTTGTTAGCAAGTTTATTTTTGACTTTGCGGGAATAATTAAGTCGATCACCCTGATGCTTAAAAAAGATCAAACATTCAAGTGGACGACCGAAGCTCAAGAAGCCTTTGAAAAAGTCAAGGATGCTATTTCTGCAGCTCCGGTACTAGTTAATCCTAATTTATCTAAGGATTTTATAATGTATGCATTCAGTAGCAAGTCCAGTATTGCTATTGTCTTAACCCAAAAGGATGATGAAGGAAAGGGAGAACATCCAGTGGCATTCTACTCCCAAACCCTGAAGGAATATGAGATGAATTATAATTTTTTCAAAAGAAAAGCCTTTGCAATAGTGAAGGGACTTAAAAAGTTCTGCCATCTAATTTCTTACAACAAAGTGTTTGTTTATGTTGCACATTCCAGTGTGCGTGAATATATCATGGAGGGAGAAATCACAGAGAAAATAGCTAATTAGATCACCAAGATCCTTGAATATGACATTGACGTCAAACCCACTAAAATTGTCATAGGAAGAGGATTGTGCGAATACATGGCGCAGAACGAGACGATGCCTACCGAAGGAGAGCAACCGGAGCTTGTTCTGATAAATGAGCCAAAATCAGAGGGTTGCTGGCTAACAGATAGAATGAGGTTTATGCAAAAAAGAAAGTATCCACCAGGTCTCTCCTCCCAAAAAAGGAGATACTACTGGCTGCAAAATTGTGGATATGCGCTAGTGGAGGAGGTCCTTTTCAAAAGGAATTTCAATGGTCTCCTCCTGCGATGCGTTACTATAGAGCAGGTGAAGAGAATCCTTGACACATTCCACAATAGTGCTGCGGGAAGATACTTCTCCGCTAAGACCACCGCCATAAAAATCATGTGTGTAGGTTATTATTGGCCTACACTTTTCAACGATTCCCACTTTTTGGTAAAATCTTGCAAAAAATTCCAGTTCTTTACTGATAGAAAGAAGAATTCCACAATGCCTCTCAAACCTATAGTGGTGAACAAGCCGTTTGCACAATGGGGCTTGGACTTCATTGGGATGATTAATCCTGCTTCTAGTGTTGGGCACAAGTGGATTTGAACTGCCACAAATTACTTCACGAGATGGATAGAGGTCGTTCTGCTTAAAAATGCAACAAAGACAGAGATAGTAGATTTCCTCGAAGAGCTGGTGACAAGGTTCGGTCTTCTGAAGACTATCATTTTTGATAATTCCAAATCTTTCCTAGGTGCAAAGGTGTGTCACTTTGCATTAACAAATGACATATTCCTTAAGACATCATCAAATTATTACCCACAGGGAAACGGCCTAGCGGAGTCAATGAATAAAAACCTAGTCTGACTCTTTAAAAGAATTGGTTTAGAACACCAGAGAGAATGGCATAAAAACCTCTGAGCGGTGCTTTGGAAAAACTGCATAACTCCTAAGCAAGTCCTTAAGATTTCGCCTTATGAGTTGGTATACGGGAAAGAGGCACTGTTGCCTATATCTATGGAGATTCCAATGCTCCAACTATTGAAATCTCTCAAGATAGAACAAAATGGTGCCATGGAGGTTCAACTTGCTGAACTGTTAAAAGTACAAGAAAAAAGGGAGAATTCCCTACTATCCATTACAAACTACTAACAAGTGGTCAAGCGATGGTTTGACAAGAAGGCTTCTGACCAAGGCCTAAAGCATAGAGACTTAGTGCTGAAATATGATAAAAGGGCTACTAAGACAGGTTAGCATGGTAAATTTGATAGCCTATGGGAGGGCCCCTTTAAAATCATTTGATGCAAGGAGCATAACGCTTTCGAGTTAGAAAGTATGGAACAAGAACCCTTAGGAATCCCAGTCAATGGGATTCATCTTAAGTTGTTCCATTAAGTGACAATTTTATTTTTGTACATATGTGAATAATGCTTTTATTTTATTTCCCTTTGTGTTGGCCGGTCTTTTTTAAAATTGGTTCGTGTTTCTGCGGAAACAACCCATAATTGCAAAGAGTAGAGCAACATAATTTTTTTATATATAAAACACACCCATGTGCAAAGAAAATGAACACATATGCTAATAAAAGAGCCCATAAAATAGATATGTAGAATGGAAGAAAGTCATGGATTTATAAAGATATATGTCAATTTATAAATATTCTTTTGTTTTTACTTTGCAAAATGGTTGAGAAAGTCATAATCCAAAAATTATATGACTATACGAGCTATTCTTTCATATATGCTATATCTATAGCCTTTTTCAGGCTTATATACAAAACTGTAAAGTAGGTGGCATATTCAACAACAGAAAATAAAGAAACTAGGGAGCATTTTATCCAGGAGCAGGGAGGCATTTTATCCAAGAGCATGGGAGCCAACAATTGATGCATCTATGGCAGTGCCTACCGCTTCATCTATAGCAACACCGACCACATCTTCGTTGGCAGGTTCTTCAGCAGCGTAATTAGAGTCATTTGGCACAACCGCCATTGGCGGAGGGAACACCAGGTTCCTAAAGTTGGTATACCAATCAATGTCATAGAATGGTATTACGTTGTAGTTGTGAAACAAAAAGTGCAAGGCCTGGGTAACCCTTTGTCGATACCCATCGCGTGTCTGAAGGCAAAATCCACTGAGAAATGATAGCCATACAACTATCGCTTCTTCCTCAATGTAGCGATGGAGGTCACTGGTTGTTGATAGGCCTACCCCATATGTAGCATGAGCGAAAATCTCACCTAGGCCATTTAGGTATTTTCTTGGAAATATTTCCTTGACCAACTTTAGAGTTAGGGGCCTGGGGATACCAATGTCTAACATTGATGCTACAAAATATAAGCAGATATCAATATTCACATGGTACTTGTCCTCATACTCTATACAATCCTTACCCAGAACCCATTTTATGGCTACCAAGACCAAGGAGTGTTTATTCTTGGTCATTCTTTTCAATCGCCTAGTGGAAATCTCCCCCAAAAAAGTTGTCTGTGACTTATAAGAGGTTAACCTAATAGGAGTATCCATGATACTGACACTATGCTTCTATCTTCTAACTAACACTGAAACTTTCCTACCACCTAGCCTATGAGAAAAACTTGCTTAGGACTGCGTCGATAACCTATTGTTAAAACTACTCAAATGCTAAGTGTGATTTCCTCACTACTTAGTGGCCTATTTATAGAAAAAATGAGAAGATTTCTGCTAATCCATTTTGAGAAAACGTGATGATAACCAAGTTCCAACTTTAAAGGCGTGCCTACGTTTTCTCACATTTCCAGACTAGTTGCATTTGCAGAGGTACGGTTTAATGTGTGCTAGGTTAATAAAATCTAGTTAATTAGCTTCAAAAAGGTGGCACTCCTCGGCAGTAAGCTGCACGGTCATAGGTTATTGTTTCATCTCATAGGTGTTTTATAGAGCCCAAGGTAGGATCCATATCTTTTCAGGTCGTGATCGTTTGCTTTTGCTTAATCATTCCATATAGGATATTAATTTCCAGCACATACTAACGCAAGGTTAGAAGGAAAATTTTCAGCTCAAGTTTCAAGGGAATCACAACATATCACACGGTTGCCAAATGCAATAATTAATTCTTGCCGCCTCAAAATGGCAAGTAATTCATTTTGCACGATCGGAGGAATTAGTTGTACATGCCAAATTAAATGCAAAAATAACACTTTCCTCTACCACCTTGCGAAAAGATAGCCAAGTATTGCATGAAAAGGTTTAATGTTCAAAGTCTTTTCAAATACGCCAAAGCTTAAGGTGCAGAGAAGTTTTTAGCATATCCAAAGTCGGATAGAATTTACAAAGAGTTCAAAACCTGCAGAAGTTTTCATCTAAAGAAAAATGTCGGAGAGTTCATCACAACAAATGCAGGAGGAGATTGGCCAAGATTTTTTTAAAGCAATACGGTTGTTAGAAGATGTGTATATCTATGAGGATATAGCATATGCTACGCCTAGTATACCAAGCAAACTGAAGAGGGTGTATATGATAGAGTTGAGTAGGCCCAAAGATTGTAGAAACAAGAAAAAGGTTGAAGAGAAATGGGATAATATTTATGACCCACGACTCACAAAAAACCCTAAATTCTTAAGAGAAGTAGCCTGTGCAAGGTTGACGACACCTAAGGCGGACACATCTACAGCAAGAAAGGTTTGGTACAATGGTCTTCCACAATACATGGTCCCACTGGTACATTACTACCTAAAGATAGTTGATGCTGCCATTCAACATTATAACCCTAGCACCCACTGCATTGAGGGCCAAAACTTAAGAGTTCACATCAACCCACAGGCCATTTGGCATATGCTATGCATCCTGGACCCAAGTAAAATAAGAGAGATAATTGATTCCTTTTTCCTTGGTAAAGGAGAAAAAATGTGGAGGGCAATGAAAAAGAACTCAGATTTCC
This sequence comes from Sequoia sempervirens, assembly GCA_007258455.2. Classification (NCBI taxonomy): domain Eukaryota; kingdom Viridiplantae; phylum Streptophyta; class Pinopsida; order Cupressales; family Cupressaceae; genus Sequoia; species Sequoia sempervirens. Next base: position 61,832,677 of record VDFB02047397.1, on the reverse strand, counting down.
TGATGGAGGAAATTGGTAAGAAGGGAGTCCTAGGTGCTAAACTGCCAAGTATCCCGTTGTTGCGCAGTTCATTTTACGAGGATATTCAGGATGCCATATCAATGCTAGCTTTTGTGTGTGGTCGAGACTCTGATGAGATGGTGGAAACCTTTCAACTAGGACTGACCTTCCAATTCCGCAAACAACAAGATACCTTCTAGTATGATTTCGTCGAGTTCGTGGTGGAGGAAATGATACAGCAAATAAAAAATTACCTGGCGGAGGGAAAGTTTAGATTTCTCTCTTTTCTGGTTCACATGTTCCTACACGAAAACCCTAATTTCTTCAGCAGGTATTTTGAATTATCAATTTTTGATGAAAAGGGGAAGAGGAAGCCAGTATCCACATGGACCCCCTTTCTTTCCATGTCATATGATTATTATGCATTTTCGGATTATTTTATAACTCTGGTCTTGCAAGATTTACGAGGAGAAGGTGACATAATCCGGCTCAACAAGGATCAGACTAGATATATGTAGAGTTTCACTCCTACTTGTGACTAGTTCTTAGAAACAGATTTCACAATTCTCTGGATGTGGGGCTTCACTGGTCAACCCTTCCTTCTCCCAGCCTACGTCACAGATAGGTTGCTTGTGCTTGAAATGTATAGGCAGGTGTGTATCATTGATTTTACTTTCCGTGGTAGCTTAAGAACCAAAAGAAAAGGATTCTTTGCTTGTCTGAAGAATTTGAAAACGGTGATTCTGTTAAAGAAGCAACCAGATTAGTTATTGCAGGATAAACTGGCTCATTTAGGGTTGGTTTTGGTAAATGAAAAATGGGATTACAATCCTTTCAATGACCTACCAGAGCCGCACATGAAAGTTACTCATGTTCCTCGACCTTACTGGGAAAAGTGGCGTAACCCGCGAGCAGACAAAGATGAAAATTTTGTTGAACTAGTGTGTATTCCCACACAAAATAACAGAGGGCCATGGCATAAGTTCTACTTTATTGTGGTGGTGGCCAAGGATAATTTCTAGATGGAACGCGCCATGTACAACAAGTTGTGGAAAGATGAGGAATGGACTAATGAAAAGATAGAAGCCTTCTGGAAGTATTGCCAAGAAATAGGGCAATTTGATGCCCCATATGAGAGCTTGAAGGAGGACAAGGAATTTGAAAAATGGTGAGATGATGACCACTCCAACCCAAACTCTAGAGTCAATAAGAGCGATGACCTAGAGGATGAGTCCGAGGAGAAAGAAGAGGAAGCGACAACCTTTGCGTCCTCAATTCCAAAACAAAAAGACTTTAGAAAGCCTGCCTATGTAGCCATGAATGTGTGGTTTAATGTATCAAGGGCTTCTCATATGCTCATTTGGGCCGCTAAGCCAACCAGGGTATCACAGCAACAAACGACAATAATTGCCAAAGCTCAGGAGGCCCTACTCACAAAACGGCAATGTATAGAGACCATTATCAGAGAAGGTTTGTAAGAACCCACCGGAAGATAGGTGCTTGCAGCTAGCTAGGAGCCTGAGGCCGAGGAATAGTCACTAACGATTCTAGAGCCACCATCGACTATTCAATAGGTAAAATTCGCTCCTTCTTCCCTTGCTTATTATTCCTTGGTATCTGCCCTTGCCTCAGCGACAATCCCTGCCATGAGTACTGGCCCTCTATTTCCCACTTTTAATCCAACACATGCGATAGGTTTCACCCAATTCTCACAGACTACTCCACCCATCTTTACTCCTCTATGAACCCTTACACCAGCTGCTACCGCTCAGGCTCTCCTTGCCTCACTTTTTGAAGGCGTTCCCCCTGTGGGAACCCCTTCTTTCGCTATTGTTGTGGATCCTCTTCCATCACAATAGGCTGACTCGGTAGTGACAACTCTTTCACCATTCCAACCTATGAGTCCTCCCGCTGATTAACCAATTGAGTTGTGGCAAGTGGCTAGCCCTTCTACTAGTCCTCAAACCAAGCTTTGGAATGCGCCCCACTTCTCCCCGCAAACTATCACTCTTTATAAAAAACAAATGCTTGCGCCTATCAGGGTTACCTACTCATATGCCCTACCTTCTGGTGCTCCTTTCACAGGTGGACTAGTTGCGTCGCCAGCTAAATTTATGGTGTATATTGATTGGGGAAAGGAAGCATGTGCAAGTAGAATGGAAAAGCGCAAGGAAAAGGATGATAGTGCTTATGTTGAGCCAAAAATACAAACTCTTTATGATGAGACCCGACAAGAGTTGAAGTTTGCAACTTTGTACCCGAGAGTAACCAAGCCTCAGGGGGAGATGAACCCAGAAGATTATGAAATATATGTGGTAGGGATTGAAATGAAGGTGGCCTAATCATAGGATAAGGTTGAGATTATTGAGGAAACACAATGGGTGGGTGGTCACCTCTAACTTCCTTAAAACTGGTCACCAACTAAAGAAAAGGGATGAGCAACTTAAAGCAGTAAGAGAAAGAGTTATTTTTTTGGAGAAAAAAGAGCAACCCTGGAGGTGAATGTTGCATGTATGATAGAGAGGGTGCTGGCAGTAGAAAATGAGAGGAATAGACTTCAGGGTGAGCTTGTGAAGATATAGACTATTGACCCTGCCATGGTAAAAGAGTTGCATGCTAAGAATTAGGGGGCGAAGCAGAATTTGTAGCTAAAGAATGAAGAGTTGGAGTGACTTCACCTTGAGTATAGTCAAGGCATGGCATAGAGGAATGAGGATTTGGAGCACCAACAAGCTCAGTATGAGCAGAAATTACAAGAGAAAGAGGTTGAATTTGAGGGCCTAAAAGCTCAATTAGAACAAGAGCTCCAAGAGACGAAATCCTCTCTAGACATGCATTTAGAAAATCACTCCTAAGCCGAGGAGAATTGGAATAAAGAAATGGGCAACTCTGCAGAGCAACTGGTGTCTAAGAAAAGGAAAAGGGAAGAGTTGGCTGAGGCCATTAACTCAAAAAATGTAGAGATCACTTCTCTTAACAGCTCTCTTTTGTCTTCTCCTACACAGCCGAACATTATTCCGTTGGTTAGGTAGTTGTACATTTCTTACTAGGAAAAGATAAAAACTTTTTTCCTAGCACTGTAGCCCACCCTCTGATTTATTACCAAGGCATCAAATATGAGCCAGGAGGCTCATGACATGATTGAGAAGTTCCCACGGTTTATCTTGGAAAATTTTCCAGAAGCAAAGATCTTCTCACCGAGCTATACTCGGTCTCTTATGAAAACCCTTTCAAAGCAGGAATTGAAGATCAGGATGCTACTGCTCAGACATAAAATAAGTTTATCCATTGCCACTCTACCTTCCAAAGCACCAAAGCAGTCATGGCTACTCTAAGCAAGACAATGGACATCATACGGAAGAGTTTCTCCAAGTTAAACAGGATGGGTTTGTCGTCTCCATTCCTGGAAAATGGCTCTATTGCTACGACTGAGCAGATTGCAGAAAAAATAGAAGAGAAGGAAAATGATCTGGATACTTTCAGGAATTTCAGTCATTCTCCCACCACAACTAACATTGAGGGAGTGATTCATTCACTTGCATAGCTACTATTTCATTGTGAAGTAGGGGTTGGTTTACCTAATGCACTACCTCATAAAGAAACTATTGATCTAAGTGGAGCACAAGAGAATTTGTGCAACATGGTAAGGCCATCTGAGGATGAATGGTTGCCTCTGCAATTGGCTCTTTCCAATCTTTGACTCTAATATCTAATGAAATGGCACTCTGGTCTATAAACCAGATAAATTTTGGGTTCTCTATTCCTCAGACGAAACGCCCCTAGTAGTCACCAAAAGTTGTTAATAAATATTTAATGAGCTCCCTGCGGGTGTATTTTCCTCTAGATATCGGCCCACGCATCATAGGAAATCAACTTAGCTGTCTATAAAAATATGCTTTCCCCCTCCATGTGTCTGCTCTGCACTCCCCGAGTTTTTCCCTTCCTTTCATGTCTCGGGAACCTCTGCTATACTTCCACGTGTCATAGTTGCGGGCTATTTTTTATCATTCTTTCTTGCTACCTCATTGGGCTTAGCTCGAGTTCCACAAAGCCCTCATTCCCAAAGAGTTTGGCGGGCCCCACAATTATTGTCTATGGCGTACTCTTGCTATGTGTCTACTCTTCGCAAGGTTTTCAGAATGATGATGAAATAATGACCACAGGAAGCGAAATGCTGCCATGCATCTCTTTCGCGCCCAGCTGATGATCGTTCCCTCCACTATTGGTTAGTGCTCCACCCATTCAACACATGTAGCCTTGGCACAAGTCTTCAGCAATGAAAGATAAAGTTTCACACGGGGAGCAAAATGTTGCCACGTGCCTAGTCGACGGATCTCGTATTCGGGCGATCAACCAAGCGAACCAAATGTTGTGATTGGCCACTGCATGTCATAATCATTTGCACGGGGTGGTGACACTTGTCTATTTTAACCTTGCTAGGACCATCGCCATCATTTGCAGGAGATGTACCTATGCCTAGAATGACCAGATGCTTGGTTTTGAATCTTTTTTGTTACAATGGCTTGGGAAATATTCTTATTTCTACATCATTGCCAAGGGATTGTGAAATATTTTAGGTGGCTGCTCTTCGAAGCGATGGGAGTTTTTCTGCTATATATATTTTTCTCTGTTGTGAGAAAAGGGTCCGAGGAACTTTGAAGAAACACTATTTTTAGGAAAAGACACCAAGCCTTTATTACTATTTTATTATTGCAAAATACTTTTAGACTGTGCCAATTGTTTGGCCTTTCTGTTCTTTCATGCTATTTGATTAAACTGTAAACTGTGCTTTTATTGTCTGGACATTTCATTTGAAAAATTCTATATATATTGAATGCAAGTTTTCTGATCTAGATCATGTCTAATGACTCTTCTTGGCAGTAGGAATGTATGCAATGTTATTTTATGTCAATGAATGGATTGTTTGTGCTATAATCTTCAGTTTCTGATTTTCTAGAATGCTACAAATACCAATTAGGCCCTTAGATCTATGATTTATCATGCCTATCATTAAGTCTTGGCGCATCACCTTAGGTTAGACTTTATTTTATTATATTTGTTTCTTTTTCCTTTTCCAAACCCACATTATAGAAGAATTTGGCTTCTCTAAAAACCCGGAGGTCACTCAGTTTAGCACAAAAGGTCCCCCATAAACTGAGTTTTCCATAAGACACTATTACCTTGTCAAATTTTGGTGTCAACAGTAACTCTTGCTGAACTATGTCATAGACAAATGGGTTCATTCTTCTTTGGGTTGCCTAATTAGTTTGTAGCCATTATTGATGTAAATTTAGTGCATGCATAGGTTTGGGTCTATTCCTTTTATATCATGATAATCCCATGCAATTACAGGTGCATGTGCTTGTAGAACATTCAATAGTGAAGACTGTTGTGCAACAGTCAATTGACTATTTGCATTTAATGTCTTCCTCGATGTAATCTCTAAAGTTAAGGTTGATGTTTTAACAGATGCAACGCCAAGGATTGCTATATTGGGACTGTAATTATGTGGCAATAAGGTATAGAAAATTTGAGAGATGGACTCAGATGTATCAGAAAGGATTGTGTTCTATAGAGGGTCTTACAAGCATGTTAAACAGTCATATTGCTATGGGTCCCTACCATAATTGTTTTGCATGATGTTTGCAAGCAGTTTATCTTCAACTTAAATTTCTAACATAGGACTATGTTCAATAGTCATTATTTTTTGTAATGAGTATTGATCATCCTCATCTATGGAAGGCCATACAATTTTCTCCAAGTTTGTATATGGTTGGATAGGTGGATAAAATACTAGTTTATTAATTACATTTCCATTGGAAACAATTATGTTACCAGACCCACAACCTATGAAGGCATCTGAAGTAACCAACCAAGGTCCCTCTAAGATGAGGGGGTATCCTGCAAGATTCACTTTAGGCTATAACACCATGAATTCTACAAGGTATTCCCATGAGTCTAATGTTATAACCAAGTCTTCTACGATTCCACCAGGTTTCATTGTATTTGCTATCTGTAACACAGTAGGTGTAGGTTTGAGCTCCATAGATTTATGGTTTCCTTTTTCATTACATTAATGACTTCTCCTCAATCAATTAAGGTATTTTTGATGATATTTTTATTGATTTTGACATCCACAATAGGGATCCTAGGGTCTATATACTTGGGAACAACTATGTTTCCTAACATAATATCTGCAAGTTGTCCTAAAACATGCACAATTTGAGGGTCCTTACTTTTCCTATCTGACTTTTTGAGTAACAAATCACTCAATATTTTGTTATAAATTGGCACTTCCTTAATTTTCTATATGAGGGGTATCTTAATGCAAACATATTTTAGTTGTCCTAATAGATTAGATTCGGCTTGTGAATGATATTTTTGTATTGTTAATCTCCTAGGGGATGGAGGTTTTGGACTTATGTTTGTTGGTTTATCCACATTTAATCTAGGTTCCTTGGTTTGTTTGTCCATAGTTTCTATTGTGATTTCCTCATTAGTCAACTCTATGATGCGAGGAGATGAAGGCCCGACTATCATTTTCCCTAATCTGAGGTGGACATCACTCACCTCAACTACATAAGTAGGGTATTGGATGGTTTTTTGAGTATAAGCATGTTGGAAAAGCTTATTATTTGGGTTAGGTGCAGTTTGTGCTAGAAATTAATTTTCTCTTGGTGGTGTTGATGCAACCGTTGCTGGATTTGGCATTATGGATGCCTGTTGTTTTTACAAGGGTTATTGTGGCTACTCGTAATTTAGATTTAGATTTTTCCACTATTGACCTCTTTGCAATTGTGGTGGCCACTAAGAATTATAGTTTTGTCCCTGGTAGTTTTGTGGTGGCCATATTCCATGTTGTGGTTGATTCCAATTGGAGGCTTGAAGCAATATTGGCCATTTTGATTTTTGTACATTGGTCCAGGAGTCAAGTTTCCAATTTGGGAAGTGTACATTATTACCAGGAAATAACATATTATAGGTCAAGGAATATTGGGCATACCTTTTCTTGGCTGCCATGGTTTTCATTGAGTGATGTAAAACAATTGGCCTTCTTCATCTTCCAAGGCATGAAATTCAAGCTTTCCTTGCTTGTCTTCAGAGATATTGGCCAACTTTTTGCACTTGCAATTAATCTTCTTCTGGTGGCAGTGTGGGAAGAATTTTATGAGGGCTACCTCTACTTCTTCTTGCTTCTTCTTGATATGGATGGTATCTAGTTGGGTGTCCAAGTGGATAATGATGTCCTTCATGTTTGATAGAATATTTCTTAGCTCTACCCTTAAGACTCTAGTGAATTATTTGTTAAGAGAAGAGGTCTTGTCTCCCCCGGTCTTCTTGATGAAGAACCTGGAGTAATTTCTACACACTTTAAAAATATCATCAAAGGGTAATTGTGAGATATCCCTTGCTCTAATGAGATTGAGGGTGTCCATATAGTCTTCATTAACTCCCCTTAAAAATACCAATTTTAAGGATTCATTAGAAAGTCTATTTTGATGGGATTTTTGGAGGTAGAACTGAAACCTCTCAACATAATATTCCAATGACTCATCTTATTTTTGTGACATCCTAAATATTCCATCCCTCTTTCTATTTGTGCCTCTTTAATAATCCTAGTATTTATCTAGGAATTTTTTCTTCATTGTATTCTAGTTGGGAACATCTCTTCCCAACCCCATGAACCATCGTAGAGCAACATCTTTTAGTGTAGCTGAAAACAATTTTATTTGGTGAGCATCTATGGTGTATTCATAGCTTTGGCATAGCACATAAAACTCAAAAAGAAAGGTGTATGGATCCTATATGACAAATCCATAGAAGATAGGGAGTAATGAGGGAGGTATGTTCTTTAGGAAAACCACCCTTTCCCAGTTGATTATGGGGAATTCAAATGTTACATGATCTGGTGGATCTACTTTTGCATCACCCATGATTCTTAAATGTATTTGAGAAGTCTCCTCTATGTTTGGTGTAGGTACTGGTGTAAGGGATGATTCTTCTTCAAGGATTCCCTTGTTCTGCTCACTTTGTTCATCAGTATCTTCTAATGATTTATGTGCCAAGGGGATAAATCTTCACAGAGTGTCTCATTTCCTTTGCATGTAATGGTTGTGACTCTTTTAGATTAGTGATTCCTACACATTTTTAGTGATTCATATTGTTGTAGATGGCTAAAATACCTATTTACCCTGATGCTGAAAATAGAATTGCTAAACTATGGAAGCTTGAAATGAATTGAAAATACACAAAAGAATCCTGAAATTAGCACCATTCCTAAAAATGACGCCAAATATGTGGAGCCTCTCTAATATCTAATTAACTTGGTGCTACTAGGTATACACACAAGTCACAACTAGGAGGACTTGAGATTCATTAACTGAATAGTTCATCTTTCACAAGAGTCTTCTTTTAATTATCAACCAGGGAGTTGTAAACTTTAGATAGTGCTAGAAAAATATATGCGTTCATAGATTCTAGACACATTCTACATCAATGGAGTATAAGTAAATACACATGTAAAAAAGGAAGTAAAAGTTGGAGATTGAAATAAATTAGCGATTCACAAAATAGGGGAAGTGAATATAAATTGTTACCTTATGCTACAGGTACCTAATGCTTAAGACTATAAATTTCAACTATTAAAATTGCACCATCCTAGCCTAGATAATTCCTCTAGAGTATGAAATTAAGCATGAAGCTACAAAATTCAATTCAAAACTATAGAATTCAATTCATAAATTACAACACATGCATTCATAATTATATAATTGAAAACTACTAACTAAATTCAACAATTGCATTATCTAATCTAACAATAAAAATTAAAGTGGGTGTACCTCAAGTGGCCCTTGCTTGATTTGTTGTTTCCACATAAGTTGAAAAACACTCACTTACTACTCAACAAATCATGATATCAAACCAAATTCTTTTATTGCATTCTAACATTGAACTCTTACATAAAATCCAACAGGAGTATGTTGAAGATATTTTATTTAATATCACACATTCTATTGCTGCAACTACTGAGTAATATGGAAAATAGATAAACGGCTAACTAGCAACTATCAACTAGATTTCCTCCTCGATGAAAGATCCCACTATATAGGGTCTGTGAGGATTTTCATTATTCATAGAATGAAATAAACTCATGAAATAACCATCAAATCTCTCTCAAAGATAGGAAGAGGACCTAGTCTGAAACAAAAAACAATAACTATATAAAGCAAGAGTAGAGAAACCAAATTCGAATTCTATGCCCAATATTTTAACTACTTTTAATAGAGATGTGTTCCCGAGAATATTCTTGTCATAAATTAGTCATGCTAACAGTAGACTCCTTCTCCTAGATGTCTTATATGGTGAGCAAGAGTGTTATGCGATGACTCACAACTGATCAATAAATGATCACCTTCATTTCCTTCTAAAAGTGTCATGCCTTGGCCATTTGACTTCTTCCTTGCAACAATCTACAATCCTTATTCTACAGGCTCAAAAACCTCTTGCTACAAGTTGATAGTCCCTCTTGCTATGGGTTGATAGTCCTTCTTGTTGCAAGGTGTTAGTCTTATTCCTAATACATCTGTATCATTAACAATCATAAATTAAACATAGAATCATACTAAATTTCATAGAAATTTTTTCATTCATACATATATATCAATATGACATATTTCCATTTCCACATACTTAAGACTACTTAAAAGTATATAAAAGGTATATAAAGTCTTGGAAATGTATTAAAAATTAGTAGAACAAATGATAAAAGTATAAAAAAATATAAGGGAAACTAGCCAATTATTGAGTCCATCACCCACAACCATCAGTGCTTTCAAAATTAACTAGTAAGGGAATTTTATAGGTATCCATGTGAAGGGTTTTCTATGATAGATTTTTCCAATGAAAGTACATGTGATAGTCCTTGTAGAAGACAATAATCACATCAAATGATTGTCATCATATCATATGATTATTTCATGAAGGTGGTATCTATTTTTGAATAAGGAAATGATCTAAAATGTTTTTTTGTCAATAAGTTGATAAAAGATACATGAAGACAAGTGACAGTATTCAAGTGACAAAATTTTCCTAATGACAGTTGAACAGTAATCAAGATACACCTAGTATTCAATATGGATTACAAAAAAACATGGTTGTTTAGTATTCATAAAGGAGTTTTGAGATATATTAAAAGGAGTCTTATCCTACACCTTTTATGGATTCCTACTCCATTCAAACTCATAAAACATGCCCTACTATCATGCAAGTGGTAGTTCAGGAGAATAAAGGTTAGTTTGAGCAGTTGCAAGAATCTTGGAGTCTTCTTAGGAGTATTCAAAGGACAATATGGTTGAAAAGTTCAAGGAGATCCTTCCTCATTGCCTTGCTAGAGCTTTCAAAAGAGTCAAACTAGTATTTAGTTCTCCAAGAACCCAAGGATGTAGGTCAAATAGATAAGGAAAACATCTCCATTCATTACAAGGCAAGTTTCCTATATTCACTCATGTTGGTTGGATATACAAAGGGATGCTTAGTAAAGGAAAAAAATGAAAATAAATTATATTATATAGAGAGATATTCTATATCAATTTTTAAGAATCTTAAATTCAATTTTTTTAGAGAAAACATTGAAAAATAGATTTATACTCCACTATTATACCTTTTGATCATTAAAAAGAAGTCAATTTTGGTTACTAAAAGTTGTGTATTGTGCATTTTTTATAAAATGATTGATTCTATCTTATGATAAAGGTACTTATCCTTTATTTAATTTCTCATATTTTTTTCCTCTATGAAGTAGTACATTCATTTACAAGTCATAGTGTATGTTTTCTATCAAGTTTCATGTAAGATTGAGTTGTGAATGTTATTCCTTTTGAACATTGTCAAAAAATTAAAAAAATATTTCTATGAAATACTTAAGAAAAACATGTCAAAACTTGAGTTTTGCATAGTCTAATTAGATTCTATAATCACATTGTGTATACCTAAGCTAGTATAAATCATTAAACATTATAGTGTACCACCCCCTTTTTTAATTATAAAATTAGTTTTTAGTTAGATTTGTACCCTTTTTCCTTGTGAAAAGAAATACAATAGGTTATTTTTAGGTTCTACACTAGGGAAACTAGCCCTCTTTGGAGATTAACACCAAGTTATAGGTCACCCATAGCCTAGGATAATTTCCATTATGTTAGTTGGAAGGAGAGTTCTATACTAGTCCTCCAAAGGGTGTATTACAACATAAAAACAGGGACAACACCCATTGATGAATCCACGGTCTACTAAGAAGAAGATTATATAGTAAGGTACTTAGAATTACATATACTAGGGTAGGTAAGGTAACATGTCCTAATTTCATAGGTAGTATTATTGTACCTAGTGCTTGTCGACCAATGTTAGTAAACCCATGAATAGATAAAGATGTAGCAACAAGAGAGTTAGTATCTATATGAAGACACAGTAATAGCTCAACACTATAAAAATTGAGTCTTGAAATAAGATAAATGAGGGTACATATAATTCATGTGGTATTCATATCGACAATTATCATTAATGCATCAAATTGAATTTTCCCTTTAGGGGGAGGAAGTTCATGTCGATGGAATACATTATCTAGTGAATCAAAATGAATGTATTATATCAAAGCACTCACATCATTTGATATAGCAGAAGAAGGAACAAAGATATTTTGTAGAGCCCCTAAAGCATTCCATGATAAAAAAAAGGAGAATTTTGAAGATCACAGAGGGAGATCTTAGTAGGAGAAATATGAAGTTGTTCAATAAGATCATACTCACCTAGGGATTTTGAAATAGGATTAGGAGCATATGGAAGAATAGGTGTATGAGAAGGAAGATATGTTGGAATATTAATATTTTTTGTTTCTTCGAGTATTATATGTGTGGATTATTGAGGTGTACTAAGTAGTCACAAGAACTTTAGAAGTAATACATTTAGTAATATGCAAGTAATAAATTGGAGGTTTTGATGTAGTAGGATCACCATAAATGGTTATTATCGATTTTGGTTTAGGTTTTTCTACATAAATATAGATTATTAGTCTCTTAGGTTTCTTAGGAACACCAAAAATAACAATCATGTTGATAGATTCATTATGATTTTTAGAATAATTATTTGAAGGAGATTTTAAAGAAGTAGAGTTAGATGAAGAAGAAATTAAAGTAGAATTTTAGAACAAGGTATTTCTTAAAAAATATTAAGTGCTTCATGTAACTTATCACAATAATATTTAGAAAATACATTACAAAATACATGAAAATTTTAGAGAAAGAGATTTGACATTGTTAGATGACATGCATTCACCAAACTTTAGAAATAATAATAGAATGAAGTAAAAAAGTCAAAGATATTGAAAATAAATGATGTGTGCCTTACAAAAGTTGGGTTAACCAAAATGTAATATAAGGAATTTGATATAGTTAAATATAACTACTTTAAACCAAAAAATCCTTATGTTACTATTACCTATTTTAGCTACTAGCTCAAACAGGTAGAGCTAAAATGATATCAAATGAAAAGACATGCACATTTTAATTTTTTGCTACCTTACAAGCTTCTGCATAAAATAAATAGAAGACTATTCTATCATACTACATTTATACAGATGCAAATAACATAGAAGAAAGATTGCACGAATTTTTTCAAAAGTTAGTCTTCATTGATAGTATAAGTGTATAAGTCCTCACACAAGCCGTGAGATTAACTTGTTTAACACAAATGAAAGAAAGGATTATACATTTATAGATATTAATAGAAAGGAATGCACATATAAGGAAGGGTGACTCATCATTTCCTGGATGACGAGTCTTAAGTTGAGTTGTCCTGCATCTTTGTCAGTTAGTCACTTGTCCTGCAACCAACTTTAGCCTCCTTGCTGCTCCTAGTGGCCTACATTTGAGAAAATGACTGTTGTTAGAGTAATGAAAATTCACTAATCCATACATGCACATAGCTCTATAAACATACAATTTGACCCTCATTTGCATTAAATAGTTTGCATGTCATGTCCAAGAAAACAAGAATATCAAACACATCTGAAATATGCATATATTTTTCTAACGTGTTTGTGTTATGTGTAGATACAAGAAAAGTAATGTTGATGTTTTGTTTCATCAAATCACATGTGGGTCAAAATGTGGCTCCCACAAGGGTTGATCCCAACATGTTGATTTTATCAAATAATGAGCTCAATTGAGCTTATTTAAGAGGGAAATGCAATGTTAAAAGTCATCATATCAACATGATCATGGATTGATAGTGAACATGCATACATATTAAGTTCACAAAGTATTTCTTCAAGAAGCAACTGCTGGAGCTAAATGGAACAATGGTATTCAATGATAACAACACATCATTTATAGAGCCTCTGTAACCTGAATATAAATGCATAGTGATGGAGGACAGCCATGATTACTTTTAGTCACAATGCAAAAATGTATAATGTTGAATATCAAATTCAATAAATAGTCATCATAATCTTCACAAATCAAAACATCAAAATCACATGTTCATGAAGGTCACTATAAATGTGAAGGAAACTTGAAGGGAAATAATGATTTTGCAAGTGGATCAACATCATATTTGAAACTAAGTGACAAATATTTCATCAATGATGAGTGTAGTTAAGCCTATCCATAGTCATATAGCCACAATGGAATAGTCATAGCATGCTTGAAGTTTACAAAGAAGACAATAATGGTCAATACCATTAAAAGAGCATTAATCATCCACATCAGAGATTGCGTCAGTGTAATAAATTTGGAGCAGCTAACCTTGTGCCAAACCCTCAAAATTAACAAGATCTCAAGCTTAAAATTGCAGTCACAACAAAGTCCATTTTGACAGAGGTTTAAAAGGAAGACATATCATAGTGAAGTCTTGAGTTTCAGTTAGAGAATTCCTAACAAGAAGCATGGAATACAAGTTTATCAAAGCACAATAACAAGTGAAGGTACAGTCTAGAGCAATGTTTTAGAATAAAGAAATGTGCACCAAATTTATATACTTAAGACATGTCCAAGAGATCAAGGAAATCATGATATAGAGGGAATTAAAAAAGTAGAGACACTTCATTCATAGACAAACATATTGAGATGCACAGTGACAAGGTTACAAGTATAGAAGGAATACATACCCTTCATAATAGAGGAATACATAAAATCCTTATCCAGAAATATAATGAGAAAGCCGCAAGTTTTAGAACCCTAAGAATGACAAGCCCAAAAAAGATTCACGACCAGCATAGTAAACCCTCAAAATTCAAGATACAACCATGACCATCATTGGAGAAAATAAATATTCAATACTCCTATACCTATTGAAATCGAATAAGCATATATTTTGAAGGAATGAAAGAAAGAAACCCTCAATTTTTTATAGCCAAAGTGGGAAAAATGAATACCCAATAGCAGCATACAGCCACAACCTGTAAGTAATTGAAGGTCCAAAATCAAAAAGAAAACACAGCCATGAGCATATTAAGAAGCCACAAAAAGGAGGAGAACACAAGGAAGTGAGCTTACCTGTGGCCTTGAGGAGAAATCAGACATTTTTGCAACATAGAACCCGCTTCTAAAGGTCCATACAAGCTTTAGGAAAACCTCAAATTTGGCCACAGAACACAAAAGAAAGCATTAAAAAGCATGGAAAAAAGAATGACATTAGAAAATTTATGCCATAGCCATGGCCAAGAAGGTTTGAAATGGTTTCAAAGCAACATAAGGAAAGCCATATTTGTGCAAAGAAATACTTACCACACCTTTTCTTATAGAATCCTTCTGGAAAATGACTCAGAAACATCAGAAAATGCTCAAGGTTTCGAGCTTCATACCCCAACATGGCAGCCAAGTGCAATAGGGCTTCACTTTCGAAGCTTCTCAAAAAATCAAGTGAAGAATGAATGATTAGGGTTCTGAGTTTTTACCATGCCAAACTCAAATAATTGTAATTTTTGGCCTTTGTTTTAAAACAGAATCATTTCATTTTATTTCACCCATGGTATTGACTTATGAAGTCAATAAACCTAATGATGTGTGGAGACCATGAGCCAAGGAAGAGGTCAGGAGATATAAGGGATATGTTTTTATATATTCTTTCAAAAAAATCTTTTGTAAAGCCCTTTATATTATTGTAATATCAATTTTAATATTATTAAAGCAATCTCATTGATTATTTTTAATAATTATTAAAATTGATTATTTTGAAAGGGGAATTGAACTAAAAGTTGCTACTCATACAAAAGATATAAGTGAGAGCCAATTGGAGATCACATGCATACAACTGAGGAGATATAGTGAAGTTCTATTTGTGACTTTGAGTTAAACTGATGTCATTTTTGGAGGCCTTTTGATCATGCACAACATAAGGAGGAGTTTGCAATGTAATGAGCTCAATTTACTTCAGTTTTGGGTCCTCTTTTAGAGGCTTTCCTTTTCTGTTCAAGAGAGAGATTCTGGGAGGATATTTTCACTTTCAGTTCACTTTCAATGCCACCTCCATGCACTCAAGAGCCATTTTGAGTTACACTTCAGTTACATGTAGTATGAGATAGAGTTTTGAGTTGTTTAAGCTTAATTTGCAGCATTGGCAGGCCCCTTTTTCAGGCAGTTTTGATTTTTCTCGTGAATAGCTTTGGAGTTTAGATATTTTGACTTTAGTTGTCTCCTCTTGGATTATTGGAGCCCTTATTGTATATAGGAAAAATACTTAGTCTTTTTTCTTCAATTCTTGCTAGTTCATCTTATGCTACTTGTAATTTTCAAAGTTCTGGAGTAGAGGTGAAGATTTTGCAACTCATTTTTAGTGATCAATACAACATTGCAACACCTTTTTTTTAGAGTAATATCAAGCAGTTTTCCTTCTCATTTTTTTGGAATTGTGTACTGAGTGATTGGTGCAATTTTATGTGATATATTTTTCCTTATAATTGCATCTCATGGTAGTACCTTTATGCAGAGTTACACATACATTTGCAGGTTATAAGTTGTGTCAATAATATAATCAGTCTTAAGTTGTGAGAAAAACATCATTTCTCCTACTAGGATAGTGAGTATTGAGCCTTCTTATAAATTGTTAATGCAAAGTTTATGAGTTTTGAGTTGTGCAAAAATAGGTTTTTATTACTAGTTTTCTATGTGTTTCCATTTGAGTAAAGTTCATAAAGTTATTTGGTGCATCACCTTTAGGATTAGATTTCATTTACATGTTTTTTCCTCCTTACTCTACAAAGTCATTAATAAGACCAATTTAGGTAAGATATCAAAGGGAGCCAACCCTTTCTCTGGAGGTCCATTCTCACTATAGGTTACCCAAAACCTAGGAATGTTCCCATATGTCACAAACTTGTTGAGTTGATAGCTTAGCAAAGGATGCAAGTTTTAGTGACAACGGTTACCTTAAAATATGATAGATATACTATTACCCATATACAAAAATGAAAAAATGTTCAAGTTGAAATACTGGAAACATTCTATTGCTAAAACTAAGAATCTTTTCTATCTATTAACACAAGGATAATATTTTAAATACTAAGTTATAAAGAATAGATTCAAATAAAATCCTATTTCTAACTAAAAAATGAAAATGTAGACATAAGAGAACCTCCACCAAATGCCAGAGTTCACTACTTGGGACAATAAAATAAAAATGATGGTCAAATAATAAAATAAAGTTACCAAAGATGATCTCCATGGTGAAGTAGATATTCTCAATAAGTGTGATAGGATATAGTTGTTTAGCCAAATTGCTTCAAAATATGGGCAACATGCACTTATAGAATGCACATTGATTTTTTGGAAGCTTTGGAGCTTCATTTATAGTTTTTTTATTGGGAGAATAGATTATTAAAATTTATTTGGAATATCTATGATAGAGGAAACTTAAGATAACTTTTATTTGATCAAGGAGAAGATGGATGGACATGATTAATTTTATTCAAGATGGACTAAGATTAAGTTGGTTAAAAATAGAAATAAGTCATAAAGAACTACTTACAACCAAAAAAGGAGGGAAAATCAATTATTTAATCATTTATTTTGGGATGGTGGAAGGAATTTTAATTAATTAAATAGTAAAAAAGTTTAATTAAAACAATGTGAGGTGGGAATTAAACTAATTAAATAATAAAATTATTTAATTAGGTGTGAGATGAACTAGATTTATTTAATTAATCAATGGTGAACTATATTGATTATAATTATTTGATTAATTAATTATGAGGATGGTAGTATGGAGATAGGCTAACTTGGCTAATTTTAGTATGGTGTTAGAAAAATTTTAGATGTACATTTTTAATACTCTCTTTTTAGTTGCATTTTCTTTTATTGATAGTCTATTTTCAACAACTCTTTTTCTGTTGTAGAAAGTTCTCCTAATTCATGTCTAGGTTCTATGCCTTTTTACTAATATCTCATGGTGTTATACCCTTGCTCATTTGGGTTTTTCATCAATATTTAGCACCATTCAAAGCATTAACACCTAATAATTCTTTACTTCCATTCCTTTATGTTAATCTATTTTTACAAAACTATGTGACCTTCAAGAAACTAAATAGATAATGCAAATTATCACCACAAAATGTTTAACCTATTTTTTCTTCTCCTTTTTTTCTTTCTACACTCATTTATGCAATGACCTAAGTCATTGCAGTAATAGTAGGTTAGTTTCTAACCCCTTCCTCTACCTCAACCACCCCTAAAATTGTTTCTATGATAGTTTTCTCTACCACAACCACAAGATTAATCATTTTTATGGCTATTAGAATATTCTTCATTTTATATTGTTGATATGTTATTGGATTTTCCTCCATGTTGGTTCCTTGTATTCAATTTATGGATATCCATTCAAAACATCTACAACCAATCATGGTTCCCTATCTATACCACTATCTATATAAGATTATTCTTATTCATTTGTATAACTAATAGTTCCTCGTATTCTTCAAATAGTGTATGAAATTTTTTAGTTATATATCTATCCCAAATTTTGCATATATTTCAGTAGCAATTCACTATTCTTCTATAGATTTTTGAAATTCTACCATCATTATGAACACTTTTTTTATACCTTCAACCATCGGGAATTCATTTCTTAGGTTTTCATCTTTGCTACAATAGCTACATTAGATGTTATTCCTTCTTGGTAGGGGTGAAGTCTCTTTTCTCCCTCCTTTTACTCTATAATATCCTACTATATTTTTATTTTTTCTCATTCTAAATTTAATTTATCCATTTCTTCATTTTCACTAAATTATTTTCAGTAATTTTGAGCTTCTATTTGGCTACTATCTCCATTTCTTCATTATAGGTAATAAATTATTTTATATCTACTACAACTTTAATTTTTAGTTTCAAACTAAAAGTAAATAATTATATTCTCTATTTCTTAGTTAGTGGTTCCTCCAATTTGAATACTACACCTTTAAATATTTTATCATGTTATTCCACTAACTAATTATTCTATTGTACCATATCCCTCATTTACTTACATTTTCAATAGGGCAACTAGGAGAACAAAAATTTGCCAAAAAATATTTTCTTATCTCATATTGTGCCTTGTTATGTCTTAGGAATATTTTAATATACCATTTTAGTGCTTCGTCACTTAGTTTCTTTCATATATTTTTTATCATGATCAGTATTATCTTTTCTCTAATGAGATTCCTAAATAAATAATTTCTTAGTTCTATCTATTAGGAATTGTAGGCATGTACAAAGGGTTCACATTACCAGTTAAATGTAGATTAAATTGAACACAACAAAATAATGAAATGGAGGAATGAAATAATACACATAAATTAGTGAGACAACAAAGGTTTTAACGTGGTTCGCCCTATTTACAGGCTATGTCCACCAACGACACTCATTTTATTAATAATTTCCAACAAATATAATATACAATAAACCTACAACAATAGTTGCAACTTGTAACAATCATTTCCCATGATTTACACTACTTTGTTCACTTGCACACAATGCTATGTGTGCCCAACTTTTTGCTCGTATGAATAAATGTCACTTCATGTTCATCTTTATAATTTTTTCAAGATCAGTTTCCACTTGTTCTTGGTTTGTCACAATTTGTTGTGATTGGGAATGTACTTGATTGGATTGTGGCATCATCTACATCATCCAATAACTTGGCAACACATGAGCAGATTTCAGAGACACAATCTTCATACATATGGATTCCTCCTAATTCCTATCCAGAATGGGAAGCATTCATGCATTTGTACTTGGTGTATCTTCTTCCCAAGGGGAGAAACATTGTTTGTAGGCATTGGATTATGTTTTTTCTTCATACATTAACCATGTTTGTAGGAGATTATACATTGTGGGGGGGATATCTTATCTTTCTATTTCCCTCTTATAGGGGGGTCATTGATTTTATATACATGATGGATGTATTCTTTGGGGGGTATCATTGAGTCCTCCATACATCATTTTTGTTTATTTTATTGTTCTTTCTTTTGGAGAGGAGTTTTGTCTCATTGGGTTTTCTCATTTTCTTCATTTGTGAGAGATTGATTGCATTCACATTTTCATTTGTAAATGGGTACCTAACATGGCCTAGTAGCTGAGACCCATCTTCATCTTCATCTTTGCATAGTTTGTATAATAATCTTCTCCGTAAGTTGCACTTAACGGGGGGTGTTGGTGTGAATAAATGTCTTGTACCTAACTAATTCACTCACTAGGTAATTAGGGGACATATTCACATGTTAAGTTTACTTAGGATATAAGATTCTTTCTAAAATTCTTAGTTGGCTTTTCTAGAACTTATCTTATCTAGCTAGTATTTCTTGATTCCTAGGTATTTAGTTTGTTAGTTGTCTCATGTTATAGGATTAAGACACCTGTCATGATCTTTTCTAATCCTATCTATCAACCTTGCCTTTATAAGCAAGGAATCTCATGTACATTGAAGTATATTCAACCATTATTCAATCTTCCATTGTTGAAGCAAGGTTTCTTGCCATTTTCTCTCTTTTGGAAGTTGTTTTGGTCTAGTAATTGTTCCTGGGGGTGTTGAGGAGTCACCATTTACTCCCACATGCTTAACCTACATTTTTCTACCTATAACTTCTATGTGCACACTTCACACACCCTGTAGCATTTCCAATTCCATGTCACAACCAAACTAAACCCCATGTGTTCCTTTTCCACAAGCCACTATTGGAATTCAATTCGCAGCAAGAAACTATTCATTTCCCAGGCAATTTTCTAATTGTTCATAATAGAAATTAATATTCAAATCTACAACAAAATTACTTTATAAAATATATGTAATTTTTTCTTCACTGTAATGTCCCCTTCTCAAATGTGATCATTTCAGTTAACCATTGGCCTATTCCGGAGACCCGTAGGCTACTCGGATGGTGAAATTAGGGTTTCCTAATTTTGAGGATGTTGTTGCTTGAAGTTTGGAAATCGGATTGCAAATTCTTTCTGGGTTTTCAGAGAGCTTCGCAGTGGTATGGTCAGTTTGGCATTTTGAGCAACTTCATGAATTTACTATTTTTAGTAAATTCTATTTTTGGCAGTGGATAGGTTGGGTTCAGTTCAGTTGGTCTTCTTCTTCAGTTGGTTCAGTTGGCAATATTGTTTTTGGCCCTTGGGTGCATTTTTATGGAGAGATAAGTATTTTCACATTATAATATTATAATTTAATATTATAACGCCCCCCTTGCCTAGCATTATAACTTTATGTTGTTCTTAAAAAAGGAACTTGATGGGTAAGCTCTTCATTAAAAAGATAAATTATATTTTGAATTCAAATTATGGGTTAAGTGAAATGGATGCCTACTTGAGGAGAGATTGACTTTTATAAAAAGGTAAAATATTTTATTAAAGGAAAAAGGATGCCACCTTTTGGAGGGAAAAAGTGTTGAATTCAAAATTAGGGTTTGGGTGCCCTTCTTGAAGATTCTAGAAGGCTCTTCTCATATCTATATATTCTGGCCTCAGCTCTTCATTTGGCATCTTTTGTCTACTACACTGTTATGTTGTTGAATTGTCTTCAGGCACTCGCTTTGAGGAAAGCACACCTCCTAGCAATGGCTCATCTTCTTGCTTGAAAGATAGCAACTAGTTGAGAGTTAGCTTGTAATAGGTTTGATTTGCATTTTCAGTTGAGTATTTGCATTTTGGAGTTCTAGTTTTTATTTTCTGTCTCATTTTTGGAGTTGTTGAATGTCATTGAGGAATGTAAGATTTGCTCATAGCTCATGAAATAAAAATGCTATTGTTATGGGTATTGTTTCTATCCTTTTGTTTATGAGGGGCGACCATTCTAGCTAATTTGTAGATTTTATTGAAGTGTCCCTGATTTTATAGAGCAAAATCGCCCTTGCAGCTGGGCCGTACCATTCTAGGAATGCTTTGGGATTTGTGCAAAATAAATGGAGGTTGTTTAGTGAGGTATTAGGTATTCATTTTGGGTGCCATCATCCTTAGAGCAATCTGCACTTGGTTTTGTGTCATTAGAGTAAGATTTGAGCAAGATACAAGCATTTGAATGAGTGTTAGGTTGCAGATTTCTTCATTTCTTGTTGCAGGTCTGATATATCAGAATTAAGAAAGTTGTCCTTTGGGTTGGGATTAAGCATTGGAAGTTACATTTGGTATTGGGAAGACATATTATACAATTACAGCAATGAAGAACTTGAAAACAGGGCTTTAGCTAAACATTCTGACATATTGTAAGCTGATTAGTAGTACTATCAACTATTCATTTCTTTATCTCTCATTTACTCTTTTGTATTTCCCACTGAATAAGTGGAAGAGGCTGGCTTGCCGCCTAATTACTTTCAGTTAGTATTTGTAGGGAACCTCTGACCATATGCTCGCCATCACTTGGCGCCATTCTTGGTTAGGGTTACTTCAGTTCATCATGCATTGATCCTCTGACCATATGCTCGTCTACCAAGACACATTCTTGGTTAGAGTTCCTTTTCAGTTGCATCTGCATTAGACCCTCTGACCAATGCTCACACCTTGCCCACATCGGGGATCCCGGTGTACATTCTGGTTAGAGTTTCTTTCAGCATCGTTTGGGTTTAGAGCTAACCTTAACGGGTGCATGTTGCTTTGTAACTATCATTGAAAAAACAAAAAAAAAATTGGTCTGGTTCTTTACATTCACCCCTTGTATTCTCTTGTTGATTGTGTTAGAGCCTTTTTTGGTTGTCTTTCAGGTTCTTGTTGTGTTCCCTTGTTTTTCATCGCAAATCCTTGGCTTGTGATTTTTATCTTTCATTTTAGCACGTGGGTTAAATGGGCTCCCATAAGGGTTGAGCCCAGCATTCTAGCTTTCATCTCCCCAGTGGGGCGGTCTGTGTTAGGGTTTTTCCTGGCTTTTCTTTTCCCCGTTTTTGGGCTTTTAGTTTGGTTCCCCTTTCTCTTTTTCTTTCCTTGGCTTTTCTTTTGTTTTATCGGAGGTGAAATGGATGCTTGAACGGAACTAGAACTTTTCCAAATTCTAAAGTTCTAGTTCCTGTTAACGCATCCATCCCAGTTCCGATTCTGCGTGATTGGAGTTTCTTTTCCTTTCTGCCCTGCGTCGGTCGCTAGTCGTTTTCCTCTCCGCATTCTTCCCTTTATTTTTTTTGCTTTGTTTCCTTTGGCAGGCATGGGATCAAAATGAGAACAGGTTTTGGAACCTTTTCAGGGGTTCCAGTTTTGGGTTATGTTCCGCTCCCATCTCCCTTCCTTTGTCTTTTGCGGAGGCGGATCCGGGTTGGGTTTTGGTCTCAGGTGGTCATTTTGGTTTTCATCTCTTCCCCCGCTCTGGCTCCGACTCTGTCTCTTTCCTAGTTCCGGCTCTGACCTTGTTTGGTTCCCATTCCACTGGCCTTTTGATTCATTGACCTACCTAGCCGGTGCACCTGCAACTTAAGTTCCCCCCGAGCCCCTTTGTCTCGTCATTAACCGGCCCCTTGTTACCGCTTTCACCAGCCCCGCTTCTACTTTGGTGTGACTTTTGGCTCTTGGGGTGACATCTCGGCGACCCCTGCTTGTCTCCCCAAGGCCTTATCTTCTTGGCCTATGTTGGTTTTTTCGGGGAGATGTCTCTTCGATCCCTGCTTGTCTTGCTAACTGTGGCGGCCCCTTTGGTTCTCGGTGTGACTTTCCTCAACGTTGAAGTCCTCCCAAGTTAACGGTTGAGCTACTAATATGACTTCCTTTGTGCACGTGTTGATAATCAATGGCCATGATGAAAAATTTACCTGATGGTTACCGTGAAATGCTTTCCTAGTCCGGTCCGCCGAATTGTTGACTAAGGTTTTCAGTCGGCGAGACATTTCTTTTCGCCGTGACATCTCACCGAGTGTGGAGACCTCTGGGCGAGCGTTGGCTTCTCTTCGCTATGAAGTCTTGTAGTCTGGCCGACTTCGTTTTGTTATGCCGACCCCGCCATGCTCTCGGTATGACTTTTTGGTTTCGTTGTAGAGTCTTAGTGAACCCGTCAAGTCTTGGCGATTAAGACCGAGAGAGACTTTCGATGAGAGGTTTTGATTGTCTCAGCGACTCTGAGTGAATGGAGGGCTCTCGGTATGACACAATATATTCTACATGAGGTTTCCCCAATAACAGTATGCTATAGCGACATTCATAAGAGAGAAGGTTATATCGGCGAAAGAAACATAAAGTCACAGCGACATCGCATAGGGGGTTTCTTTCAAAGGCTCTTCGGTGAGAGTTATTTTCTTTGGGGAGATGTCTCCCCGACCATTGCCTATCTCGTTGATTGTGTTGGCCCCTCGATATAACATGTTCTCTTCGGCCAGATGTCTCCCCGAGTTCCTTCTGTCTGGCCGATATGCCCGGTGACTTTAGTGTAACTATTTTTGTCGCCTGGAGGTCTTCCCGACACCGCTTTGTCTTGCCTGATCTTTATTCTATGTGAGGAGAGCATCCGCCCGCCACGTGTCACATGGACCCCACCTCCAAACTTTCGTCACAGTGCGTACATTTAAATGGAGATCGACGGTCCCCAGATGACTGGCATCTGATCAACAGTGGGCACAGGAATCATATGTGGTGGCCTGGTTCAACGACTAATGAAGATTTTAAAAGACGGCCGCCTGATCACTGTTGATCGATGATCAATATTCATTTTTGCGCGATCAGGGTTTCAAAGGTTTTTGTGCGCGAAGACCTGAAAAACTGAGACTTGATGGTAGTAGATGGAGGGTCGCTAGATCCGCCGAATTTGCATTCATGGTGACTCTGAGAATGGGATGGTGTGTTTAGAGGTATGGGCGCGTGGATTCTTGGGCTGATTTGATGTTGGCTAACAGACTTGTTCTGGTCGCTAGGGTCACCCATGTCTGTCCTGCCATATTTGACCTGATCGGATCTGCATCGAGCTTTCTCATGGATTCACTTTTCGTGAACATTCAATGTAGTCTTGATGTTGGTGGTGGACTGGTGATGTGGCCTGCATGCTATTTAGGGTTTGTCCTAGTCACCTGATGACATGTAAAGTCACCCTGGTCGGTTGCTTGTTGCTCTCCCTGTTCCTATAAAGGGAGATTTCATGGCCAGTGTGAAGGGTTCAACTCCTTGGGTTCGCTCCCTAGGGTTCGGTCCCTTGGGTTTGGTTCCCTTGGTTCAGTTCCATTTTTCTGAGTTTTGGGATTAGCATGGGATAGATTAGGGTTTGGTCTTAGGTCATTTTTGAGTCTGTAAACTGTAATGTTGAATTCCTCTGTAAATGCAATTAGTTAAGCAGGAATACATGAAGATGCTTATCTTTCATGCATATCATCAGATTGTCTCCACATTTGTAAGCTTTTAATCATTTGAATAAATGCATAAGGTGTTTTTGATCATCTTCTCATACTTCATGGGACTGTGTTATTTGTTGATAGGTCTGCTTCAAGGAAGCAGTTAAATCCTTTGAATAGATAGTAGTGATTACTTGTTTGCAAGTTGGATTTGGTAAGAATATTCTAGTTGATACAAGAGTCAGATTGTTAGTGTAAGGCACTGATAGCTGATGTAAGGCATTAGCAAAACAAAATCCACTGATTGAGTCATGTTTGTAGATGAATTCCATCTTTTGTGTTTGACTCCGTGGCCCAAAACTAGGCACTGATCTATTTTGCAGCCTGGTCCCTCTCAGAAACCTCAATTTATAAATCATTGAATATCTTTTGCTTGATGTCTAGTCATACCTCCTTATTGCTTCAGGTGTTTTGTAACTGAGAATCTATCCCTATTTGATGTTCTCAACACTTGGCATCAGGAGCCATCTGCTATAAAAAGCAATGTCTGGTCTTCTTTAAGGCATTGTGTGGGTATACCCGCCCTGGTTCTGCAGAGCCTAAAGTGCAAAAGATCTCAGTCTTTGACTGAATCTTGTCAGTTGGTCCAGGTCCTCCAAGCTGCCCTTGATTGGAGTTGGCTACTACATAGGTAGAATAGGAGACCAACCTAGTTGCTCCATGAAAAAACCCCCAACAAGATGGCGACTCCGCTGGGGATATAACAAAGAAAATTCTTAATCAGATATTCAGAGTGGCATTTCTCATTTGCCCATCTGAGTCACCAACAAGATGGCAACTCTGTTGGGGACTTACTCAGAAATCTAGTTATAAAGTGCCATATCAAAAGAGTCACATCCTTTTTCGTGTTGGTTTTGTTCAAAGCTTGAAGAATCTATGGCCTGGGGAAATGTTTTGTTGTAGTGAACCTGAAAGCTACAAGATCTATGGTGGTCTGTCGGATGGAACTAGGAGAAATATTTACACGTAAGTGAGCTTCATACCATTTGAAGCTCAGTCCTCTGCAAAGAGGTGGCGACTCTGTCAAGGTGAACCTGTTGAATATTTGAAGAATAGTTCCATGGCTGCAACGTTTCTAGGTATTCTTCATGCTTTTTGAACATTGAAAAAACTTTATTCCCCTTTATTTGGTGAGATCAAGCACTAGCATCAAGGGAGGTTTCAATATTGCAACTGGATAGTTGTAGAGGGATAGGTTTCATTTGCAAGATGCATTGTTGTCCTGATGCTCCCTCTACAAGCTATGATACCATGCTTAAGGCACACCATGAGGATGAGTCAGAGTCCTTTGATGACTCTCATTGCTAGCATGATGAAGAACAGAGCCAAGTGAAAAGAGGAAGTGGGAGTAGTAGTTTAAACCATCATTGCATTAATGATGTGCCTCCTCCTACTAAAAATCATATAGAGCAGTTGCAAGATGTGTTGAATGGTGAGTGTATCCCTTTGTATACACTTGATGAAGTTTTCACAGAATGTGACAATATGCAGTGCACTAGAGCTAGTTGTTTTCAGCTTCAGGGTGATGTAAATGATAAAAATGCCAGCCTTTTGTCACATAACAATCAGCATTTTGAAAGTATGCCTGAATTTCAAATGCATAAGGATCATGTACATGTTTATCAGGTAGCTATTTGTGATCAGACTATGTTTTCATATGGTCTTGATCAGTATTCACAGGTATTGCCACATGACACAAAATCAGACAATGAAGAGTGTGGCAATGATAAAGTTTATTGGGTCTGGTTGCTAATTAAAGACAAAACTAAACACAGGGCAAGTTTTCACTTGCACAAGGGCAATCAGATACTTGTGTTTGCAGAGGTGCATTCATTTATACTGTTGCAGATTGGCAGGGGCAAGCACAAGTTAGGGAATGTCAGCTCATTTAGCAGAATTGTGTTCGAAAGGGGTAAGAGTTGGCTCTCATTTTTCATTTGGTGGCCTAGTGTCATCAAATGAAATAAAGAATCAACAATGTGACTCTTGAATTGCCTATTCATGGACAATTCTTGATGTGGTGCTTCATATGAAGCATTTCTTTTTCCATGAACATTAGGTTAGGTTTTTTCTTTTCTAGTCAGTTTTGTTTTGCTGTGTTTGCTAACCTTGTCTGGTTAGCTCCGCGCTGTTTTGGGTTTCCTTTTGTTCTGGTCTGCTCTCCCAGTGATCTGAATTCTTGCTATGCCCACGAGGGGCATACATCCCCAACTGGAGCCTATGTTAGAGCCTTTTTTTGGTTGTCTTTCAGGTTTTGGTTGTATGCCCTTGTTTTTCATCGTAAATCCTTGGCTTGTGAGTTTTATCTTTCATTTTAGCACGTGGGTTAAATGGGCTCCCATAAGGGTTGAGCCCAGCGTGCTAGTTTTCATCTCTCTAGTGGGGCGGCATGTGTTAGGTTTTTTCCTGGCTTTTCTTTTCCCCATTTTTGGGCTTTTAGTTCGGTTCCCCTTTCTCTTTTGCTTTCCTTGGCTTTTCTTTTGTTTTATTCGAGGCGGAATGGATGCTTGAACGGAACTAGAACTTTTCCAAAATTTGAAGTTCTAGTTCCTATTCACGCATCCATCCCGGTTCCGATTCCGTGTGATTGGAGTTTCTTTTCCTTTCTACCCTACGTCGGTCGCTGGTCATTTTCCTCTCCGCGTTCTTCCCTTTGTTTTTTTTGCTTTTTTTCCTTTAGCGGGTGCGGGATCGGAATGAGAACAGGTTTTGGAACCTTTTCAGGGGTTCTAGTTTCGGGTTCTGTTCCGCTCCTGTCTCCCTTCCTTTGTCTTTTGCGGAGGCGGATCCGGGTTGGGTTTTGGTCTCGGGTGGTCATTTTGGTTTTCGTCTCTTCCCTCACTTCAGCTCCAACTCCGTCTCTTTCCTAGTTCCGGCTCTGACCTTGTTTGGTTCCCATTCCGCTGGCCTTTTGATTCATTGACCTGCCTGGCTGGTGCACCTGCAACTTAAGTTCCCCCCGAGCCCCTTTGTCTCGTCATTAACCAGCCCCTTGTTACCACTTTCACTGGCCCCACTTCTACTTCGGCGTGACTTTTGGCTCTCGGGGTGACATCTCGGCGACCCCTGCTTGTCTCCCTGAGGCCTTATCTTCTCAGCCTATGTTGGTTTTGTTAGGGAGATGTCTCTCTGATCCCTGCTTGTCTTGCCGACTGTGGCGGCCCCTTTGGTTCTCGGTGTGACTTTCCTCGATGTTGAAGTCCTCCCAAGTTAACGGTTGAGCTACTAATATGACTTCCTTTGTGCACATGTTGATAATCAATGGCCACAATGAAAAAGTTACCTGATGGTTACCGTAAAATGCTTTCCTAGTCCGGTCCGCTGAATTGCTGACTAAGGTTTTCAGTCGGCACGACATTTCTTTTCGCTGTGACATCTCATCGAGCGCGGAGACCTCTAGGAGAATGTTGTCTTCTCTTCGCTATGAAGTCTTGCAGTTTGGCCGACTTCGTTTTGTTACACCAACCCCGCCATGCTCTTGGTATGACTTTTTGGTTTCGTTGTAGAGTCTCGGCGAACTCGTCAAGTCTTGGAAATTAAGACCGAGAGAGACTTTCGGTGAGAGGTTTTGATTGTCTTAGCAACTCTGAGTGAATGGAGGGCTCTCGGTATGACACAATATATTCTACATGAGGTTTCCTAGATAATAGTATGCTATAGCGACATTCATAAGGGGGTTTTCTTTCAAAGGCTCTTCGGTGAGAGTTATTTTCTTTGGGGAGATGTCTCCCCGACCATTGCCTATCTTGCTGATTGTGTTGGCCCCTCGATATAACATGTTCTCTTCAACTAGACATCTCCCCGAGTTCCTTTTGTCTGGCCGATATGCCCAATGACTTCGGTGTAACTATTTTTGTCGCCTGGAGGTCTTCTCAACACCGCTTTGTCTTGCCTGATCTTTATGCTCTACAAGGAGAGCGTCCGCTAACCACGTGTCACATGGACCCCACCTCCGAACTCGCGCTGCAGTGCATACATTTAAACGGAGATCAACGATCCCCGGATGACTGGCATCTGATCAACGGTGGGTGCAGGAATCATATGTGGTGGCCTGGTTCAACGGCTAATGAAGATTTTAAAAGATAGCCACCCGATCACTATTGATCGACGACCGATATTCATTTTCGCGTGATCAGGGTTTTGAAGGTGTTTGCGTGCAAAGACCTGAGAACTGAGACTTGATGGTGGTAGATGGAGGGTCACTGGATCCGCCAAATTTGCATTCATGGTGACCCTGAGAATGGGATGGTGTGTTTAGAGGTATGGGTGCGCGGATTCTTGGGCTGATTTGATGTTGGCTAATAGACTTGTTCTGGTCGCCAGGGTCACCCATGTCTGTCCTGCCATATTTGACCTGATCGGATCTGCATCGAGCTTTCTCATGGATTCACTTGTTGTGAACATTCAATGTAGTCCTGATGTTGGTGGTGGACTGTGATGTGGCCTGCGTGCTGTTTAGGGTTTGTCCTAGTCACCTGATGACATGTAAAGTCACCCTGGCCAGTTGCTTGTTGCTCTCCTTGTTCCTATAAAGGGAGATTTCATGGCCAGTGTGAAGGGTTCAGCTCCTTGGGTTCGCTCCCTAGGGTTCGGTCCCTTGGGTTTGGTTCCTTGGTTCAGTTCCATTTTTTTGAGTTCTGGGATTAGCCTGGGATAGATTAGGGTTTGGTCTTAGGTCATTTTTGAGTCTGTAAACTGTAATGTTGAATTCCTTTGTAAATGCAATCAATTAAGTAGGAATACATGAAGATGCTTATCTTTCATGCATATCATCAGATTGTCTCCACATTTGTAAGCTTTTAATCATTTGAATAAATGCATAAGGTGTTTTTGGTCATCTTCTCATACTTCATGGGACTGTGTTATTTGTTGATAGGTATACTTCAAGGAAGCAGTTAAATCCTTTGAATAGATAGTAGTGATTACTTGTTTGCAGATTGGATTTGGTAAGAATAGTCTAGTCGATACAAGAGTCAGATTGTTAGTGTAAGGCACTAATAGTTGATGTAAGGCATTATCAAAACAAAATCCATTGATTGAGTCATGTTTGTAGATAAATTCCATCTTTTGTGTTTAACTCTGTGGCCCAAAACTAGGCACTGATCTATTTTGCAGCCTGGTCCCTCTCAGAAACCTCAATTTATAAATCATTGAATATATTTTGCTTGATGTCTAGTCATACCTCCTTGTTGCTTCAGGTGTTTTGTAATTCAAAATCTAGCCCTATTTGATGTTCTCAACACTTGGCATCAGGAGTCATCTGCTATAAAAAGTAATGTCTGGTCTTCTTTAAGGGATTGTGTGGGTATACCCGCCCTAGTTCTATAGAGCCTAAAGTGCAGAAGATCTCAGTCTTTGACTGAATCTTATCAGTTGGTCCAGGTCCTCCGAGCTGCCCTTGATTGGAGTTGGCTACTCCATAGGTAGAATAGGAGACCAACCTAGTTGCTCCATTAAAAAACCCCCAACAAATTGATTTGGGGGAAAACATGTTGGACAAAATGGGGAAAATTTAAACAAGTCTGATTAGGCTCCACATAACAACACCATCCTTAGTATATTTTCCAAACACATGAAGCTTTGTACTATTTTTGGCCATTGTTGAAGGTGTTTTTACTTTATTATTTTATAGATTGGGATTTTTATTTTATTTTTATGTATATTATATCCTTAGTTTACACCCTTTATTTTCCTTGATTAGTCTATGCCTAGTTTTATAAACCTTTATTTTTTTCCTTCATCTCTAGGCAATTGAAATTTAAAGTATTCATTGCTTAGTATCTCAAAATTTTGCATGCACTCTCTTCTTTCTTTTTCTCTTTATATCTTCAAAAAATATCTTCTTCATGAACTATGCTTATATCTTCTTTATGGACCCTTCTTATCTTATTTGGCATGGGAGAAAATTTTAGTTAATGTGGTTTACCTCTTCAAGGAATATTTTTATCTTTGGAGATGCAACTTTTGATAATTTATCATTTGTTAATGACATCAATTTACATGGGATTTTCCCATCCTTATTTTAGTGCTTCCATTTTATTAATTTCTAATTTCTTGCACATTTCTCTTATATAATCTTCCTCCACATTATTTTGTTTATCTTAAAATTTAAAACTTCTCATCATTTTCTCTAGTGAATTTACATTTCCACTTACTACTTTATTTAAGTAGTATTCACTCAAATCCAATGGATAAAGTTTTAAATATGGTTAGAAAATCCTTAAATCCTTCATTAATTGTGACCTTTAGGTTAGAAAAATCTACATCGAAAAAATTCTAATGGTGGAGCACTCTTGCTTCTACACTTTGAATGAGCGTTACTATTTCTAATTCCTTTCCTAATTGAATGTTTAAACTGATCATATTAATCTATTTGATTTGCTAATCCATTTAGATTTTCTTATACTTTTATTACATAGATAGTTACTCAAATATTTCATTATTATTTGGTTGTGATTTTTAAGTTATAAAATAGAAAACCTCAATTTTTGGGATACAGAGTTGGTTTCTACCCAAAATAAATATTTTGGGTTGTTTTGCACCACCTTTGGGATTGCTTGGCGCATAGGTCTCTCCAAGATCCAAAATTAAAATAAATAGGCCTAATTGACCTCCTAGATCAAAGGTTATGGTCTCCAAAATCTTTTACATAATAAATATCAAAACATGTTGGACACATAAAATAGTCGTAAGGAGTTACACTAGTTGACAATATTATGATGTGTGTTATGAAACAACATAAGATAGTTTAGTTGTAGCTAATATAACCAAAATAGAATGGCTAGTTTGGTGAGTGTGTTATGATTAGGTTATGATAGGTGCAAGGAATATGTTATTTTTATCTTGTGGATTCGTCTTGAGATTCAGGTGTTGGATTTCTAAACTTATTGATAAATAAGATGAAAATATTATAACAAAATCTTTTAAAAGCATATATAAATTTGAAATTTATTTAATTAACAAGGATTACCGTATGATAAATACTATGTGATTAAATCATCAACAATAAAAGATAAACTAAGAAACCATAAATAATAAAAGATTTACATGGAGAAATTCTTTTAGGAAAAAATTCCACTTGAGAAAGAGGATAAGTATGTATTAATCTTCAAAGAAGAGATACAACCACATACTAACACTCTAAGCTCTGACAATACTTTGATAAAACTTATGTACTTATAAAATACTATTATAAAACTATTATCTCATGCCTCAAATTTATAGAGAAAAGAGAGAAATACCATAAATTGTTTTTTAAAACAATGTACCATAAAACCATGGTAAAAAAAATCCCATGTCCAAATTGAAGAGTTACTTTTGAGAATAGTAAACATAACCCCTAATGAGCCATGAATAGAAAAAACAACCTATGTACTAATAATATATAATTTCTTTAACTTGTAACTTCTCTATAATGGCCCATATCCGAAGTAGGGCATCCAAAATCATCAGCTATCATTATGGTACCTACTAATAGCACTCAAGATGTTCCACTACTCAATTTCATTCCCAAGTTGAAATATTTTATAAATATATCTTTGTAGCCCTATTGTCAACTCTACATCCTTTATTAGATCATCTTCAATAGTCTCTATTGTTTGTGGCTTTTTGGCTGATGTTTTGTTAATAGGTTAGTTGTTGGTTTGTTATTGCTTATTCTTTAACATCTAAGTTTCATTTTTTGTTGGTTGCCTATTGTCCATGTATTTTCTTTTGTAACCTGTTCTCATTGTAAAGGGTTTCAAAGCCCCTTCAAAACCTATTTTTCCTTAATCAAAAACTCTACATCCTTCATGAATGCATATAACAAATAATATCAAGAATATGAGAGAATTTAAAATGAAACATTGGAATACCTTTCAATCATCCACCTTACTACAACTCCAAATAGAGATAAATCATAGTCACCAATGGAACCTTGACTATCTAAGTCACTTACCCTATCTATATCAAAAAATCCATTTATGTCAAATGACTTGTCCATATTATCAATACCATGATAATGCAAAAATTAGTAAAAGGTTATATGCAAATATCTAAATACCATTTTAATGAAACTCCAACTCTCTCTACCAAGGTTAGACATAAAATTTCTTAAAAATCCCACCACTTGGTAAATACCTAGTTTAATGCAATCAACTTATATGCATCAAAATTCCAACTGGCTCATCGAGTGACTCGGGAGCAGTGAAAAACTCAGGTGACACCAGAGCTGGATTGTCACAAGGATGGTGAATGCTAATGTTGGACCACCCTTTGAAGAGGGTGGAATCCTCTTACACCCCCCATTACTGGAAAGGACAACCTCTACCTTTTGCTTCATTAGAGGATGTGAACTCCCCACAGATGAGGCAAGAGGTGCAAAGGAGGAAGAGAATACCACAATGGACACCACCGAATTATTTGGCATTTCCACAGGTTTAGAGAATGCTGGGATGTTTGGGAGGGACATCAAAAGAGGTGGCTCAACTAAAGGAGCGATAAACACCTACACCTTTTTAGGATCAGGTGCACCCGCGCTCACAGCGGGATCTAGAAGTAGGAATTAATTTGATTGAATGGAAGCAGAGGGGAGGAGAGAAGAGGACGCATCAGGAGGCCTTGAAACAGGGGGGTCGACTCCTCTTTCTTTCTCTGCAAAGCTGCTCAACCACCATAGCCTTTTTTTGGGTCTTGCACTTGTGCGCAAGGCAGTTTCTATGACTCTTTGAGGTAGAGGTTGGGAGTTGCAAAGGGAAAAAAGGATCCTACTCAACCATAGGAGTTTCCATCACAACCGTCTCTAGCAGAGGGACAAATTCCTAAACAGGATCAGGAGGAAGAGGTTGAGAAACAATAGGGATTCAGTTCTAGGGCCTCAGCGGCGGGCCTCTTCCCATTCACTGCTTTAAGAGCAGGAGTGGTGGGAGGTTGCGGTGACTGAGACATAGAGGATTCCCTGTGAATACCATTTCTTCTACCATATAGGTAGGGCCAAGGTCCAGGAGGCACAGTATGAAGATCCGATATCCTAATCTTCGCCTTGCGCCAAGCAGGCACCATCAGACTCCTCATGTGGGATCTAGGAGTAGACATCCAAAACTCTTCTTCAGAAAGAGGAGAAAAAGTGGAACCTTGAGGATGGGCAAGCCTCTCCTTTCCCTTTTGAGAAGAGGAGGCAACTTGTTGCTGCACTACCGGCCCGATCTTATACTTCACATAGTTACGATAAAGTAGGTCCATTCTTGGCGGAAGCGAACCGACCTAGGTGGGCCAAAAATGATTCAATGAATAGCCCCTGTGGAACAACTAGTATCCAATTTCATGCACAACATGCACAACACCTTTATGGGAGAATTTCAAACACTTATGAATGATGGCAACAATTTTGTTCATGGAAGCTAGCCAAGGTATGCCTAACTTCACCCTAAACAAATCCGATTTTGAAATAATGTCAAAGGTTGTGTCCACGACCCTAGGTCCAACTAGGACAGATAAAGTTATTGAGCCATACGGCTTGAGATAAAGGCCATCATGCATATGGATGGTAGAATTTGTTTCTTCATACTCCCTCTGTAATGAATTTAGCCACAACGTCCCCTCTGTAATAACATTCACTCAACTTGTAGGGTCAACGAAGACCCCTGTCATAATTTTCCCATTGAGACGAGCGAGAATGTAGAGGGAAGAGGGCTTGTTGTTCAAGGGCACCTCTTGCGAGGTGAATGTCACATTTGGTGAGCCAGTCACAAGTTGTGGGGTAGGAGTAACCATGACAATATTAATGTATGTCGAGGGTTGAGTGGAAGAATCAAAGGGGTCAATAATTAAGTTAGCAGAGTGAGATGAAAATGGGTTTGTGTATATCTGTAACTCACTATTGGCCTTTTCCATTGATTTATTTGTATTTTGTTTCGTCCCATCAAGATGAATGGTACTGTCATTGATGTGGTCCTGTATCTCGTGAAGCAAGCACATACAATGTTTGGTCTTGTGTCTGTTAACTCGATGGTACTGACAGAAGAAATTTGCATCATACCAATTAGAATAAGGTTCCTTGAGAGGTTGAGGGTTCTCCAAGGTTATGATCTTATCCTTCAAAAAATTTTGCAAGATGAAAGAATAATATTTTTCTAGCCTTGTGAACTTTCTATTGCATCTGAGGCCATTATCATTTGTTGCAGCTACTACATTCGCAACAACCTTACCCCTTCCCAAGATCGATACAATAGAATTTCCTTCTGAATGGGAGCACGAGGAAGATCCCCCAAACTGAACTACCATCTGCTGATATTCTCATAATGCAACACACAGATGCGCAAAAGAAGGGTATTTCATGAGGGAAAACTCTTCCCGTCGAGGTCTCTCCAGGTTTCCTATGAACACCTTTTGCACATCAAAATTGGGCAGCGAGTACGAGATATATGAAAAGAGTGCTTGATATCACACTATAAAATCAATTATTTTCTCATTATCCCCATGCTTACATCAGAAGAGATCTAAAAAGGTCATCTTCGGTTTGATATTAGCTTGGAACTGTCAAAGAAACTAATTTACAAGTTGATCAAATGAAAATATAGAATTTTTGGGCAAGGAACAATACCACTCGAGTGTTGTATCCTTGAGAGATGGGGGAAATAAGTTTTCCATCAACACGTCGTGATGGAAGAAGTCTATACACATGGAATTAAAGGCAGACACATGCGTTTTCTGGTCCCCTTTGTCACCATACTTCTTAAATTTGGGAATCTCCATTCCTTGCAGGGAGTACTCAAGATTGCTACCGATAATGGGCTATGTTGGAAGAAAGGCTGAAAGATAGGCTAGGTAGAGGCCTAAGAAAGGCTCACCAACTAGTTTTGCATTTGACCCATATTTTGAAGAAGGGCGTTCAAAATAGGGTTAGAAGATGACAAAGGACCAATGGAACCTAGAGAGCCACTGCCACCAGAACCACCTCCGGAGCCACCATTATGACCATCGCCAGAGCCACTGCCACCAGTAGGGCCTCCACTAGAGCCACCTCCACTACCAAAACAACCACCATGACCTCCACCAAAGCTTCCTCTTCCAGTACCACCTCAGTTACCAAAGTCACCACCACTCATTCCACTAGAGCCCCCACCACCAGGGGCAGTAGGAGGGGTGGAACTCAACCCAAGGGAAATTTTACTCAACTTGAGAGTGTCAAGCCTTTGGGAAGCAAAAGAGACATTGATGGAGGGCCCTATTTCGATCATGCACATAGATGTGGTAGGCATTGAAACACCTATTTTTCTTTCATAGGTGTCGAGCACTTCTCCTCGGGTGGTACCCAATCTAGGCCTATACGAAGGGATATAAGCCTCAGTTAGATTGGCCAGGCCTCGTAGAAACTCTATGCATGTTTGATCCTTCCCTAACAAATGTCTCACCTCACTATTAATTTTGGCCATTCTCGCCATACTCAGTACTTTCTCCAAATGATTTACAAGGTCTAACAATATATTATCCAATGCCATAAGGTTTTCCACAGGAATACGCACATCATCATCCTCATCTATGGACGAAGGTGTAGGAGATGTTGGAGGAGTAGGCACATGAGCAATTTTTTCCATGAAACCCATCTCATCAGTATAATTCATAGGAAAACTAGTGGTATCATCAGTAACTATACCAGTGGAAAAACTGGAGGCGAAACTAGAAGTGACCTTCATCTTCTCCATCGATAAGTGTCACATGCTTCTCCTAACAATGTACCCAAAATTTTTGGACTGGGTTGTGATGCTCATAAACCTTCACAATACTCAGGGTTATGACAACCACTAGATGCAGGGGAAAAATCTCAACATAGACGAATGGATAGACGTTGTTCACATTGGGTTCACCAAAAATGTAAGAGAGGGGGACCAACCATGTCAAGGCTCCAGGTCATAGAGAGCCGAGAGCAAAGGGCTTCCCTAACTTACCTCACTCTAAAGGGTGTTTTGGGGTGAGGATCAAGAATGAAGAGAACTATGTAGTACTCCTGTCACTCTACCGACCCAAAATTCTATTTGGGGCTAGACGAGCCAATTTTTGGAGTCTGAATTGTACCTTAGATAATTCTTTGTCCAAGGACGGTAGTGCAGGTTTGGGATAATAACAAAGTGTGCTAGTGTCTCTCTAGCGCGATGGTGTCCATACGGATAGAAAATGTAAAGTACAGTGAAGAAAAGCTCAAAAACCTACTGATAGCCTAGCTAGTTGATCTTGACGAAAAGAATATAATGATAAGGTATGAAAAATAAAGATGGATATGATAAAGCAAGTAAATAAAAACTAAGGTGATGAATATGATCTCAAAAAAGTGTTGATTCACTAGTTATCCCCACACACACGTTCACCTACACACAAGCAAGAGGGGAAAATTGTTGGGGTTGTATAGAGGCCTGCCTCAATCAGACCCTCGCTTTGGTGTTTCCACCTCCATGGATAGCTAGAGAGAAACGAATTAGAATATGCGATAAAGAAGCTAGAAAGTACTGTAATGAACACTGCAAAAGACTAAACTACTCCATCAAATCACAAAGGAGAGGAATGAAGCATTTCCACTTCCACCTAAAGGCTCTCAAGGCCAATGAAGGAAGAATACAAGCAACGAACTTGGAAAAGTCACCACCGTGGAAACCATGGTGAAGGAAGGTCTTGTAAGACTCCAAGATCACAACTTTAATGGTGGAATCACACATGCAATGTGGATTTGATGGAGTGTCAAGTTTCTACAATGCTAAAAAATGGAGTGCTAGAATGTTGAAGAATGAAAGAACTAAAGTGAAATGCCTGAGAAATGTGAAGAAGCTTGAATGAATTGCTAAGAGAGACCTGAAGTGAATGTGAAATGGATTCTTTTGAAGGTGGGATGAGATGGAATAAGCCATTTTTGGGTAGGTTGGTCAAAAAAAGGATGTTAAAATTCATCCCCAATGAGGATTCTAACGCTTCTACCAACTTCAGACGTGGGAATCCATCAGAGATGGTAGCATGCCACGCAGATGTCTGCATGTTGTGCTTGCATCCTCGACAAATATTCTCTCACCGACACATAGGACAAACACCAAGTGGATGGAAGGAAGGTGGATGATGTGGAATTTTTCCTTCAGATTTTATTTTCTAAGGTAAGGGTATGTCAAAGGGGAATTTACACAAGGGGTGAAAATTCGCTCCTATACAATAGAACATGAGTTAACCATGATGGACCTTTACAACACCAAATAAAATTAGAGAAGATATTTTCATCATTCATCCAATGATAGAGAGCCTTGGCTAATAGATTCCACCAATGCCTTATAAAAACATGTGTATATGTATATGTATGTATGTATCTATGTATGTATGTGTCAGCTGAGGATACTAGTATGGTATGATTATGCTTCATCCATGATGAATCAAAGCATAACAAAGCCACTAATACTAAATCTAAACAGGATCAATCGAATTGAAGTTAAACTAAACATTCATTAAAACAAAGCATTCTAAATTATGAAAACATTTAAAATGTCTATTCTAGCCCATTTGAAACTTATCTCATTTTGGAATTGGTGTCACATTGATATGGAACAATGACCCTTTCCCAATCCTATGATCAGTGAGCTTGTTTCAATCGATTCTATTGAAGAGAATCAATGAAATGGTTGTGAGATGTGATTGAAAACATGATTTATGCTAAAATGAGTATGATGCAAGAGTTAATCTACCATGATTTATGCTAAAATGATTAAAAATGCAATTGTTAAGCTAACCTAAATGAGATTTAAGCTAAAAATATTCAAACCCTAATTATCTAATTAGCTAAATGGATGCATTATGGAAGCCATTAATGGAAGCTAAGCTATTACGCAATTGAAAATGAACTAAAATATGCTAAATGTGAGTTAAAAAAAGTGTGAGTGTGAGTGATTTCAACAGCATAAGTTTGCTCTAAAAAAATGGATGATGGATCCATTTGTCTCCAAATAGTGAACTATTTATAGGAAAGCAAATGAGAAATGAAGGGTTGAGATCGAACAAGCTAATCAACGGTCAAGGATGGAGGAAATGAGAGGCATGGATCATGGATTTTCATCAATGAGTGAGAATGCAAGATGAGATTTAATCAAGGGTTCTCATTTCTTCCAAACAAGCACACTTTTGAGCTATATAAGAGGTCAAAAGTTAACTTGCACAAGAAGTCACAAGCTAACTTGCATATGAAGCTAAGTGAGAATATCCCTTTTCCAAATGATTGGAGGAGAAAGAATATTCTTTGGAATATTCTTATGGGTGAGGAAAAAGGATATTTTGCAAATTAAAAAAGTTTAATTGTAAAAAAGGGGAAGGAATATTCCATGGGAATATTCCCCTTGCAAGTGGGGGGGAATTAGATTAATTAGATAATTGCTAATTAAATAAGGGTTTAATCATGCAGTTAGGGGGAATTAGAAGAATAAAGTGATACTCATTAAATTAAATGATTTAATGAATGGGGAAAGGTAAAATGACATTTAATTAAATAATTTTAGGGTTATTTAATTAAATAAGAAGATGTAGGGAATTAAATTAAATAGTTTGATTTATTTAATTCAATCAGATGAAATGTTAGCGTGAAAGGGGGAATTAACCTCATTAAGCTGAATTAGGTTAATAGATGCAAATGATGCCATTAATTAATTAGCTAGGCTAATTCAATTAATTAAGTGAAAAGAGGATGGGTTTTAAGAGGAAATTATCTTAATATACCTAATTTGAGTGTATGATATAATTTGGGACATTTTTCAGTGTCTAAATTTTTCCCTAGCGGAAGGTAGTGGAAGGATAAAGCTGATTCCCTGCTCCCTCGAGAAATTGGGTGAAAATTTGTAATTTTGGGTTGATTTCTTGATAAAGGTAAAAGGTTGCCTCAGGGGTCCAGAAAGGCTCTAGGATGTAAGAAATATGCCAAAAATGCAAAAAATGGTGCAAAATAAGCTCTAGTTTGGCAAAATTGGTGAAAATAATGATAAACCCTAGCTTCAAGGTTAAATTAGGGAAAAAACCCTAATTTTCTAGCATACATAGGTGAGGAAGGATCACTTTCAATTCATTTGTGGATTCACACCTTAAGGAATTCTTGCAAATTGAGCTTTAACCCTTTGATGAAATGGTGTGACGAGAGCTCTCACGACAAATTTTCGACCGAGTTCGAGAGTACCAAAGGCTTCCAGGTTGAAGACCACCAGTATGTGATTCAAAACGTGATTTGAAATTTGACTTTTTGATACATTTATTGCTTTTTGAATTTTAAACTTTGTTGGTGTCGTTGTATAGTGACGCTAATTTTAGAATTGACAACGCTAAAATGAATTTTAGCAACACATATGTGTATTGCAATGTAGTTCACAATTTAGAATTAGGGTTTCTGATTTTAAATTGTGATGCATATATTTATAGAGACACACTTCTCGATTTGAAAATTAGGGTTAGGTTTTCCAAACTTTAAATCATGATGCATACGTTTTTGGCAACGTGATTTGTGATTTGCAATTTGAAATGTCTCAGGCATCGTAGTTTAGAATTTGAATTATAGCGATGCTATTATCATTTTAGAGCCAAAAATTCTAAACTGAGTCAAAAGAATTTGAGTGTTGATGTCATGCGCTTCATGGGTGTAGGAGGTCATTCCACCTTTGATATCTCGTGAGCACCGACCCATAGTTTTAGAGAGACATAATGATTTATCTGAGTTGTGCTAGGAGCACTTGGGGGAGATTGGCCTATGCTACATTGCTTATATGCCCGTCATCCAAACTCACTTGGTTATGATGACCACGTTATGTGAGCGATGCCACAATGAGACTTCATCATTCCACCTTCCCACAAGCGAGGCGACAATGACACTAGAGGATGTATGGTGGATATTGTGTTTTCCAATACATGGTGAGCATGTGATTTATGACTCTAACGTCAGTTACAATGCCTGCCACGAGGTGATGGAGCTGGAGGACATCGTTCTTGTCACTTTGTAGATAGACCTTGAGATGTACAAAGGTTAGGTGTCAACATTCAGATTGATAGTTGCAACTATTATCTCTAGCTTGGTTGTTCCTGATCAACAGAACAAAGGATTCAACCTAGGATGGGGCCTTTCTTGGCATAGGATGCTCTACAGGAGAACATTATTTGCATGGGGGCCAATGATGTTGGCCTCATTGTATCATGATATGCATGATTTTTTCTATTGTGATGGTAGAGCGATTGGCACAGGGGTTACCTTGCTACACATTTGGGTGTGGGAGCACATCATTGTGCTTCGTCTGATCGTTCAAATGGCAGATGTAGAGCCAGATGATCCTATCATTTGGTGATACAAAGGTGCCATTACTTTATAGCACATTGGGCAGCTTGGGATTCCATACTAGCGCTAGGTGCTTGATGACATGATAGTTTTTAGATGGCGACCCTAGCTTCAGATGTCAGTGTGGTATGATGACGTGCAGCGGCTTTTCTTTGCCAAATAGTGCAAGGTCGAGAGCACACCATTATAGAGTGGTATTTTCTAGATAAGGTGGCACAACAGTTTGAGGAGTGGCAAGATAGGCTAGATGAAGCCTATAGAGCCATATTTTCTAGATCAGCACGAGAGGTACCCATGTGGGGATCTATGATCCCAGCCCCTGAGGTGGTTGAGAGTTTTTGATAGTTGGTTACTCAGCCATGGGTTTATGACTTGGGATAGGAGGATGCTTAGAGTATGCCTGCATACAATGCATGGTTCACACCCCCTCGCAGGTTGATAGATCTAGCAGGTGCTCCTCCATGAGGGAGACCGAGAGGGAGAGGTGCAGGCATGGGCAGAGACAAAGGCAGAGTCCTGGGATAGGATGGCCAGGATGGACATGATGAGAAGATTCTAGGGGTACCACCTATGGATCAACAACCTTCATAGTAGCCTCCCATTCAACAGTAGCCAGCTCAGCCACCACTTTCGGGGCCAAATCCCTGAGATTTTCAAATTCAGTAGCTGCAATAGTAGGTTCAGGTCATTACAGGTGAGTGAGATCAGGCCTGATAGTAGATTGTAGCTATTACTGATGAGAGGGATTAGGCATGACGAAGCGGGACCATGAGCGGAAACTCAGACAAACTGTCGAGATGCAACTAGCGTAGGAGGTTGGGCGGCGCCAGTAGCTCGAGACGATGACAGTTGCATCTTAGGGGTGGATAGTCTCTCCAAGATTATATAGAGAGGCTATGACTGAGGCAGCCTACTATAGGATTCACTATCACAAAGATGTCCCCATGGTGCTTAGAAAGTCGGATTACTCCCAGAGGACCGGGGCACATGCCAGAGCAAAGAATCAGCCAAAGAGAAAGGCTAGAGAGGGGAGTAGCCATCAAGGCTAGCTCGATTGTACAGAGACACTTTTTGATTTATTGCCTGATTATTTTATATAGATATACATTCATGGGCTCATTTTTGATAGCCTTGTGGATATTACATTTTTTATCGAGATACATACATTGATTCAAATATTGTATCATGACAATCATTTTTTGATATATATATGTGTGTGTGTGTATATGTGTATATATATATGTGTGTGTGTGTATATATGTGTGTGTGTGTATATATGATACATATATGGATTCGATGTGATGTGATGTGTTCACTTTATTATGATCATGTATATGAATGTATGGATACATTTTATTTATGTATGCTTATGCGATATGCAATGATATGATATGTAATGAATGCAATTTTATATTCTTTTTCAGTATCTTTTCATGATATGCCATGTGATGGACGATATGATATGCTTATGTTATGCTTATGCAAGTGATGTAGAATGCATTTATTTTTGTGTATTTCCTTATGTAGTTTTATGATGTGATGTATGCATATGGATGCATGGATGTAAAATGCATACGTTTATACTTATGATATGATAATGTGATGCATGTTTTATGATATGTGTGCAACAATTCAAGATGCTTAAAATAACAAATCTATATTATTCGTCACAACTTAAATGATAAGGATTATGCAAGATGTATGTTTTATGATATGCTATGATGTATGCATGCTGATGATTTGTGGATGCGGGATGGATGCATTGATGATGTTTTTGTTAACTGTCATGATACCAAGTTATCGCAGAGAGAAGATAGAAGAAACAAGAATGATTTGACCATTGATTGTGATGATTGCTTCAAAAAAGATCCAACAAGTCTATGATCCACTGAGACTTTATTAGAGATGGTGATGAGAAATGCATGATGATGATGATGACTTGATCATATCTTGGGATTGGGATTTTCTTTCATTCCTTATTGTTTGATATAACACCTAGATACAATGCATCAAGGTATTAATAACCAGGATGAAATTGTATCTAGTGTAATGGACTTTGACTCTGCAAACAGATAGGATAATTCTACTTCACATCTTGACATATGGAAACCTCATCGGAATGTAATTTAGAAGCCTAGAATATGTTGGACCAAAGCATACACAATAGTCAACAACATAATCCAAACAACCTTCCTACACACAACTAAGCAAATATGGGCCAATATTATTTTACAAGAGTATCTACAAGCACAAAAAATGAAAGATAATGATCAATGCCCCATTCCTTTCTCTCTAAATCATTTTGATAAAGATCATCGAGCGGTCCTCATAATGGATTATTTAAGATAAATCATAAGAAAAGTTCAAAGACAAATAGTCAGTGTTATCTATATCTCTTGCCAGTTTTAATTTAGCTAAGGTGATTTCTGATATGATGTCCATCACAGGAAGGATACATCTTAGGACATGTTGATCAGGGTTTGTTTGATGTAGGATAGTGATGAGTTTTATGATAAGTCATTGATATAAACTTCACTGACACATTTACTTATGATCTAGACTTTATATTTTGACACTTAGGTTCTCACTTTATGACTTGTTACACTTGTTTTCTATTTGTTTTGCCAAAGGTTGAAGGTGACACTTGATTTATTATGGGTGAAGGTTATTTCAAGTGAAAGTGAGATTGGATGGGTGGTTTTGGGTTTTCTAGAATATTTCAATGTTTTTGGTATTTTGAAAATGTTTTGACGTTGTTTTTGGTCTTTTCAAAAGTTTATGTGAATGTTTTGGTTTTCGATTATTTGAGGCTATTTAGGGTTTTTCAAGGATATTTGATGATTTTTAGGTCTTTTGAATGTTTTCTAATATTTTTGGATTTTCAATTTTCAATTTTTTTGTGTTTTCTGATATTTGAATGATTTGGGTTTTTTCTGAGATTTTACAAATGTTTAAGGTTTTTTCAATTTTTGAATGTTTAGGAATTTTCTAACATTTCGACCAAGAGCCTAACCTAAAAGACCTATCCTAGGGGCCTCAAGGGCTAATCAAAGATGAGCCTTGCTACGTTATACATGCAGAGACTGTGTAGTTCAACTGACTCGACTTATTTAAAGATGAGATATTAATGATTGATGGAATGTCAGTTTATTATGATGAACTCCTAAAGGACTGACCTAGGGTGTCTCGGAGGCACATCAATGATGACCTTGCCTATGTTCAAGCTCAGAGACTCCTAGTTCGACAAGGTACTATTTTTTTGGATTTTTGATGTTCAACCTTTTTAGGGTTTTGATGTGTTTTGAATGTTTTAGATTTTTCCTTTACAATTTTACAAATGTTTTTGGGATTTTAGTTGAATAGGATTTTGCAAATGTTTTAGGATTTTTTTATATCGGTTTTATGATTTTTTTTGGTATTTTTCGATGACCTTTAAGATATACAAGAACCC
This sequence comes from Sequoia sempervirens, assembly GCA_007258455.2. NCBI lineage: Eukaryota > Viridiplantae > Streptophyta > Pinopsida > Cupressales > Cupressaceae > Sequoia > Sequoia sempervirens. Next base: position 61,788,106 of record VDFB02047397.1, on the reverse strand, counting down.
GATCTGATCCATAATGCATTTCCCCCAGCGTGATATGTTAGACTACCTCGATATAGGCAGGACAAGTTGACCTTCAGAATATTCCAAGTAGTACTAAAGGGGATACAATACTTCACAACATCAAGCTATGATAAGGACGCGTATAGGTGATGGAATAAATAAGATGAATGATGTGATAGGTGGATGATGATGCAAAGTATGGTAGGATAGAGGATAAAGAGCCAAAGAATATATGGAGGTACTTTATTTATGTGAGGATGATTGTTTTTTCTTTTCTTTTTCAATCCTTTTTCTCATTTTTTTGGATTTTGATCATTTTTTATTTTTTTTGTATTTTCAAATTTACACCCTTCAAGACTAGGCATAAAACTTTTTAAGATACAAGTTGTTAGTTGGTTCCTGTAAGGGTTCTCCTTCAAGTGTTGACAATTGGTATGCTCCTGATCCATAGCTTGTTGTGATGACAAAGGGATCCAACCAGTTAGGATCAAACTTTCCTTTGTTGTCCTGATCTAGAAGATTTTTCTGATTTTGCTTTAGGACAAGGTCCCCTACCTGGAAAGACCAACATTTGATCTTCTTGTTATAGCTCTGTTTCAATTAGTTTTGATATACTTGTAAGTGATTGAGGGAATCAAAACGACACTCGTCTAGGAATTCTAACTCGTTTAGCCAAGATACTTTATATTTTGCATCAGTGATTAGGTTATGTAGTGACACTTGCAATGATGGGAGCTCAACCTCAATAGGTAGGATAGCTTTGGATCCGTAGACTAGGGAGAAAGGGGTTGCACTTGTTGGTGTGCGGATATTGGTTCAATAAGCCCAAAGAATGAGATTTAGTTGTAGATGCCAATCACAACCAGCTTCATTGACCATTTTCTTCAGGATTTTTAGAATGGTTTTGTTCATAGCCTTAGCTTGATTGTTGCTCTGGGGGTAATATGGGGTAGAGAATTCGTGTTGGATGTTGAATTTTTGGCATAAATCTTTCACATCCGAATTCTTGAAGGGTGTTATGTTGTTTGAGACGAGGGTTTGTGGAACACCATAACGAAAGATTAGGTAATTTAGGATAAATTTGGAAATTTTCTTCCCTATTATGTAGGTCATTGGAATGGCCTCAACCCACTTGGTAAAATACTTAGTGGTTGTTATGATAAACTTATGGCCATTGGATGAGGTTGGAGTGATTTTTCCTATGAGGTCAAGTCCCCACTACGAAAAATTCCAAGGTGTGATCATTGGTTGCACTTCTTGAGCTAGAGCATGAATCAAATCTCCATGTTGTTGGAACTAGACACATTTTTGCACATACTAATGAGCTTCTCTTTCCATGGTTGGCCAATAGTACCCAATCCTCAACAGTTTCTTAGCTAAAGTCATACCACTAGAATGGGAACCACATATGTCATCATGTACTTATGTTAATGTGATCAAGGCTTCTTCGTGGTTAAGACATCGTAGTAATGTCCCTTTGATGCTTCAATGGTAAAGGGTATCACCTAGGATCACTAATTGGGATGTCTTTGTAACAAAGGTATTTTTAAGGTTCGAGGTGATATTGGATGGGAGGGTTCCTTTGCTTAGGTAGGTGAATATTTCATTGTACCACGGGGATCCAAGACCAACAATGACACACAGGAATTTAGATTCAAGGATTTTGAAAGTTGGTACAACAAGTTGTTCTACCAAGAATTCACATTCAAGGACGTTGTTCAGCATGTATAATAGTGATCTGATTGTTTCCATAGCATCTGCTACTTGGTTCTTCATGTGAGCAATCTACTCAAAAGTAATATCAATGAAAAGGTCTTTGAGATTTTCCACCATCTTTTTATAAGGATTGAGTTTGTCATCCTTAGTTTGATAGTCGTCATTGACTTGGTTGATAACCAGTTGTGTGTCTCCATAGACTTTCATCTCTTGTATTTGCCACTGAACCACTATCCTTAGACCTGTGATTAGGGCTTCATACTCAATAATGTTGTTAGTGCAAGGGAACGATAGTCGGTATGACTTTGGAATGTAATCACCTTGAGAGGTGATGAAAAGAATACTTGCTCCTAATCCATGTTGGGTGAATGATCCATCAAATTACATCTTCCACTAACTTGTGAGATTGATAAGGAACACCGATTCATTAGGGAATTTAGATATCAAAGGGTTCTCAGTATAGATAGGTGCCTGTGCTAGTTGGTTTGTGATCACTTGTCCTTTGATTTCCTTGCACTCCACATACTCTATGTCAAATTTTGTTAAGATCATCACCCATTTGGCCATTCACCCTATGAGAGTTTCTTTGGATAACAGGTATTTCAATGGGTCAATCTTTGCAATAAGTTTGATTTGATGTGACTTGTGGTGTCTAATTTTTTGTGAAGTAAAAACTACTTCTAAGCATGCTTTCTCAATGGATGAATAGTTCATTTAATATCCCACCAAATTCATACTGATGTAATAGATTTCCCTTTCCTTTCCATTTTCATCATATTCTGCAAGAAGAGAACCTAATGTTGCTGATGTTGCTGAGATATACAAGATCAGTGGTTTGTTCGGAATTGGTGGCATGAGTACTAGAGGTGTTAGTAGATAGTATTTTATTTTTTGGAAAGCTTTATCACACTTCTCATTCCACTTGTAAGTTATCCCTTTATGAAGAAGATGTAAAAAGGGGTGGATTTTATCTAATAGTTGTGTTATGGACCTCCTGATGGACTACAATCTTCCTTGTAATTCTCTCATCTGCTTTAGTGTTTGCATTGGTTCTATGTCTAAGATGGATTTGACCTTTGTTGGGTCAATTTCTATCCCTCTTTGCAAGATGATATAACCAAGAAGTTTCCCTGATGTAACCCCAAAGACACACTTTTTTGGGTTTAGTCATACCTTGTATTCTTTTAGCCTATCAAAGATGGGTCCTAAGACTTGTATGTACTCATTTCTTCTTTTTTTATTTTTCTAAAATATCACCCACATAATCTTTGATTGTTTTATGGATCATGTCATGAAAGATGAGGGTCATTTCTCTCTGATAGGTTTCTCCTAATTCTTTAACCTGAATGGCATCACGTTCTAGCAATAGGTTCCCCATGGACAAGTAAATGTAGTTTTGTGTTGATCCTCCTTGGCAATCATTGATTGTAGCCTAAAAAACCATCCATGAGCAACAACATTTCATGCCCAGCTATTAAGACCACAATGAGGTTGATGTTAGGAAGACAAAAATCATCCTTTGGGTACGCTTTGTTCAAGTCTCTAAAATTAGTGCATATTCTAATACCCCTAGTGGGTTTTGAGACTGGTACCAGGTTTGAAACCCACTCACGATAATCTATTGGTCAGATTAATCCAACGTCAAGAAGATTTTGTAACTCATGTTTGACCAAGAGTGTTATCTGAGGGTGCATCTTCCTTAATTTCTACTTGACTGGCTTGGATTCAAGATAGATTGCTAAGAGATGTACAACCACTTTTGGATCAAACCCTGACATATTAGTGTATTACCATGCAAATTTAGCTCTGAACTCTTTCAAGAATGTTGCCAGGTTCTTTCGTTCTTCATCCAACAAGGATTTGGCATAAAAAGTGATCTTAGGTGCTTCTTCGATGCACACATTAACTGGGGTGGCCTTTTCTACTAACACTACTAACTTCTTTGGATGCATTGCACTAAATGGGAGTTTGAATCTCTCATCCTTGGGTGCCTCAGAGAGGTTTTCACCCTTGGATACATCCTTTCTTTTTACTATTTTAGGATCAGAAAGTGCCACCATGTAGTTTTCACTTAAAGATCTACATGTTAGTTGCATTTCATCAATTTTGCGATTGAAGGACTCAATCATCTCCCCATAGTATGCCTCTATATCTAGCTCTATGTCAAAACCTGCTTTGTGATCTACCCATGGAAAATTGTCATGGAGTCCCATAAATTTTGAGATCGCTTCATCGTTTTCAAATAAATCAAGAATTGGTGGTCCTTTTTGGTCCATGTCAATGAGTTGGGGGTATACTAGGCATATTTCAGTTGGTTGATTGCTTGGAGAAAAGGATGTAATGGATATCATGAAGAGGAATTTGATTTCAAACAGGTCAGCAACTTCAAGGGGGGAGCCATCTAAGGTGGTATCACGTGACGGAGGTAACCAAGAGGAAGCCCCAACTCATTTAGTGGAAGTACATTTTGTTAGTGGAATTAAATTAATTATTACACTAGCATAAGTTAACTTAGGTCATGCATTATTTAGTCCTAGGTTAGTTTTTTAATAAATCATTTAATAAATGGGATAATATTCCATTCCTTGTTTGTAGGGATAAGATTCCTTCTAGAAGATGAGTTGTCCTTCTAGAACTTATCTCAACATTTAATAATTTCCTTGATAGGGTTCACATGTTGTCACATGTTGTTAGATCAAGACACATAGGCAACATCTCATGAATTTTAGGTTTTCTCTCATGCCTATATATTCAGGGAATTTGTACATTTGTAATCAATCAATCATATCATCAATATAGAATCTCTATTATGCATGCCTAGTTCAAACACTTTCTATGTGGTTGATTATCTTTCCTGGAAAGGGTCCTCCATTGAAGATTCTGGAGCTTCATGGATTGTGCATCCATAATCTCAACATGGTATCAGAGCTTGTCCAATGAAACATCAACCCTCGATCAAGAAAGTTGGTGTGTGAGATTCTCTGCAGGCTTGGGTTTTTACTTGCAAGCTAGTTGGTTCTACCTGTGAGCCAAGCTGATTTCTGGTGCACATCAGGCTCTCTTTGTCCTCTCCATTGCATCTAGAAGACCTCAAAACCCATAAATCACCTGCTCATTCATCAAAATCAGAGACATATCATCTGAGAGCCATTGAGGTATCAATCTAGGGTTTGCATTTTTTTGAACTATTCGTACAATTTTGCAGAAAAAAATTCCCCCTTTCAGTCCTCCATCATGGCAATTTTTTTTTTGAAAAATCATGCTATTTTTATCTCATCATTCGGGAAAATTTTATATAGTTCAGGAAAAAATCAAATTTTTGTGGGAGCGACTGGCTATTTTATTTCATAGTCAGCCTAAATATTTTTTGCAGCAGCTATAATTTTTGGGTTTGGTCGGCATTCACAAATTCTTTGCAAATTAAATATTTTATTATCAACATTTTATTAAATTTGAATTGCATTTAGTTTTGCAATATTCAATTTTTTTTTTAAAAAGGGTTGTCGGCATCCACTGACCAGTCTGCAGAAGTCTATCAGTTGTCACTTAAGCTGACATCATTGGCAGTCACTCATTGTACCTGGCTCGTCCACCATCGTCAATGCAGTGTTCCTTCTCGGTGGTCCCTTCACACCGACAGCTCCACTGACCGTGGCCCCCATTGCCGGTATTTGTTCTGGTTACCGCTGACCGCCCGCACCCCGGTCCTATCCATGACCAAGGGCCCCTACTTGCTCGAGTGGTGCCACTAGAACTGATGACCGCGCCACCCATTCCACCACCGACGAGCCGCTCTACTGCCACCATATTTGGTGGCGGGTTTTTTTTAAACTGTCAGCTAGCCCCGCAGTCATATCAGTGACCGGGGGCCAATTGTTTTTAGCTCATGGGTGTTATATTCTTGCGCCTATTTATCTTGTGCTTTCAAATCAACATTTTTTCTTCCGAAGGCCATATCTTCGCGCCATGGTATCAAAAATCGACAAACGAGATACTGACGGAAAGAGAATTCAGAGCACTATCCAGTGGTACCATCCATTTTGCAGGATTTTTCTACTATAAAATTCTCAAGTCAACTGAATTCAATCCTCCACTTTGGACTCAACGGCCAATATCTTCGCATCAGATTGTCGACATCCAGACATTCCAGCAGCATTCGGGAGATATTTCAATGATTTTTTTCATCAGTCCACTCACTTTCTTTGGTTTTAGCTCCAGGTATCTTCTATTAGTTTTTTTCAATTTGGTGCATTTTCCTGATTCCTGGGACATCCTGACACTTGAAAAATAATTTCTTGATCTCAGAGGCATATTTTTAGTTGCATATCTATTTGGCAGCTTCTCTTTGTTGTTGAAGGTCAATGGCTTTCTATTTTTTAGAGAAATTTCATTATGAGGCTTGCATATACTCCTTCTTTGGTTATGTTGCACAAGGGAAACTATTCACAATGGCGGGATGGGATTGTCCACCATCTCCACTCACTTGATTTATTTCCTCATCTAAATGGCATAGTTCCTCATCCGAGTGAAGGCATTCAATAATTTGCTTGGAGTTGTTGCAGATACAGTCTTGGAGATCATCACTATGCAAGTTGATTGTGATGTTTTGAATGCTATTGATCATTGTGATTGTCCTCACATCATTTGGACTAAGCTTTGGGAGCTATATGGAGATTTAGACACTCCACCCTTCCCCGATGGTCATGATTCAGAATGTCATTCTTCAAATCAAGTACCCCATGATGATATTGTTGTGCAAGAGGTTGATTGCTTTGAATCTACCAAAGAGTTTGACAAGGTTCCCTCAGATGCTTCTTCTCCATCAAAGATAGTTGGTATCCCTTCACATTCAGTGATTCCTTGTCCAGATTCATTGATTGAGGCTTCCATCATCATTCATCAGGATACCTTTAGTTTTCCAGACTTGACATCACAGGATGGCTTTGTTTCAAGTATCACTAACTTGGCTACTTCTACAAGTTTAGAGGACATTTCATGTATGATACTTCTTCCTTGTCATTTCATTTAGGACTTGAGGTTTCTTCAGCATCTACCATTGAATTTGCTTCAGAATTATTTCAGTGGTTTTGAGGACACTTCATTCAAGGGGGGAAATCAAGTCTCCATCACATTCATTGCATCATTGTCTTTGGATCTTGTTCAACATCAGTTTCTGCATCATCCTAGATTGTCACTCTCTTCATTGATTGTGGCATCTTCATTTTCAAGAAAGGAGACATTTGAGCAGAGTTCAGAGACATCATCGACATCCACATTCATACTTCCTTCCTTCAATTCCTATCCAGAATGGGAAGCATCTCTGCACTTGCACTTGGTTTTGTTCTTTTGAAAGGAAGACAAGTTGTTTGTCGACATTGGATCTTGTTTTGTCTTTAGAAACTTACCATCTTTGCAAGTGATATCTTTTTTGGGGGCTATCTAGTCTCTCTATTTCCTCCCTATGGGGGGTCTTTTGATTTTATTGTATCCATGTGACAGATGGTGTACTTGGGGGGTATTTGGGAGTCCTCCATCCTTCCCATCCTATCTCACATTTTTTTTCCTTTTTCATCTCCTTTTTGGAGAGGGGTTTTCTTCCCATTGGGTTTTCCCCTTTTCTCCGGTTGTGGGATATTTTATGCATCTTCATGTACATGGGTACCTAACATGGCCTCATAGCCAGGACCCATCATCTCATCATCTTGCATAATCATTGAATTTTCCTCCCTAATTTGAACTTATGGGGGGGTGTTAGTGTAATTAAATTAATTATTACACTAGCATAAGTTAACTTAGGTCATGCATTATTTAGTCCTAGGTTAGTTTTTTAATAAATCATTTAATAAATGAGATAATATTCCCTTCCTTGTTTGTAGGGATAAGATTCCTTCTAGAAGATGAGTTGTCCTTCTAGAACTTATCTCAACATTTAATAATTCCCTTGATAGGGTTCACATGTTGTCACATGTTGCTAGATCAAGACACATAGGCAACATCTCATGCATTTTAGGTTTTCTCTCATGCTTATATATTCAGGCCATTTGTACATTTGTAATCAATTAATCATATCATCAATATAGAATCTCTATTATGCATGCCTAGTTCAAACACTTTCTGTGTGGTTGATTATCTTTCCTGGAAAGGTTCCTCCATTGAAGATTCTGGAGCTTTAGGGACTGTGCATCCATAATCTCAACACCTTTTCCAATAATGGTGACCTTGATAGTAGTACAACCTAGGCCAAGATTCTTTAGTCATTTCTCTGGAACAATGGGTTCTAGTAAACCATTATCATTATGTCCTAGCTTCTCATTTTTGTTATATCTCATTCCCTTCATTAGCTATAAGCCTTTGTTATCAGGGTGAAATCACAATATTGTGTTTCAATTTTTGCCCAAGATGGACATTCACATCAATATTTTTAATTGAATCTTCATATTCTAAGACCTATAGCAGCTAAACCATTAAGAATTTAAAGATGATGCAAACTAGTGATTTGTGGAAATTTCTGTGTAGATTATAATTTTATTTTTTTTAAATTCCAAAATAAATCATGAATCTTTCAACATCTCCTTTAATAACTAGTTTTAAACATAAAACAACATTTTCAAAAAGTAACGTTTGTGTCATACAACATAACTTTTTTCTATAAAGGATAAAATTCTAATTTTTGAAATATAGATTCTCAACATCAATATCTAGGGAAAGGATATTTTTCCATAATTTTTTCTTATATATATATTTTTTAATTAATTTTTCAGGTCACTGTAAATATAATTTGGACATAAATGTGTGTCGTACAACATAACTTATTTTTAAATATATTTTTTTCTCTTTTTGGTGAAATAAGGACATCAATACCTAGGGAAAGGCTATTTTTTGAAAAAAAAATACAATGGTTTACTATTTTCCACCTCTACAAAACGAAGAGCTTGATGTTCAAAGAAAAACTTATGTTCAATCAAAATTAAAAATTAAATACATGATAAAATGAAAACATATCAAAACTATACTTTTTGGAAAGCTCGTTTTAAGGGCTAAAATCTTGTAATATATAATTTCTAAATGATGCTATTTAATCCCTCAAAAATTAAATAATAAGTGTTTTTTTGCCATCATTTTGGTAGGTGTGAAGGAGACTCCATTGTGGGTATGATTTAATACTAGAGGGGTTCTATCTAAGGGGGTTTGATCTAAGGGGGTCTTATCTATCCCTCTTTAATTAAAAACCTTTAGATGGAACCTCTCAAGGCTTTAATCATTAGTTTTTCTAAAAAAAGTGATTTCAGACAAAAATCATCATGTCCCAAAAGTGAGACACACTATTGTGGTAGCACCCATCATCTTCCATATGAAGAGCGGGGACATGTCATTCATCTTGATAGAGGATTTTATATATATTGTCCTCATTGACATTTTTTTAATTCAAACCCCCCACTTGGTGAAGGTAGTAGCTTCCATCTTGATAGTTCCATGCTCTTTGTTGCTAGATGTGGGTTTTCCATGAGATTGAGGATAAATAGGTAGCTCTCCTAAGACAAAAGTGTTTTTCATTAGCTTATATTTCCCACAACCATCATCTTGAATCACTGCTTTGATGTCGGGAATGTTTTGCACAATGGATGCCTTTATTTCAGAGGTAGATGCAAGGGATGATGGGTCAACAAATGAGGTAGAAGGTGTAGGCCCTTCATCATTCTTGGGTATTTGGGGGATTTTATAGAACTTAGCCTCAAGATTTTTGTAGTAGTAAAAAGGCTCAGGATCTCCATGGATGGTAACTTCCACATTGATGGTAGGTTGAGGCTACAACTTTTAGGGCATGGATCCAAGGTCGACCAAGCAGTATGTTGTAGGGGAGATCAAGGTCTAACACTTGGCATGTAGTTTCTGCGATGAGGGGGCCCACTTGGATGGGTATTGCAATGATGCCTTGTGATACCCGTTCTTGGTCATCATATGCCTTGATGGTGGTACTCTTTGTCTTCTCAATAGTATCCTCTGAATATCCCATATTTTTTTATCAACTGAAGGGTGCAAATGTTCAATCTAGCACCTCCATCTACTAAGACTCTTTTGACCTTGTTCTTATGAATGATAACCTCGAGGTGTAAAGCATGGTTATGAGATGACTGCGATGGTAGGTCTTGCTCAGAGAAGGTTAGAAGATGATTAGCAATATGGCCTACCATAGCTTGAAACTGATTGGTATCAATATATTCAGGGACATATAATTCTGGTAAAGCTTTCTCTAAGATCTCTCTATGTGTAGGGGATAGCCTCAATAGTTTTAGGATATAAATATGTGCAGGGGTCTTTTTAAGCTGATCTAAGAGATTATACTTGCTAGTACTAGTTGGTGGTTGAGTAGGTTGTGCCCTAGATTGGGGTGGGACTCCTTGGATGGTGACTTTACCACATTGTGTGGTGACTCCACACTGAGTACTATGCCCTTTGATGGTGATGACAATGATGATGCTATCACAGGAAGCAACTACGTTGGAATAGGTATGTTGCACATTTGTGTAATCCTTAGCTTTCCCAATGTTGTTCTCTTTGTTATGATCCGACATAGGGTTCTTGTATATCTTAAGATCTTGATTCCCGGCTAGTACCTCAACAGATATGGTGTCGTTCTCTATGAGTTCTTGGTTAATATTTTTGAGCCTCATGGAGTTTGTTTTTTTGTATCCTTTAATCTTGTGAAAGTCACAAAGGTCATTCTCATTGTACTAGGATGGTTTCTCTTGTGGTTCTTGGTAGTTTTCAAAGTTGGGAAGTGTTATCAAATTTTATTCTACCAACTTTTTCATGATGGTTTCGATGGGTTTAGATAACTATGTGTACTTGCTTTTGGGATAGTTGTTCTTGTTAGCAATTCACCTTTGTTGCATTTCAATGTTATTGATCTGATTGTTCTGAGGAGGTGTTGTTTGATGCACAGTTGATTGAATGTTAGCAATGTGATTGTTGTTTGGCCTAGGAGCACTTAGTACTACCTTAGCATCTACCAAACCATCATTTGTTGTGTTCTTGTTCTTAGCCCATACATGAGGCTTGTCATTTGAACCGATTAATGGGTGGTTTTCCTTGAGTATTTTCCTATGAGATTAGAGCTCTCTCAATGCTAAGGGCTCTAGGGAAAAGCTCACCATAAGATGTGATGCACTACATTTTCAAGTGGAATGATAGATCTGGATCTAGATTTTCTATGACGATTCCCACTTGTTCATTAGGAAGAGGCCACTTGCTCTTACTAGCTCTTTGTCTCCATCATTGCAAGAAATTAGAAAAAAATTCTCCTTTGTTTTTTCTGAGAGTGTACAAATACTCTAGACTGACGTCCATGTCAAGATTAAAGAAGTGATCGATGAATTTATCAGTAATTTCTTGAAAAGTTTTGATATCGGGAGCTAGATGAGAAAACCAATCCATTGCAGGACCTATTAAACTTTAGGGGAAGAAGCACATTAAATAAGAATCATTGTAGGCCACCTCCATACACATGATGTCAAACTCTTTGACATGGTCCATAGGTTTTCCTCTCCCTTTGTATTTATCGAATTTGGGGATTTCAAAGCCAGGAGGGAATGGTATCATTGCTATGTTTCATTCAAATGGATAAGGACATAAATTCTGTGTACAGGGCTTCTTTGTCTTGCCCATCTGAAGGTCTTTCATTTCCTACAATAATACCTTAAATTGTGACGCTAGATCATCTTGTGGGTTTGGTGGAGGAACATATGGTGGAATTATGGATGAGTTGTACATGGTATTTTGATATGAGGATGTGTTATATGGGGTGTATGGTGGTGTAGGATTCTGTGAAGGTGATTGGGGTATTGATGTATATGTTCCTAACATGTTTGTATTGATGATGTGTGATTGAGGGTTATAATAGGAACCTTCTTGTTGTTGGGCATATTGTTGAGCTAGTAAGGCTTGTTGTTGAGCTTGTTGTTGTTGTTGCGCAACTAGGGCTTGTTTTTGTGCATGTTGTTGTTGTTGTGCTACTAAGGCTACTTGATGGGATTGATGTTGTTGTTGTGCTAAGGCTGCTTCTTCTTGTTGTTGTTGTGCTAAGGTTGCTTGTTATATTGTTAAGGATATTTGTTGTTGTTGTTTTCTTGTTGTGTTGCTAAGGTTGCTTCTTCTTATTGTTGTTGTTGTGCTGCTAAGGCTACTTCTTATTGTTGTTGTTGTTGTTGTGCTGCTAATACTACTTTTTGTTGTTGTTGTTGTAGGGCTTGTTGTAAGGCTAAGAAATGTGCCTGCAATGTAGGATCAATTGGTTGTTGGGACAGTGGTGGAGGATTGTGGGTGTTGATGTTTTGAGTGGATAGCGAATTGGTGATGAGAGGTTGGGGATTCCCTTAGTTCAACATTCCTTGTAAGATAGTAGATTGGGGTGGAGGAATGTAAGTTTGAGGTCCCATTTGATTTTGCATGGTGAAGGGACTGTGGGAAAAGATGAGGATGGTGCCATTAAATTGTGTGATGGGAATGACACACTAGGACCTTGATTCCATTGATTAAAAAGGTTTCCTTGTCACATGTCTTGAGGATTTCCTTGTGCTAGGGATGTAGACAAGGTATTACCCATGTTGCCAGGGTTCGTTACCAAGGGATTATTTTGAGATGGGTTGAAAATGGATGGGATGGGTGTGTTTTTCAAAACCAATGGTATGGATGAAACAATTGGAGGATTGGGTAAATATGTCCCTATCTGCATTAAGGGTTGACTCTATGGTATTGTAATGACACGCCCTTGCATGTTGTTTTGAGAAACTTGGTCCACACTGCTTTGCATGATGGTGGGCACACTTGTGGTATTACAGGTATGGATGAAGAGGGATGTCCTCGATATGTGGAGGTCATTGTGGAGTAATGAAGTTCAAGAGATTTGTATGGTTTTTTGGGATCTTCAGGCATGGGAGGAGCACCAAAGGTAGGTGTCCAAGTGGTTGTGTGAGATGGAGGGTTGGTTTCAAGGGTAACCACAAGTGTGTTTCTTTCAAATGGAAGGGTATGACCAAAGTCCTTAGTAAGGCTTGTTGTAAGACTAGGAATGTATGTTTGAGTTAGCCCCAGTGATGGAGTTGTGAAGCCTTGTGTCAAATTTTGTGCAACAAATGATGGGAAGATAGGAGCTATGTTTTCAAATGCTTGGCGTTCCATGATTTCCTCCCTAGTGAGTTCAAATGGATTTTTTGTGATGTCTTCTATCTCATATGGCCCTGACAAAGATGATGGTTGTTGTGATGGAGTAACTTGACTTCTCGAATCAAATTCTATAGGATTTGGATCACTTGAGGTAAATGTGACATTGGTTTTCTCCATGATTCTCTTGTGTTGTGATCTCGTCTTTACCATAAATTTTGTGTCACCTTTAGGAGAGTTTTTTTGAGATTTGTAATGTTTGAACTCTCTAGTTGACTCAAATCTACGTAAAAGGGATGCTCTAAGTATTTTTGAATCAATGGTAATAATGGGGGATGAAAATATGGGTGATGTGGAGAGTGATCTTTGCAAACGTTTTGGGACAACACTTTTGACTTAAGTTTGATGTTTGGATGTTAGGATAAAGGTTGTTGATTAACTTGGAAATATTTAGGGTAGACTCATGACCTTCAAGATGAACTAGTTCAAGGATGATAACTAACTTACCTAAATTCATGGAAAAGGATACATTTCACATTCAAAGTAGCCAAGTTAGGGTTTGGGTTAATTGGTGTCTAAGTCAAAAAAAAATTGGTGTATTCAAAAAATTTGCAAAGTTTGGTGAAGAGAAAGATGAAATTTTGATGAAGGGGTGGATGAAATGTTTGACCCAATGTTGACCTAAAGTGAACCTTTGTTTGGCAAGACCAAGGTAGTGAGAAACATGTTATACCTCTAAAGATTTCAAATCCTAAAGACCCAATGATTTAGAAAAGTTGTTGATCCTAAAAAAGATGAGGGTTTTGACTCATAAAGAACATATACATGTCTAGATATTTCCTTAGTGTGTGTTCATAAAATTTTATCAACAACTTGTTTTTGTTTTGGTAGAGTGCCACAATGTCATTTTTTATTGCTTTTGAACTACGATGCCTAAGTTTACAATGATGACATGTAGACCTTCTTTTGGGGATTCCGATTTTGTGTGAGATCATTTAGAAAAGTTCAAGTTTATGGAAGAAAGGAGGATATTTATTGTCACACGGGTGGTGGTAATATGGGCCTTCCAGCCTCAATATCAGCTTGTTCCTCTTCGTCGTCTAAGATTGTTGTTGTGTTTCTCCACTAAGCAAGTGTTTCTTTTGTTTCAAAGGTGAAGCTTCTCAAACTACTAATGATATCAGTTTGTTCTTCATTAATTTGTTCAAAGTTTGGTTGAACGATATCACCTTCGAGATTAGGTTGTTCAATGGGAGCAATCGGTCTCCAAATAGTCATGTGGTGTTCAATTTTCAATTGATCTTGCTTAAGTGAATTTATTTTACCACAAAGACTTGTCCTGATTAAATTTTCAAAATAAATGTTTATGTCCAAAACATCATAACTTTCACAATGTCCATTTTGTAAGAATCGTGAGGTTGAAGCCATAATTTCCTATGTTGTCTTTGGAAAATATGGATTGAGATATAAGTCAATATATTTAGAAATCTCTAAGGATAGAAATCCTTAGGACAAGCAATAATATCAAGGCTATTTCAAAAGGTATCCATATTTAAGCCAAAGTATTTAAAATTTTGAGGAAGATAGTGAATGTTTGTTTGTAATGTTTTGGAACCAAGAAATGTGTCAAGCTAACTCACAATCACTTACAATCCTAGGTTGAAATGGCCATACTTGTTGAGTCCCCACTCGGATTTCTCCAAACACTAAAACAATGCGAACAATTAGAGATTTGGCGACACTGGCTCCCCTCCACGGCACACACTTCTCGGGACCACCAAATCTCAAACTCTTGAAGATCCTAAGATCCTAAGGATTTTTTTATTTAAAAAATGAATAGTATAAATGTGGGGCAGCTTCAGAACGACCATTCTTGCACCAACAAGCATTAAATATTTTTGGTAACTAAACAGTTTGGATCTTAGTAACAAACCAAGAACACCCAGTCGTATACACACCCGCTTTGCTACTTAAGGCTCTTACTACCATTCTCATTCCACTTAAGACATGGTAATAGGTGCAGTATGTTATACAGTCCAAGATAAAAGGTACTTTCTCACAATTTCCTAACCTTTAATATAGCCCGCAGGTAAATGTGCTTGCAAGAACTTGCCTATGAGTTTCCTGTTGCCAGGTATGTCTCATAATAAGTCCTCTCTTAAGGGTGACACAAAGCATAAAAGTGTACTTAAGTATTTCTCTTCACCCAAGATCGCATGAAGCACAAGGGGATCGGATACATACTATAAGTGCACACAAACAACAAAGTACACCTGGAGTGTTTCTCTTCACCCAAGATCACACAAAGCACAAGGGGATTGGATATGCACTACAAGTGTGTCACAGCAAAGCAAACACTAATTCATTTTACCAACTAAAGCTAAGATGAATTCATTTTATGCACCAAACAAAATGTTAAGTTGCCTTGTTCAATTTTAAAACCCAAAAGACAATGATAAAATGAGGGTTCAATTTTAGTCTCGGTTAAGCGTTCATTTTAAACCCAAATGAAATTTAGTGAGGTCATAGATCATAAAGTAAAAAGCATAATAAATTGGGTTATAATTTCCCTAAAGCTTCAAATGCTTGTTACAATCATAAAATCTTAATATGAGAATGCTTCTTCACTTTAACTTTGCATCGTCCTATCTTGCAAAACCCCATTAGTCTAAAAACCAGAACAATGTTAGAAGCGTGTTAGTAATCTAACGAATCAAAAAAATTAAAACACATGCTAAAAACTTATCGTTAAATTTCTTACCAAAGTTGGGCGTCGTTGTTTACAATAACATCTCTCTGGTGAATTAGGGTGTCGCTCTGCAAAGAAACTAATGAGCACAATAGCGTCGTTGTTTGGTCAGGAGTCACCATTTTTAGACTTTGATACCTCTAAAAATTATTAGCGTCACCATTTTTAAATCAGCATCGGTGTATTTAATAGGCATCGTTCTTTCATATTAAGATAGCATCGCTATATGGTGACGCCCTGCAAAGTGCGTCGCTGAAATTCAATTGGGCATCGCTCTATTCTGCAAAATTCAAAATGAATAGAATTTGAGATAGAAATTGATTAAATTTGATCGGTAAGCCCTCCTTCTAGCACCAGAATTTCAACTGAGGATACTAGTATGAGTTGATTACGCTTGATCCATGATGAATCGAAGCATAATGAAGCCACTAATACTCAATCTAAACAAGATCAATCAAATTGAAGTTAAACCAAACATTCATTAAAACAAAATATTCTAAATTATGGAAACATTTAAAATGTCTATTCTAACCCATTTGAAACTTATCTCATTTTGGAATTGGTGTCGTGTTGATATGGAACAACGACCCTTTCCCAATCTCGTGATCAGTGAGCTTGTTTCAATTGATTATATTGAAGAGAATCGATGAAACAGTTGTGAGATGTGATTGAAAACATGATTTATTCTAAAATGAGTATTGATGCAAGAGTTAATTTACCATGATTTATACTAAAATGATTCAAAATGCAATTGCTAAGCTAACCTAAATGAGATTTAAACTAAAAATATCCAAACCCTAATTATCTAATTAGCTAAATGGATGCATTATGGAAGCCATTAATGGAAGGTAAGCTATTATGCAACTGAAAATGAACTAAAATATGCTAAATGTGAGTTAAGAAAAAGAGTGTGATTGTGAGTGATTTCAACAACATAAGTTTGCTCTGAAAAAGATGGATGATGGATCCATTTGTCTCCAAATAGTGAACTATTTATAGGAAAGAAAATGAGAAATGAAGGTTTGAGATTGAAAAAGCTAATCAACGGTCAAGGATGGAGGAAATGAGAGGCATGGATCATGGATTCTCATCAACAGGTGAGAATGCAAGATGAGATTTAATCAAGGTTTCTCATATCATCCAAACAAGTACATTTTTGAGTTGTATAAGTGGTCAAAAGCTAACTTGCATATGAAGCTAAGTGAGAATATTCCCTATTTCAAATCATTGGAGGAGAAAGAATATTCTTTGGAATATTCTTATGGGTGAGGAAAAAGGATATTTTGCAAATTAAAACAAAATTTAATTGTGCAAAAAGGGGAAGGAATATTCCATTTTGGAGGAATGTGCAAAGGAGGAATATTCCCTTGCAAGTGGGGGGGAATTAGATTAATTAGATAACTGCTAATTAAACAAGAGTTTAACCATGCAATTAGGGGGAATTAGAAGAATAAAGTGATTTTCATTAAATTAAATGATTTAATGAATGGGGAAAGGTGAAATGACATTTAATTAAATAACTTTAGGGTTATTTAATTAAATAAGAAGACTTAGGGAATTAAATTCAATAGCTTGATTTATTTAATTCAATGAGATGAAATGTTAGCGTGAAAGGGGGGAATTAACCTGGTTAAGTTGAATTAGGTTAATAGATGCAAATGATGCCATTAATTAATTAGCTAGGCTAATTCAATTAATTAAGTGAAAAGACAATGGGTTTCAAGAGGAAATGATCTTAGTATACCTAATTTGAGTGTATGATATAATTCAAGACATTTTTCAATGTCTACAATATGTATATGTGTATGTATATATGTATATAAGTGTATAGATATATGTATATACATATATCTATATGTATACACACACACAGATATATATATATATATATATATATTTATGTGTGGTATATATTCATATCTTTGGTACTAATAGAAACCTACAATTATAATTGCATTTGTGATTACAATGAGTCACTTATTTTTATGATCTCATCGAAAAGGGTGTTCAAATTGAAAAGGCCATCATTGCTAAAGGGGTAATTAAGTTTTATTCAAGAGATAAAAAACCAATAATAAACCCAAATTATTTAGCAAGAAAAAGAATGTAGTTAGTGATGGGGTCACCAACTACGAACACATCCAAGCCCTCCAAAAAACTCCACTTGTTACCATTCCATTCACACTTCCTATACCTGAGAAAAAGAGATGGAAATTCACTCCACTTGAGGAACCTATATAGGTAGTCTTCCATCAATTGTTCAAATCCAACATGGTCACCTTTCTTCTCAAGAAACCCTTTGATGATAGTCAATCAAAGCTCTCTTGGTATGAGGATAAATATAGTGATTACCAACTAATCAAAGTCCATTCCATAGGCAAGTGCATGAGATTGAAAAATTATATCCAATACCTTATAGAAAGGAAAAAAAAATTGAAGTCAAAGGACCATCCAACCCCTAACCCAATCAAAAATTCAAGAACTAACAAAACCTATTCCCTAAACATAGTAAAAAAACACACCTTTGAGAAAAATCAAGGACATGATTCCCACATGAACAACATCCATTGACATAAGACCCATCAAAATCACGATTTTATCATTAGACACATTGTTAAATTTGATGAATGAGTTAAGCCATCTAAATTACAGCTCTTGGCTATGATATCACTGCCCAATATGGTAGAGTCACCATCCAAGGCCCTCCTAAAACCAATCCTAATCTTAAGAATCAATATGACCTTATCAACCACCTTAAGGGGACACTTGCCCAAATTTCCCTTACTCATAGGGATGTCCTAAATAGAATCCTTCAAGAATCCAAAGTTCTAAACAACATCAATCCTTCACATTTTCAAGCCCTTGTTGGTCATCTCTCCACTGATAACCACCTCCCTTTCACTCCCAATGACCTCCCTTCCATTGATCCATCACAATCACCTAACTCACTTTATTTTTTTTATATTCAAACATAAAATAAATTATTCGCTCATAGACAATGGGTCTATCCTAAATATTTGTACACTTTTGATGATGCAACATATGGAATATTTAGTAGAAGCTTTGTGTCCTCAAAATATCACCATCGAGACCTATGATAATGCAAAAAAGATATTCTACTAAAACTATTAACCTTATTATTGAGGTAGAACCCTCCTTACACCATACCCTATATAATGTACTCAATTTTTATTTTCACTAGAACCTACTTTTAGGCCAAATATGAAACCATACTATGAAATTTTCCTATCCACTTACCATAAATTCCTTAATTTTTTTATCTATTTGTGTAAAATTTACTATTTCTTGTAACCTCTATCCCTTCCAATATTGTCAGATGTTAGAAATCCAATATAAACAATTCCATTGCTTTATAAGATCTAAGGTCATCCCCAAATATTCCTCTATAAAATCTAAATCATGAATTGATCCTAATAATTCACCTTCCACTTCATTCACTCCATCCCCAAAGAAAAATCCTTAAAGCCCATATTCAAAATCCTTGATAATTGGTTTGGATAATATCAAATCCACAAGTCCCTTCACATTTCAGATTACCCATCTCCCCTTGCTCCTTTTGTCAACCTAGGCCTAAAGTTCAAGGTGCGTTCCTTATGCTACAATTAGAACCCACTACATTTATCTACAATGGATACCTTGTGAATTAAGACATAGAAGTATTTGACCAAAAGTGGCTCCATAAAGAGGAATATTTTGCTAATTTCCTCAAAGAACACAAGTATCCTATCCCATTGTGAATGTGTCATAGCATGAATTGTAAAGGAAAATGTCTTGGCCTCCATGAGCAAGGCCTTCTTGATCATGTCAATCTACCAACAAATGATGGCACTACTAACCTAGTATATAGTTCATCTAATGATTATTATGATTCCCTTGTTGAATTTCCTAATACTATTGGGTAAACCTCTTTTGATCTTGACAACAACAAAGTAGATGCTATACCTAGTCATTTTAAAAATATTGCCACCACAAACCTATTCCATCACAACATCATCCTTTTCATGCACCTCAACCTTCAATATCTTGATCTTATTAACCAAATATATCCACCTACTTTAGATACCTTCCAAAATGATGAATCCATCTTTGAAATCATGCAATCCTATGACTACATACCCTTTGGGGATCATAAAATGGTACTTAATATAGACACAATACTTGATAGTGAGCTCCACCTTACATTGTCTCCCACATCTCTCTAAGATAGATCACCTCTCCTTGTTGAGGAATCTATAGTCATTACTCTAGGTACAAAGGAAAAATATAAAATCACACAACTAGCTACTACTTTAGATTCTAAGTTGATAGAAGACATTTTTGTAGTACTTAGAGACTATCTTCATATATTAATAATTTCCTATGCTAACATGCTTGGCTTAGAACCATCCTTGGTATTTTCCACCTTGTGATACAACATAATGCTAAACCAGTTCACTAAAAGCTAAGAAAAGTGTACCCTCAAGTGGCTTTCATGGTGAATGGAGAAATTTAGAAGCTACTAGATGTCAAATTCATCCAAACCATCGACTATATTGAATGGGAATCCAATATGGTTCATGTGAGTAAGAATACTAAAGGCACTAGGATATGTACTAATCTTATAGATATCAACAAACATGATTTTTGTCTTCCTAATATTGATATGATAGTAGATTTGTCAATTGGTCACAAGATGTTGTCCCTTATGGATAGATTTTATGCATACAACTAAAAACAAATCACACCAAAATACCAACACAAAATGGCCTTAATCACCCCTTGTGGAACTTTTTCTATAGATTCATGCATTTTGGCCTAAAAATTACTATTTCCACATATTAATGGGCCATAAAAATAATACTCCATATTATGCTACACAATATTTTTGAAGACTATATGGAAGATATTCATGTTAGATCATCTAGCTATTGTGTGTCATATCTTTCAAAAAATTGAGAATATAAGGTCCACCTAAACCCCAAGAAGCGTGTCTTTAGAATCATGTCATAAAAATCCTAAGATTCATTATTTCAAAATGTGGCATTGAAGTGGATCCTAACAAAATTAAATTTATAACATAAATGTCATCTTGTAGGAATATTATAAAACTACATAGTATATAAGGAAAACTCCAAGCCATCAAATTATTTATTTCCCAACTAGTAGATGAACACCACGCTTTTTAACACTCATTAAGGAAGAATGTTAGCTTCGAATGGGACCCATAATGCCAAGTAACATTTAACCAAATGAGGAAATATCTTTCTAATCCACTAGTTCTAATGACACCTACACCTAATAGTCCCTTGCTACTTTACATTTTCATTACACGACATGAATTGGTCACCCTTCTTGCATGAAATGGTGATCAAGGATAAGAAAATACCATCTACTACCTTAACATGACACTAGTAAAGACTGAGCTTAACTATTCTGATATAGAGAAAGCTTGCCTTGCAATAGTCTTCACCTCCTATAAATTCTATCACTACATGCTCAATGTCATTATCTATCTCATTGCTAAAGTGGATCCTCTAAAGTAGTTACTATCTAAATTAACATTCACTAGAAGAATGACTAAATGGGTTATGATACTTAGTGAGTTTGATATTGAGTATGTGAATCAAAGGGAAAGTAATTGTAGATCAATTAATAGAGGCTCTACTCCTAAGCTCTAATCTCTTGATCACAAATTTTGCTAATGAATATGCCTTGCATATTGAAGAACTCAAACCATGGAAACTATACTTTTATGGATCATTTACCTCACATGATTTTGGCATTGATATCCTATTCATAACCACTTAAGGTGATCTCATCCCAAAAGCATTTTCAATTGGTTTCCCTTGAACAAATAACATGGCAGAATATGAAGCATTGATATATAGTCTTAAACTAGTAGTGCAATGAAACATTAAGTGTCTAAAGGTCTTTTGTAATTTGTAACTAGTTATTAAATGAGTCAATTAGGATTTCCTAATAAATTATGATAAGCTTGTTCTCTATAACTGTATGGTTGATATTTCAAGTAGTATTTCCTAGATGTATCTTTTCATCAAGTCCCTCACATTAGAAACAAGGTTATATGCACAATGACTACCATAGGATCTCTTTTGAATATGCCTGACAATTCTAATGAGTACCATTTCCTTGTACAAAAATTCTCATCCACATTTATGATACCCCTAAATCCAAAATGTTCCACAACATATTTTTTCTCGACGCCCCATGGTACACTAATATATATTATTACCTCCAATACTAAACCATTCCTCCCAACCTATCATCTAATCAAAATAAATCCCCCATCTAACATCTCTCTTGTTGCACCCTCCACACTCTATCGTAGTGGCTATGATGGAATTGAGATATATCAATGTATATGAGGATAACATAGCACTTAAGAAATTTAATCATGGCATTTTTGGTTCTCATACAAATGGAATGATCCTATCCAAGAATCTCTTTCATAGTGGATATTATTATTCTACAATGGGATCATATATCTATCAACATGTGAAGAAATTTCTATCCTATTAGGAGTATAGGGACCTAATCCCTGCTCCATCATAATCTCTACAACCTATTACTAATCCATAGTCCTTTTCTACATAAGGTTTCAATTTATTATCAAGGTTAATCCCACATCCTCCAATGACCATATTAATTATCACTGCTGCTAAATACTTAACTAAGAGGGTTGAAGTGGTTTTTCTCACTTTCATTATTAGTATCCAAATATCCAAGTTCATGCTTAACCACGTTATATATCACTTTAGCATCCCCTCCACCATCATTTCCAATAATGGAAAGTACTTTAAAAACTATTAAGTCTGTTCCCTTTGTGAATGATTTCATATCAATTACAAGTGGTCTACCTCATACTATTTATAAGGCAATTACCAAGCTAAGATTCCCAAGAAAACCATCATCAAATTCTTAATAAATCATCAATAATGTTGGTTGTGACTATCAACTTCAACTAAATTTTGCCCATTGGTATTACCACACTAGCATTTTCACTCCTATTGGCACCACATCATACTCCCTTATCTACAATACCAAAGAAACCTTGTTAATTGAGGTCAAGCTACCATCATTGCATGTTTCTTTACCAACCCTCATCTTTGACGAGGATCATAGAATGACATGATTGAGAAAGCTTGAACTCCTTAATCACCTTAATTCATGTACCAAAATTTATTGTGTCATAGCTACAGAAAATACATTTGAACTTGAGATTTTGAGGTTGGAGCCCTTTTTCTTAAGGAGAACCAAAAGAATACCAATTAGGATAAAGAGAAGAAAGTTAAGTTTGAACCAAATTGGTTAGGTCCCTATGCCATCATCTACAAATTTAAATCAAGAGTATAAAAGTTGGTCACTCTTGAAGGCCATGAGCTAGAGTATCCTATGAACATTGTGCATCTAAAGTTGTTATATGCCTAAGCCCTCAATAGTAGTCTCCTAGAGTAAAAAATAAATATAAAATATAAAAAGATCAAAGATAAAAGTAAAGATAAATAAATTCATCTAATGGTGAAAACCACTCTTCATAGCACCTTAGGAAAGTGTCATGATAAAAAATTAGCAAATACGTGTCATGTATAGTAAGAAATCACTCTTTTCTATGAGCATGCATCTTTGCTTCATGTATCCCTCCATCAAAATCCACCCTCCCTTCATCCCATTTACCATGGGTTTTTTGTTGAAGGTCCCCATCAATCATTTTTCATCATCCCTCCAACATTCATCCCCTCCCTCTATATTATCCCTCCACATGCATCACATATTTATCCCATCCTTTTTACTCAGATTTGTCACCTAATGAAGCTTAATAAAATGTAGGAAAAAGAATTATAACCTAAATAGATAAAATATACATGCACTAACATTATGGAGGCGACTATTATGGTGAGGCCTAGTATATTTGTGGGGGAACACCTTGTTTCCTTTTTAGTGTCAATAATCATGATGAAGATGGTAACAAGAAAGTTATATTCGAGACTAACATCATTTCATTCTATAGAGTGCACAAGATAACCAAGTGTAATCAATATTCTGATATAAGCCTCTCAATGGATCTCCTTAGCTTGCCTTTCAAGGTTTACTCCACACAAAAATGATAAATCTACAAAAACACTTGTTTGGCTAAATGATTGTGACTTTCTCTAAATAAAACTCAAAACACTTAAATATAGACAAAAGTGTTCAAGATAAATTTATAGCTATTGATTTTCCTAAATTTAGTTTTTTATAAGCTCCAATTTATTTTATATTTTTTATATTTTAATTTGAGTTATAATCAAAATATCATTTATGCAAGATTCAAATTTATTTTATACTCTACTATATTTATTATAGGTTTTAGTCCAAAAAAATCCTTAACTTCATTATCCTCAAACATATATCATTTACTACACTAAAACTCTAATCAAGTTATTATTTCCAAAAATAAGCTTAACTAGAATTATAGCTATCTATGAAAAGGCTTACTAAAAGAAGTTAAATTTTCAACAATTAGACAAGAGTTGAAATCTTTTGTAACAAAACTTAATAAATAGCATGCATTGAATATAACATCCTTACTTTTAGAAATATTTAGACTAAAAGCTTCAAACAAATTTTATTAAAAGCATATAATAATGGGTGCATATAAGATTTTTTTTTAGCAATTGTCATTTTTCCATCATGTATGAGATTCCATCACCAACAACATTGAAATCAAGTCAATTATCTATTCACATCCTTCCATTATGAAAGTGATTATTGCGGTGAGGCCCAATCTCTTTTTTAGAGGAAACACCTTGTATCTTAGTTTGTCTCAATAATCATAGAGGAGATGGTAACAAGAAATTTTTACTCAAGATGGAAATTATTTAATTCTACAAAGTGTGTAGAGTAGGGGAAATCAATATTCCACTATAAGTATTCCAATGGACCTCCTAAGCTTGTCTTACAAGATTTCTTGGACACAAAAATAATGATTCTAAAGAAATACATGTTTGGTTAGGTAATTTTGACTTCCAAATAAAACTCAAAACATATAAGTATAGATATAAGTATTCACGATAAATTCAAATCCATTGACTTTTAAAATTTTAATTTTTTATAAGCTCCAATTTATTTTACACTACTAAATTTCTTATAAATTTTAGTCAAATTTTTTTTTTCTTAACATCATTATCCTAAAAATATGTCATTTGTCACACTACAATTTTGATCAAGTTATTATTTCAAAAAATAAGCTTAACTAGAATTATTGCTCTCTGTTACAAAGGCTTACTAAGGGAAAATTCAAATTTTCATCAATTAGACAATAGATTAAAATTTTAGAAAAGAAGAGATAATTTACAAAAAAAAACCATGAAGCTCTGCAACGGTCATGGAAGCCCGCAACGGTCTGATGATCATGGCCACGGGGGAAGAGGCCAGGAGGGACCCAGGGGCAATAGAAAAGGGAACATTGAGAACATCTGGAAGGAAGAAAGATGGGCCCGTCCACAGAATAATGCTAAAAATGGTCGGTTTCTGGAGGATCAAGATCAGGGTGTTCAGCATTTAAACAATCGAGGGCATGCATCTAGAGGCAGACACAAGGGTGGAAGTTACAGAAATGATGCTTTTCGTAGGCCGCAACAGCAGGCTGGTAGCAATAGAGGTCAAGGAGGTCTTCCTTGGATGGGAAGACAGGGTTTTAGAAGAAACCCTAATCACAGAAATGGCAATGGAGGTTTGGTGTGGCAAAAGAAGGTGCCCACCAAGGAATGGGAGGAAGAAAGGGAAGAAGTCTCAAGTGGGGGACAAAGGAAAAATGTCTCACAATCGTGCAACGAGGTTAAAGGAGGAAGAACCAAAGTGGTCATTAGCTCAACTAAACTTCACGAGGAGTTTATGTGCCTAGAAAACCTAGGACTAATAGGGAAATGGTATGGTGTGGACTTCAACTAGGAGTATTTGATCAAGTGGTGGAAAGAGCGATGGGGATTAGATCTGCAGTTCAAAATGCTACAAAACGGCTACTTCCAGGTAACGTTCCCATCTAGAAGAATAAGAGATGAGATCATCAATGGTGCCTGGGTTTTGGATTGGTGTGGTTTTTATCTGAGACAATGGAGAGTCAGTTTCGATCCGTCAACTCATGAGATAGAAACCCTTCAAGATTGGTACTCGCTACCTAATCTTCCTCAGGAATTTTGGGCTCCCAGTATATTGGAAGAAATAGGGAATTAGCTAGGCACTTTTGTTTGTGCAGAGGAAAGGAAGCTAGAAAGGAAAAACCAAACTTATGTGCGAATATGTGTAGAGAACACACAAACTCAGAAAATCTAGGGAGAGATCAAACTCATATTAGATTATGGGTGTTGGTCTTAGAAGTTGGAGCGTGACACTTTTACTCAAAATAACCTAGTTCATTCACTGGGGTGCAGGCACTCAAAAGCGGCAAACAGAAAATTCGGCTCACTAGCGGCCTCAGAAGATTCTCATAGGCCGAAGGATAGGACAATAGGGGAGGAGGTTGCATTCAGTACACCTCCAAAGGCAAGGATTCTGAATCAATAGTCCAATGCTTTGGGGAACTCTCCAGTATCCTCAGTGGCGACTTCTTTGTGTGATGAGACAAGCCCAATTTTAGGCTCAAAGGCCATTGACGTGGAGGAATTCCAGGAGCTACAGTCTGATAAGGGGGAGCAGGAAACAACTCTAGAAGAGAAGATTTCATAAACTTTGGAGCTCCTGGGAGGAGATTGTCATAATGTGGAATTTGATTCTCTGATAGAAGTGGGGAAGGAGTTGGTGGAACTAGCGGTGGCGGCTAAAGAAAACTTAGGGGAGTTGGATGAAGGTTTTGAGACAAAAGGACTGGTGAAGGTGGGTTTGAAAGACGGGACAAGAAATATGGAACTGTTGAGCCCGCAGTCTGGAAAAAAGAGGAAGTTGTCTTACGGTTTGGCTACGGCCAAAGTTAAGTTAGGCATTCATCAGAGGGACATTTTGAAATCATCTCCGGACTGTGGTGAACACAAAAAGAGAGGCAGAATCCCTAATCTAGAGAAGAGGAAATTGGATGGGGAGGCTTGCGGTCAGAAAAAGATAGACCTAATGATTAAAGTAGGGAAGGGTGATGCCCTTTTTGAACAGCAATGAGGCTATTAACTTGGAATGTTAGGGGCTTAAATGCCCCTAACAAATGGAGCCTTATTAGGCAACATCTAGTAGTAAGCGAAGTAGACATTTTTCTTTTACAAGAAACAAAATTAGGAGGTACAGATCTGGTAAATTTTGGTAAGAAATTGAAGGTGTGGAAATGGTTTGGCGTGGAAGCAAAAGGTGCCTTGGGAGGTTTATTAATCATTTGGAAGCCCCAATCTGTGTTAGTAGAGAGTCTAAATTTGAGTCGCCACTTGATGGTTTGCAAGGTAAGGAGTTTGCAGTCAAATCTCCAGCTTTGTCTAATCAATGTGTATGGCCCTTCATTGTGCATTCAAAAAAGGCAGGTTTGGCTAGAACTGGATGGGATCCTTGGTGGGTTGGCTTAGAATTTTTGCATTCTTGGAGGCAATTTTAACGCCATTCTCCGGAGGGAGGATAAGAAAGGAGGTTCCGGGAAAATGTTGCAATCTCATTATGATTTTCAAAGTTTTGTGGACAAACACGAGCTACTAGAAATCTCAACAGGAAATGGTTGTTTCACCTGGACAAACCGAAGGAAAGGGTTTGGCAGCATTGCAGAAAAATTAGATAGATTCTTCTGTAAAGGAGATTTGTGGCTCTTCCCTTTTACCTTTGCAAGCAAAATTAATATGGGGATTGGTTTTGATCATTACCTAGTATAGCTCCAGATCGATGGAGAGAAGGGCCCGATGCAGTGTCCTTTCAAATTCGAGATGATGTGGTTTAAGGACTCTCAAGTTATGGAAAAGATGGAAAAGTGGTGGAAGGAGTGTTCCCTGGGGGGATCTTGTATGTTCAATGTGGTCACAAAACTGAAATACGTAAAACAACAGCTTAGGCAATGGAATAGGGAATGTTTCAAGAACATTTTTGCAGAAAAACTACAAACAGAAAGTGAGCTTGCTCTCCTTGCGGAAGAAATCATGACTAAAGGGATGGACAATGTAAGTTATAAGAGAGAACAGGAGCTTTCCAAGCTTCTACAAGAGATTCTGGCAAAAGAAGAGATCTTTTGGAGATAGAAATCCAGGGAAGTCTGGCTAAAAGCAAGAGATTGAAACTCAAAATTCTTCCACAATTCCACAAAGGCAAGGAGGGAACAGAACAAAATCTCTTGTATCAAAGATGCGGACGGTAGACTGGTGGAAGATATAGCTGAAATAAGCGCCTCTGCATTATCGCATTTTTAGAATTTGCTTAATGATTGGGATGGGTCAAATCTTGAAGCTCAAACTGTCTCATTGAATGCCATACCAAAACTGATATCCCAAGCTCAGTTGAAGGCCTTAAACTCTAGGTTCACTAAAGAAGAAGTGAAGGAGGCAGTCTTTGAAATGCAGCCAGAAAAAGGCCCTGGGCCGGATGGGTTTCCGACAGCATTTTTCAGAAATGTTGGGAGTTCGTGGGAAGAGATGTCTAGGAGGCGCTAGAGGATTTAAGAAGATCAAAAAGTGTCCTTAAGGAAGTTAACAACACCTTAATCGCCCTCATCCCAAAGAAGGAGAAACTGGATTCTTGGGAAGACTTCCGCCCAATCTCTCTGTGTAATACACTCTACAAAATTCTAGCCAAAGTGGTAGCTAATAGGCTAAAGAAGATTTTACCTTCGATCATTTTTGAAGAGCAAACAGACTTTATTCTTGGTCGATCAATACTGGACGGGGTAATTATTGCTCAGGAAGTCATTCACTTGGTATAGAAACTTAAAAAACCGGCGATGCTTTTGATGTTGGACACCAGGAAAGCTTATGACAGAGTGAACTGGAGATTTTTGTTTAAGGTAATGGAAGCCTTCGGCTTTCAAAAGGATTGGCTAGATTGGATGTTTTAGTGGATAGCCTTTCCGCGGTTTTCTGTGTTGATCAATGGCTCTCCTGAGGGTTTCTTTACTGCATCCAGAGGTTTGAGGCAAGGGGACCCATTATCTCCATTCTTGTTTATCATAATGGCAGAAGCTTTGGGGAGGACAATTGAAAAAGCAAGAAGGAATAACTGGATAGAGGGTCTACAGGTTACTAGCAGGCTACCTAACATTACTCATCAGCAATTTGCGGATGACACAATGTTGTTTGGTGTTGCCTCGACTAGGGAAGTACAAAGGTTGAAAGGCATTTTAAAGGATTACTTCAGGGCTTCAAGGCAGGAGGTGAGTAAGGCCAAATCTGAGATTTTTTTCTTTAATACTAGTTGTCCATATAAAAACTCAAATCTTGAGAATTCTAGGATTCAAGAAGGGCCAATTACCTTGTAAATACCTAGGTCTCCCATTAGCTAAAGGAACCCAGAATGGAAACCTTTGGAACTCCTTGGTGGAACGTTGCAAGGATCGGGTTTCTTCATGGAAAAATAGATGGCTCTCTTGGGCAGGAAGACTAACAATGTTGAAATATGTCATCTCTGCTCTCCCTATATTCATGATGTCTTGCCTCCAATTATCAGTTGGTTCGTGCAAGAGCTTGAATCGAGTGATGAAGGACTTCTTCTGGAAAGGTAACTCCGATCAGAAGAAAATCCCCCTCATAAAATTGCAAAAGGTTTGTGAAAAACGTGAAAGTGATGGTGTTGGCCTAAGGAATCTTATTTTACAAAATAAGGCGTTGGGGGCAAAGCTGGCATGGGTTGTTCACTCCCATCCTGATTTGAAATGGGTGAAGATAGTAAGAGCAAAATACTTGAAAGAAGATCCTTACTGCTTCTTGGTGGCAAAATCTTTACCAATGGGATCTCGTATATGGAATTTTATCAGGCACTCCAGAGATCTCATTACTGACTTTCTCACATGGGAAATCAAAGATGGGAAAGAGGCTCTTTTCTGGGAGGATTCTTGGGGAGGGCATCCTGCACTGACTAAAAACCCTGTGCTTAATCGAGTCAGGGAAAGAACGGAGTATGCTTTGGGTACGAAAGTTTGTGATTATATTGACTTCTCGAATTCTTCTCTGAAGGGTCTATACGTGTGGAAATCGGTGAGGAATATGAATCTTGAAGTTCAGGAAATGGAAGCATTTGAATAGGTCTTAGCAGAAAGAAGGATTTGGTGTAGGCAGGGAAAGGACTGTTTGAGATGGGATGCGTCCCCTAGTGGTGTCTACTCATCCAAAATTGGATATGCTATCATGTCTTCTTCAGAGGCAGGAAATTCAGTGATCCCAACAAGATTATGTTGGAATAAAGCATGTCTCCCAAAAGCAGGTATTTTCGCCTAGGCAGCAGCGCAAGGCAGAGTTCTCACTGGGGATAGATTTATCAAAATGGGTTACCACAGACCATCCAGATGCCCACTTTTTCATGAGGCAGAGGAAACAGTGGATCACGTATTTTTAAATTGCAAGTTCACATATCAGATCTAGAGTTGGTTGTGTGTGAAGTTATCGTGGTCTACAGCTTTTCCCAACAAGTTGTTGGAGTTACTCATTGCCTAGCTGAATTCTTTTCAGAAATCTCTCTTCGGGGATCTATGGGTGTCAAGTCCTTCATTGGTGATATGGGAAGTTTGGAAGGAGAGGAATCGATGACTTTTTCAAGATAAGGAGATGTCAATTCCAAGGTTACAATGTAAAATAGAGGCTTGCATTGTAGAACTTTTTAATGCGAGATTGGAGAATAAAAATTCAAGCAAAATAAATTTTGCCAAATGGGATGCTTGGGTACTAAAACAGTGGTTTGGGATTAAGGCTTTTCCTTTTGGAAGTGTTGGGAATGCGGCATCAGTGGAGATGAGAAACAAAGTAGTGTGGATTCCTCCAGAGCAAGGTTGGGCCAAATTAAATTTCTATGGGGCGTCGAAAGGGAATCCGGGGCCATCGGGAGTAGGTTGTATTTTGTGAACTTCCATGGGTCAAGTCTTGGGAAAAATAGAAAATTCCCTCCCCATAGGCACTAATAATGCTGCAAAATTCCAAGAACTCTTGCTCGGTCTGTCTCTTAGCAAGGAAATTGGTGTTAAAAATCTAGTGGTGGAAGGGGACTCCACTTTGGTAATAAATGCTCTCAGGAATCGTCAGATATAGAACTGGAAGCTGGGGGAGTTTTTAGAGGCAGCATTAGAACTACTAAAAAGTTTTGACCAAGTGATGTTTAATCATACGCTAAGGGAAGGCAATGTAGAAGTTGATAGTCTATCAAACAGAGGTGTGACTGGTCCAAATCTCAAAGAAATCAGCATAATAAACATTTAAATTTTGTGGGAGGTTGGGTGGGCTCCCCCTCCCTCTCTTTTTCTCGTCTCTGCATTGACTTCCTAGGAGGGCCAGTTGGGCGTTGAGGTGGCGAAAAGGAAGGGGCTAAGGGGGACGCAGAAGAGGGTGACTTGGAGGTTGGTCACGTGATGGAGGTGACAACTCTCTTCCCAGAGCTCGAGGATGTCGTAGGCATCATTCTCTGAAGGCTGATTAATGCATATTAAATGCGGAACGTGTGGAGGGAAGTCATTAGTAAGGATGGCGGCGGGTTAGTACATGGCAATAATTGAACTGTAAAGTTTTAGTGAGTAATTCATCCCCTTAATTCCATTCATTTGTGTTGATTATATCGGTCAGTGGCGAATTTAGTGGCGGAATCTAGTAGCGGAATTCATTTGTTCTTGCGGTGGCATTCATGGCAAAGCATTCTCGCTTTGTCATCGAAGTCTTCGTGGATGGCGTGGCGAAGTTTGGGGCGGACACACCAATCTCTTTGAAATCTTCGGCTAGACAAGCCTCCTTTAGAGAAGTTAAAGACCAATGTCTGAAGCGGATTCTCACAAACAAGGACCCGTTAGTCTTGGTGGCGACAAAAATGATCCTGGGAGCTGGTCATTTGGCTAACAAGGAGTTCGGCAGGGACAATCTTCACATCTCCTCCTGGTTTTTGGCCTCTCTTCTGGACAATGGTGAGCCCAAGGCCGGGGCTAAAATGTTGTTGGTTAAGATGTTTCGCAAGGATATGGTGGGAGGGGTAAATGAGGTGTTGAGCTTTGTTGTGGAGAGCAAAGGTGTTCCAAGGCCGAGTGACTTTTCAACTATTCGAGGTTCGGATGAGGCCGTAAAGCTTTTCTCATTTCTTCTTGACTTGAGTGGTCTGACGTTGATCAAACATAGGATGGTGGCGGCGGTGGCCATCAAATTCCTAAAGAAATTCTTCGGCCTGATGGTCGTGGGTGATGTCGAGTGGGTAAAAGTCTTTGAAGATTTTGTTGTTTTAAATATTTTTTTGTGAAATCTTTTATATAGATGTTGGTTCTAGTAGTTTTAGAGTTTATCTCTATGGTCCAATGGCGTCTTTCAGTCTCGGGGTTTATAATTTCGGTCTTTTATGGCCAGTATGGGAATTTCAGGGGATTGGGACTTGTATGTTCAGGGTCGGGGCCGAACCTTTATGGCCTTTTGGGTTGGTAGTTGGCTTTGATGGCGGGGTGGTGGTTTCTGGATGGAGGGGTCTCCTATTTTTGGTTGGCTGGGTCTCGTTTTGGCCGTCTTCGAGGTGGTTTGCTGGTATTGATGGTAGGGATGGGTTTGTTGGTAATTAATGGCGGAAGCTTTTCCTGCGTTTGCAGACAGTTGTACCTCTTTTTTTATCTAATATATAAATCAAACTTGCGTATCAAAAAAAAAAATTAGAAAAGAAAATCATAAAAAAATTACACAATTGAACATCCTTATTTTCAAAAAAAAGTATATTTTCAAAAAAAAAGCTTCAAACAAATTCTACTAAAAGCATATATATAGGGGTAGCATCTAAGTCTTCTTAGCAATTGTCATTTATCCATTTATTATGAGATCCCTTCACCAATGAGATGTAAGTTAAGTTGGTCCTATACTTATATCCTTCAATTATGGAAGTGGTTGTTGTGGTGACACCTAATTTATTTTGAGGGGAACACCCTATATTCCTTTGAGTGTGTAGATATGGTAACAGGGAAGTTTTATTTAAGATGAGCATTATTTCATTTTACAAAGAGCAATGTATTTCACCATAAGCCTCTCAATAGTCCTCTTGAGCTTGTATTTCAAGGTTTCCCTCAGACAAAAATATAATTTATTTTTATTTATTTTTAGTAAAAACATTTGTTTGGTTAAATAATTGTGACTTCCTTTAAATAAAACTCGTAACCTCTAAATATGAATAGAAGCATTCAAAATGAATTTATAGTTGTTGATTTTTAGAAATTTAGTTATTTATAGACTTCAATTTTTTTTTGTTATTTTTCTATTAAAATTATAGTCAAAATTTCATTTATGTTTTTGATTAAGGTAAAATAGGTTTTAAAGGGACCCGAAACCCCTAAAAAATATGCAATCTAAAAGTAACCAAAGATAATCAACAGCAAACAGGGTTTTACAGGGACCTAAAACCCAAACACAAGAAAATGTCTAAAATGAAAACAAGTAAAACTAACATCCTACCTACATCAAACCTACCAAGAACACAACTAAAAAGTTATAAACAATAGAAAACCTAATGCAACTCTTTAAGAGTATTTGTCGCTTCCATCTCTTGTTGGTAGAAGCTTTGATGGAGATTCGCCAGATTGAGCAGTATCTTTTTTCTCCTTTTGGAAGGATTTCTTCTTACCCCTAGTTTAAGTGCTTGGCCCTTGCTATTCCATATTGATTTGTTTTCCTTTGGCCCTATTCTCCTTCTCAGACTTCTCCTCAGTATTGGAAGCTTTAACAACTTGATCTTCCTTGAGTTCTTTCAATTTTTTTGCTAGAATTTGTATGCCTTCTGCATTGTTTTGAATGGTGCACTAACTAATTTTGATAGCATGCTCTAGGTTTTGGTTTAGCTATTGCATCTTGTCTTTCAGGCCCTTTACACGACTCTCATAATCCTCCATTAGACTGACCTCAATCATGATAGCTTCCAGCGCCAAATGATTTTTTTTCCTCATTCTTCTCATTGAGGGAATCCTTTGCACCCTTGATAGCATCAATTTTGTTTTGCATTGACAACTTTATATTTATTTGGTTCAACTCAAGAAAAAACCATTTAGTGATTCTAAACTGACCCACCACCCCATCTCTTGCAAGCCCTAGGACATTATAAATGTCCTCTCTATTAGTATTGAGTTGGGGGAAGTCCTTTGTCAGGTCTTGAGGGGGGAACCATGATTCCCTATAGAAATTTTTGGAGTAACATTAGGGCTTTTGCAAGTATTACCTACATGCATATTTATCATTTCCTCCATTTTACCTTTTCCTTTACCTTTCTCTGCATCCTCATTACGTTTTGACTTTTTCTTCTTAATAGAAGTTTGAAAATCTTTAGGGCTTACTCCTTCAGTATGCGACCCACTCGACTATGAGATATGAGCTTTAGCCCTTTTCTTAGCCAACTTGCCCTTTTTCAAATTTTCATCCTCGGACGAGGGGTTGGAGTACATTTCCAACTCGTCCTCTACTCTCTATTCCTTATCCTCATCTAACACTACAGTCTCAAACCCTCTTCAAAGAAAACATTATGAGCTCGGATGTTGTGTTAAGAGGTAATTTCTTAGCCTTTGCAGGGGAAGGAAGAGTTTTCAAGTCTTCCATAAGCAGCAGTATGAAGCCCTCATGCAACACAAGTAATTTTGCATTATTTTTATTCTCTTTGAGGCCAAATTCTAACAACGCTAGAAGATAAAAAGGAAAGGAGACCAGTTTTTTGTGATGGAAGTGATTTAAAAGAATAACATGGAAGCCATAGATATGAGTGTATTTTCCATCAAGGGTAAAATACTGCATAATTACCTCTGCCCAAATGGGTTTAATTGAAAAACGATCATAACCATCAACATTGAACTTTTCCAACTTCCTCTTCAAAATCCTTCAAAAAAATACTGCATGCCCAAATGGGTTTAATTGACGATCATAACCATCAACATTGAACTTTTCCAACTTCCTCTTCAAAATCCTTCAAAAAAATGGTTGACCGCACCTTCGAACGCTTTCCTGTCCCTGAATATCTTTTTGCCTTGGGTAGAAAGACCAGTAATT
This sequence comes from Sequoia sempervirens, assembly GCA_007258455.2. NCBI lineage: Eukaryota > Viridiplantae > Streptophyta > Pinopsida > Cupressales > Cupressaceae > Sequoia > Sequoia sempervirens. The sequence continues at coordinate 61,753,348 of VDFB02047397.1, read as the reverse complement.
TCCACTATGAGGTCCTCGGTTATTACCAACTCCTTCCCTTCTATGGAGATAGTTTGATCCTTACAACCCTTTTACAAATGCTTGTGACTTCAGGATCATGGTCGTGCAACTTCTCCAAATATGGAGTATCTCCCCCATCCTCTAGTATCTTCCAAATCATAGCCTTCTTCCTAATATTCTCACAAGAAAGCGGTTCAATTTTGCTTTTGTCACCACCCATTATAATCAAGCTAAGAAATAGGTAAAACTAAATAGAACGCCAACCCTACTGAGGATAACAGTTTTGAAGGCCCGCTAAAATGCCCACAATCCATGTGACAAGACCTCGGGCATTGATAGTTCTCTCACGTATCATTATAGCATAAAGCTTAGGCATTGTCATCCTCCCATCATTAATTAACCACTCCATTGCAAGCCATTTGCACATCATGATAAATTAAAGTTTGGATGTTAAAAGGGACTTCACTTGTACCAAAATTGAGTCGAACCATTGGCAACTCCAATATTGGTAAAAGCATCAACAATAATATTTCCCTCCCCATAGACATGGGAAATATAATAATCTTCAAAAGAATTAAGAAGCAAAATAGAATCCTTGATAAAGGTATCTATAAACCAACTAAGATCATTGATTTTTTCAAACAATGGACTATGTTCAAAGAATCTCCTTCCTCAATGGGCCCTTAGTCTGCTAGTGAAGTTGAATGGTTCTAAATGAGCCCACCAAGAATCAAGTCTTGCTAAGTGCAAGGTCCCAACATCATAACGGATGAGGTTCGAGATCGTGCCCTAGGCAAATTTGGTAGAATGGATACCCCTCAATCCTTGGCTCTTAGCCAAAGAGGTTTAGCCTATGGCTCGTGCACCCGTATCAAGTTATACTGGTTGTGAAACAAATCTAGGTTTGATATAAAACCCTCCAAAAAAAAATCTCCTTCCAACCAAATATTTCGAAAGCCCTACAATTGAGCCAATTTCAAGCTATTGTAGGTTGTCACAATTCGGCAACATGGTTAGTCTCAAATTTATTTTATAATTTAAAATTCTAATCAAATTTTTATTTTTCCCTTAATTTCATTATCCTAAGAAATATGTAATTTAGTCATTATTTTCATAATAAGCTTGACTAAAATTATAGCTCTCTATCATGAGTCTAACTCAAAAGAGTTCATTATTTTTATTAAATATATAATGATTCACTTCTATATTAAAAACGATTTTTAAATAACATATATGAAATAGGGGTTAAAAAATTGTGCATTAGATAATTCAGACACCCTCATATTAAAAACAAAGAACAGGGAAGAGAAGAGAACTGTAAACTATACAATTGATTTATTCATGAACAAGTTACAATTTTATAGGTGTCGAAGATTAACAATCTTCCTATAAAATAGCTAAATGTATTAACAACTAATTGGACTTCTAATGACAACAAACTAGAGAAGACTAGACACATCTATTGCTCTTTATTGGCATGATGATGACACAGAGTTCTCTTAAACTGTTGGAGTATTATATTCCAACACCCCCTCTTCACACAACAACAACTAACAACATAAAAAACAAAAGGAAATACATTATAAAGAAGTTGTGTTTTTTAAAAACAGTTCTCAAACCAGTAAGAATTATTCAAGTTGCTCTCAAACTACAAGTATAGTCACCTAGCTATTATCCAAGTTCCCAACATCATTGCACACCATTTGCACATGAAGTGTCTCATCACCCTCATAAAGGTATGATATTGAACTTCCAGATTTTTGGACCCCCCTGAACTATTGGACATCAATCCTCACATGTATGTCTCATAACCCCAATGAGGTATAGTTTCTCTAATCCACAAGCATCTCGAACTATTGAGCATCTAAATATTCTCTATCGTATCCTTCCCTGTTTTCAAAGTGTTGACCTCTTCATTGCTTCATCTTCAATGAAGTTATCATCACTATCATCTAGTGGTTCTTTAACAATTGCTGACATTTTCTCAGCTCTTGTGGTGCAAGCAAACTACACAGCAGCAAACTTCTTTTTAGAATCCTCCACAGCACACAACACCAAACTTGATAGACTCACAGCAACAAGACCTCCCATTAGCTCTGATACCATATTAAAAACAAAGAACGGAGAACAGAACTGCAAACTATAGAAATTGATTTATTCAATAGGTGCAGAAAATTAACAGTCTTCCTACAAAATAGCTAAATACTAACTTAGAAAAGACTAAACCCATTTGCTGCTCTTTATTGACAATGACACATACAGTTCTGTTGGAACTGTGAATGTTATATTCACACAACTTAACTATCCTTGTAATTTAAAAATCTTTGAACTCAAAAACAAGCTTCAGACAAACTGTACTAATAGCATATATTAATAAGCCATTTTAGCGACGACTCCATTTTTCCATTATTTATGAGATTCCATGAACAGCAATATGAAGGTTGAGTCGCTTCTATATTCGCATCCATCCCTTATGGAGGCGGCTATTGTGGTAAGGTCCGACCCGTTTGTAGGGAAACACCCTGTGCCTTCGATATGTCAACTATCATGGCGGACACTGTGACAAAGAAGTTACAACCGAGGTGGGCATTATTTCATTCAAAAAAGTGCGAAGGTTTAAGCCTAGTATGGTCGATATCCCTCTATAAGCCGCCCTCCCAATGGACCTCCTGAGCTTTGTCTTTCAACGTTTCCTCTGCCCAAAAACGATAACTCTAAAAACACACTTGTTTGGCTAAATAATTGACTTCCTCTAAGTTAAGCTCAAAACACTTAAATATAAGATAGTGTTCAGGATGAATTGAGAGCCGTTGATTTTCAGAAATCTGTGAATAAATTTGTTTTGTTAGGTTGTGGATAAAATTATTTCAAATGGCCTGCAACGACCATCCAAAATCTTATTCGACTGTCAATGTCCACTGTAAAATCTTATTTCAAATTATTTGTTTTGTTAGGTTGTGGATAAAATTATTTCGACTGTCAATGTCCACTGTAGACGTACCCACAAGAAGTGCATCCTCATCTAAGCTACACCTCGCCCACCTTGTAAGTACATGTATGAGTAAGTTAAATTTATGGTATACGTTTTCTTTATGACTTCTCAATTATTGACTGGAGAATTCAACTTGCCCCTTTGAAGATTAAGGATTCTTTCAACATATAATATTTCCATAGACGATTAAATTGTAGTTTACTTCAAAAGATTGCTTCTCCAACCAACTCTGCATGTTTTCTATCGGTGTTTTGGATAACACTCGGTGAACCATAATCAGGGTGAGGATAGTGAAAAACTGGATTGCAGACATGGTCTCATAAAGAGACGGGTGCAGCAAGTGACCAGAAAGCCAGAGAGCAAGCTTCTCAATTATTGATTGGAGAATTCAACTTACCCCTTAGATTAAGGACACCTTCAACATAAAATATTTCCATAATCAATTAAACTGTAGTTTACTACAAAAGATTGCTTCTAGAATCAACTATGTATATTTTTTAATCTAGCATTTCAGATCACACTCAGTGAACCATAATCAGGAAGAGGATAGCAAACAGTCTTAAAAAGAGGCAGGGATGAAAGTGACCAGAAGGTCGGAGCCCTCTAGTCACTTCCACCCCTGCCTCTTTTTAAGACAGTCTGCAATCCAATTTTCACTATCCTCTTCCTAATTATAGTTCACTGAGTGTGATCCAAAATATCAATTAAAAAAATATACACATTTGATTCCAGAAACAATCTTTTGAATACTATATGGACTGTGGAAAACTAATTCCAATTATTATAATTTACTCCCTTTGTTATAAAAGGCTGCTTTCCCATAACATCCACAGCTTCTCAAAGCTTACATTTGAAGAACCTGTATAGGATATATATCAATCTATTGAATACGGTATTCAATGGTTAAATTCAAAATTTAATAAGCAAGCAAAACATTATAATCAATTTACAATAACTTATGTACATCAGATCTCACCTGATGACCTTACAGTTTTTGCACAAAACAATTTATAATAATTGCATTATAGTCATGACCCTTCTACTTGCATTGACAACAAAGAATCATAGATGAAACCATGAAACAACACTACGACTGTGATGCAACCGTTACTAGTTCACAATTGGCATGCACATTCAGAAACATTAAAGTAATACAAATTTAGTGTGCCATTCAGATGAACTCCGGTTTCCATTTCTATCAATATTAAATATTTATCATGCCCATACGTTAATTTTTTTTTTTGGCGCGGTTTAAGTTTTCTTCTTGCTTATGGCAGCCAGTTTTTTAATTAACCTACAACATAAGATACTCAAAAAACATATTAAATATTCACAACAGGAAATAGAATTTCTGATTAGTTGACAGTTGACACCCATTAAAACAGTCACCATACACCCTATTCATTTCACTATTCACAAGCAACATCAAAAGCTCATGTATTTTGTACAGAATGTAGAGTTTTTCCCCTTAAAGTCTCTATTATCTATCTCTAATATGCTTAAATACAATGGCAGTGCACTTTCTGACTGTATTGGCGTAACGTAAAGGCCATCATAGTCAGACTGCAGTTTTCTCGATATCATTGAATCTAATTTCATAAGGGTCATCCACAAAAAAAACTCCACACTCAAAATGGATGTTTTGCTTGGTAAACAGGAGGCAGAATCTTTTGCTGGGTATATATACCTGGCTACAATGGCAGTCAACAAGAAAAAAATCAAAATAAACTAAATCAATACCAATATGCATGAAATCAAGTTTTTTATTACATTGAAATACTTACTGCTACCTCCAAGTTTTGGTGTGCCAATGAAATTAAAATATATGCTTAGAAAATACAAATATATGCATTTGATAAATAAAAACAAAAACCTAACTTACATAACGACCTGTAATTCTTGTTATTGCAATGCTTAATCTCTCCATCGATAACCACAGTTAGGGTTGCAACAAACAAAAAACAGAGTCATGCCTTCTTCTCCTCTGGTAGTAGCCTGCATTATGTATCATTTTGTTAGCTGAAGTTTTGTCAAAGTTGTATATCATTCTGTTATGCACACATCATTACATAAGAAAATTAAGGGTGGCCGGGCAAGTATTAACATCATAGAAAATAATCTACAGCAGATAACTAGAAGATTCATTCACACTCCTGCTTGTTGGAACAAGTCTTAAACTATGTTCCACAGCATTTCCAGGATAGCACACCACGTTTCTGGAATGGCATGCCAGGAAGACATTTTTGGGGGATGGCAGGGGATGACAGTATCAAATTTCTAATATATAAGTATTAAATAGGGAATATTTTATGAGTATAGCTGTACATCACATCAAGATTCAGATTTAGAAATTCATATAATGCATCAAAATTCAAGATTCAATGTTCAATATTCATTGAATCAAGTATAGCCAACAATTAAATTCATTGTTTGTGTTAAAAATATGAAATAGCAAATGGCCCAACGGCTACAAAACATCCAATAATAGGCAAAACAAATACGTGGGCATTTAGGGTGCATATATAATTCAGGAATACAAATTACTAAGGGTGTGTATCCAGTGAGGGAAGGAATGCATGCCACTTATGAGAAAAACCTATAATATCATCAAAGTGAGTAGGAATGCATGACCCTTATGAAAAAGATCTGTAGTATCATCAATGCATAAGGGCATTTCTCACTTCATCACATGGGGAGCCTCATAATTAATCCACAGAGATGCGTCCAAAAAAATTAAATCAAATATGTTTAAAAAGAATAAACAGCCTTAAATTTCAAGAATATTTGTCTGAATTGCATTTGCATAAACCGAATAAAGATGCTGAGATTATTGGTTTAGATGGCAGTGGATTAAAAAAGCTGCAAGAACTGAAAAGTTGTTTCTAAGATCCTCCTTTCCAGCATCCTTTATTTTTTGTTTTGACATTCTTTTCTAAATGATTTTAAAGTGTAACAGATGAGGGACAACAACAATCCCAAAAAATGACCAAGCGATATCACACACCTCCATTACACATTTTAGGGACATCCTCATGTTTTGGAAACGGGAAGGGGACAGAGAAAGGTGGGATATAGCCCAGGAATCTGTATGTGTCCCCCATGTAACCCTGGTCTTATATAGATTGAGAAATGCAGCTTTCCACCTTGCACCGGATATGTTAACAATTGAGATTAGAAAGGATTTGCTTATGATCTTCAAATCTTCTTTCATCTCAGCTTTTAAACTTTCAACTTTCAAATACTTGAAAGACAGATCCAGTACAGAGATTGGAAATGTCAAGGCACAAATTCTTATTAACTAGTTGAATCCAGAAGAATTCAAGATTCCCTTAGACTGCAAACAAACTAATGTTCAATGAAAAAAAAAATGAATTGATTATTATCTTCTTGGTGTATACATGAGTATGGAAAAAGTACTTGAATAGTTTTGCCTGAATTTTATGTTGATCTGATATGGATGCATATTGAAACTTTTTATTTTCCTACAATCTGTTAATTTTTGTGTTTTTTCTTTAATTGCCTATTTTTTCACTGAATCCAAGTTAAAAATACGTTTGACAAGTCTTGGTCTTGTGACCATGATTGATTTGGCTTCCTTGAAACTATATTCTCCAACTTTGATGGCAAGCTTGGTTAGGAAATGATGACTAAGAGGTATATGATCCTAAGGATGATAGAAATCAAGCAATAGAGCTATTTTGCTAACCTCCCATAGAGGCTCTCTAAAGACAGACTTACCATGTGTTTATAATTTAAACCATTAAAAGCATTCACAGCACTGATAATTAAATTCACAAATGTCAAAAGGACAAGTTCAGTCTTCAAATTTCCAAGGTTATATGCCAAGAGATCATCCCCGCAAAATAACTCAAGATCCAGCGATACCCAAAATCCTATATCCATCTATCACTTGATAATGTTCTATTATAATAAACCATCTTCTTTAGTATCAGTTCATTCTACTATGCTCCCTAATACATAACATCATGATGGTTTGCTAGATTTTCCTACAGTAAACTACTCTACAATACATGCTTGCTAGATTCTACAGTACCATCAATGAACATGGACCATCCAGAGGTCAACAATATGATTATTAATCTCAATCAATGCCAATTGGGTTTGTCCCTGGCACTAATGTACAATTTTCCCAACTTGAGACAACAGCAATTACAGCTGTTGGGAAAATTTAATTGCACATTTTTTATGTCATATAAGCAAACAGTATCTATAATTTTGTTTATGCAACTTTACTGATTTCTCTAGTGGGAGAGTTTCTTCTATAAGCATCAGTGTTAGAAGACTCGCAGAAACTCGCCTAGACTCGGCAAGTTGCGAGGCGGGTGACCCTAAACGAGTCCGAGAGACTCGGCAGCCGAGTACTCGCCGACTCACCAAAACCGGCGAGTCTCATGCCTCGGACTTGGCCATTTTAATTAAAATTTTTTTGAAAATTGCAATCTTTCATTTACAATTTTTTTAATTAAATGGTGTGCGCCATGAAGGTTTGTGTGGTTTTGAAGGTCTTCATTTGGGCTTTGTGCCGGGGGCTCCGCCCCTCGACCCCACCCTGTATCGCGACAAGGAACGCGCCTAGGGCGCTGCCCCGGGACCCCGCAGGGGGTGCTGCCCCTCAACCCTGCTGGGGTGCTGACCCCAAACCCCCGCAAGGGGCGCTGCCCCTTGACCCCGCTGGGGGTGCTGCCCCCAGAGCCCCGCAAAGGGCACTGCCCCTTGACCCCCACGGGGGGCACTATCCCTCGACCCCATTGGGGTGTTTCCCCCAAACCCTCATCAAACCATAGGTCTAAGCATGTTATAGGCCAAGGATGAATCATGATTATGAAACCTACAAAATACATATCTCTTGTTGCAAATCCCTGCATCTTTCACAGTCAAAGCCATAATCAAGGATTATCTCAATTCATACATTAGACAGCAAAACATGCAGTCTTGAAGGCTTCAATTAAATTTTAATAATAAATTCCTCACTTGAATATACACACCAATCATTGTGACGCAAGCAAATAGCATGGCTACATCATCATCTAGGACCTATCTTAGACACTAGCGCATGACTTGTCGTGATGTTGGGATGAGTAATGCAAGCTCTTCTGAGCCATAGACTTATATTTTTAGTTTTGATATTTGTTTTGATGCCATGGATTCATATTCCATGAGTTTTGTATACATTTGACAATATTTATATATCTGAATGTGTTATTTCCTCCAGCTAAAATTTGCATTTATACTTATGTGATCGATGTATGTTTGTGTATGGGATCATAGTAGTTTCTATTTGATGATGATGTTATTGTGTTTTTAAGGTTTATTTATTAAAGGGTGCATGAAACAAGTTTTAAATCCTTAAAAATCTATGAATTTCTTGGGTTTTTCTATTTGCCGAGTCTGGGCTCCGAGTCTGGGTCCAAGTCAAAAATTGGCTTGCTGAGTCTGAGGCAAGTCCGAGTCTTGTAACACTGATAAGCATATATGGATATGCCATCATCAGTTATCATAAGTTACGTGGATGTATTTTAAGTGCAGTACACACTTACACACCATGGCTAAAGCCAAACTTCAGCAACATACATTCTGATCTCAAACCTTCAATGTATTTGTATCTTTCTTGGGTTTGTATATGATAGCTAAAGGGAATGGTTGTGTGAATAAACTTAGCGTATTCTCCCTCAGAGGTAACCAATTCAACATTAGTGATCATACAGAAAGAAGATAAAGGTCCACTTACTCCAATTTAGCATATCATCACTTATTCATAGGATTCATTGCTCTGAAATCCCTCGTTTTGGTCCAAAGCCAGTGCAGCTTAAATGTGGAATTAAGAGTTTCTGCAGCTGTTATATTGCTGACTCTCCTCAGACCTCAATGTCCGAACAAAAAACAAAAGCAGCATATATTTTCAAAAAATAAAAGCAGGAAATATTTTAAAATAAATTGCCCACATCCTGATTGACACTGCTTGCAAACAAACACTGAGGCATCCAGAGGATCTAGAGATATTTTATGGATCGAGTAAAGCATTCATCAAATCAACAAATGTAAGGAGCTCCCTATTTACTCTTTCACACAAAAGAGTTCAGATTCTAGGACAAAACAATTCATGAAATGACAATCATCTCCCTAATTTAACAACTCCTCAAAATTACAGCTAGGAAAAAGCCTTCTTATTATAAAAAAAAATTGATTTACTAATAGTTACATATTTTCCTAGCATGAGTAGCTTCTCATTACAGCTACAACTAAAGTCTCTTCAAGAAGAAATATGAAATTCATACACATTGGATGCCTGAAAAGCACTTCAAACTAATTAATAATCCAGTACTTCTTGTTCAAGGTAAATTATTCAGTAGATACATGCTGCGTGAGACATATTCTTCAAAAATCTAAACATTAAAGAAAGTTGAAACTATTTTCCCCTAAGCGACTGGAATCTTGTTTATACAAATATGACCTCCAAATAATCCTCCCGTTTCAGTGTTATTAGAAACTTAACTATAATGTCCCAGGTGTTTCAAAGACTTGTTTATCAATGTAATCCCCAGAAAATATTTGTCACTCCAGTGGATAATACCATAGTCAACAGGAAACTACACTATAGGGACGAGGAACAAGTTCCCATCATTGCACCTATATCTTCTGATAACTACATCTAAATAATATAGCAATACCTTTATTCATTTACTACCATACCCTGATTTAAAATAGTGTCTCGTAATATCCCCAATTAAAATATTTAAGAACAGTAACACATTGCAAATCTGAGACAAAATACTAAACTTCAAACCCTCTTCAATCAAATATTGGAAATACAACTGATACCCACATAGATTTAACAAACATTGCACAGAAGCTTCTAGGTTTTTACTATTGATATAAACTGATTTATTACATGAAAATATGCTGTTACAACAGAAAAAACTCCAACATGAACAGCAGCAACAAATTTGGAAAATTATTCTAACAAATTACTCCTGAAAACTGCGACTTACACCACACTATAACACTGATTGGCTGCAATCTGAAAGATGACATTCCTCAACACCCAGGCTAATCACAAGGGCCACAATCTACAGAAAATATGATCCACTATAGCAGCACATTCATCATAAACAGCACCCAAAAAGCCACACCAAAAATTGAAAAACTAGCACACTAACACACTGCAACGAACACACTGATACTTCACTGTTTATTTCCAAACTGAAACAAAAAGCCTCCAGCACTTGGAGTAGATCTAGAAAAGCAAAATGAACAGCAATAAGCTGATCTAACAACAACAAACAACCTACAGCAACCCACTGACACAGACTTCATCTGCAACTTGCAATCAACACAACACACACAAACACTAAATCTCCTGCAAATCCTTAAGCTCAAATGCAACTCCCGAGTGAAATTACCTCTAGGAAACTAATGGGATTTCGCCCACAGTCTCCAACCTTCATGGGGTTTTTGTCCAAAAAAGGAATTGTAAACCAAAGCTCATACAAGAAGTGTTGTTGAAAAAATGATATGATAAAAGTTAAAACCCCAACTAAAAGACAGGTTGTTTCTTATACCAAACATGACACACAAAATCCAACACCCAACTTGGAGGGAATATTAATTTAAAATTATATTTTGAATTCCCACTCAAAATTGTTTGCCCATATAGCCTGTCAAGTCATGTCTAAATAAAGACCCATCATACCTCTATTGTAACTGCTATGGAATCCACTATTTTTAGCATCTGACCATCTGATGAGAATCCCAAGGAATCCAACGCCCCATTTGGAGATATTAATATCATAGTTTGCAGACTCGGCTGGACTTTGCGGACTCACTGCGGACTCGGGAGCCCGTGGGCCAGCCGAGTCGACTCGCCACGAACTAGAGAGTCGAGTCCAGGAGTGTCCTGGGTCAGGCCTCCCGAGTCCGACCTCAGGACTCGGCCAAGTCCTGAGGTCAAACTCAAGAGTCCCGACCCAAGACTCTCCTGTGCGGCTGAGTCTTAAAATGGGTTAAAAACCCATGTTTCTTTTTAATTTTTTTTCATTTTAACACTCTCAGTTGTGAAATATAGGTCTGCAAATTGATTTGGGGTTGATTGAAGCAAGGAGAACGAACTAAAAAGATCAAAATAGAGCCATGTAAGTGATCTAACAATTCTTTTTTTTTGTTTTCTTGAATTCAAAATCAAGAAAAATAAGGGGAAATGCTGCCAATTTTTTTTCTATTTTCCTTAATAGCCTAATTCTTACTATTTCTAGCTTGGTTTTGCATTCTTTTTCAGATTTTCTTTTGCAAATGTTTGAAACTTTGAATCACATTTATTTGCTGATTTTTTAGCAAACCCTAGCTGATTTTTTTTTTCCCATGTTGAACTTGAAACAGCAATGTCGTCTTCAAATCCAAAGGGAATGAGAAAAGACCCTGCATGGAAGTATGGAATACCAAGAAATAAAAAAGGTGGGAGTGACATGTAATGAATGCAAAAAATGGATGACGGGAGGGATAAACAGATTAAAATACCACCTTGCAAGAATACCTGAGCAAAATGTGGAGGGATGCCCTAAGACTACTCCTGAGATTATTAGAGAGATGAAGGCCCTTCTTGTTGAATATGAGCTTAAAAAAGATGAAAGACAAAAAACAAAGGATGCCCTAGCAGCAGTGATGAGTGGAACTGGATCCCCTTCTACACCATCTATGCCCCATGGTACTACAAGTCCAAGCATCCGTGCTCCACATTCATCGGGACCAAATTATTTTATTCCACGTAATGTTCCAGGAGCACAACCTTCACTTGAAGGTACCAGTTGGAATAAGAAAAAGCATCATGAAGCTAGGATGGCTGCTGCAAACTTTTGGTACTCCAATAATCTACCTTTCAATGTTGCAAACAACCCATATTGGGAAGGTTTGGTGAACGCCCTTATAGTTGGAGGAAAGGGGTTTAAGACCCCATCATCTAGAGATTTGAGTGGGCCATTGTTAGAGGAAGCCGTAAAGAATACACAACTTGTGGTTGATAAGCAAAAGAAATTTTGGCGAAGAAAAGGTTGCAGCATTTTATTTGATGGGTGGACAGATGGACGAAATAGAACTCTCCTTAACTTTTTAGTGGCCTTTAATGGTGGATTGGTGTTCCTAAAATCAATAGATGCCTCCCATGAAGTTAAAAATGTTGAGACTTTATGCAATCTATTAGATGCGGTGGTCCAGGAGGTTGGAGTTGATAATGTTGTTCAAATCATCACGAACAACGCAGCTGCATATGTAGCTACAGGTAGACTACTTATGGAGAGGTATCCCATAATTGCATGGTCTCCGTGTGCTGCACATTACTTGGACCTATTGCTAGAGAACATTGGGAAGATTTCATGGGTCAAAAGAGTGGTTGAAGATGCAAAAAGTGTTACAAAATTTATCTACAACCATACTTGGGTACTTTCTTTGATGAGGAAATTCACAAACGGCAAGGACCTTGTGTGACCTAGAGTGACACGATTTGCTAGCCACTTCCTCACATTGCAAAGCATTCTTGTTGCCATTGGTCATCTCAAGCAAATGTTCGTGTCCAATGCTTGGAAGGAGTATTTTCCAATAGACCTGAAGGGGAGAGGATTGTTGCCATAGTTTTTGATGAGACATTCATCAAAAATGGAGAGGAGTTGATGGGGGTAAGTAGCAATCACACAAAAAAAAATTATACATGATAATCTATTTGCTGTTTTTATTTTTTGAGGGGTTAATTTTGTTATAATTTAACATTTGTTTTCATTTTTTTAGGTGACAGAACCTTTGGTGAGGGTTCTTCGTATGGTGGATGGAGATGGCATGCCAATGGGTTTCATCTATGAGGCCATGGATAGGGCCAAAGAGGCCATATCACGTTACTATGGCGGCAACAAAAGGAAATATGAAATCATATGGCGCATCATTGATCGAAGATGGACACACCAACTCCACCAGCCGATTCATGCCTTTGCCTACTTCTTGAATCCGAAGTTCTACTTCTCGGACACATTTAAGGCGGATGAGGAGGTCATGGAAGGTCTTGTCATATGCATTGATAGGATGGTGCCTGATCGTGAGCTGAGAGATAAGGTGCTTGATGAGTTGGAGGTGAGATTTGTTACATCTTATTTATGAATTTGCAATGTTGAGCCTTGACTATCTATGAATTTTCTATATTTGATTTACTTTTTCTTTTATCTATTCAAGGTCTACAAGGGTGCAGAGGGGAGACTCTTTTCCTCCCAACAAGCAATTGAAAGGAGAGGAAAACAACAACCAGGTAAAAAATGAAATTAGAAACTTGATTCTTACATATAGATTGTTTACTTTATTCTTATTTCTTAATACTTATATTTTTTAAACATGTTTTTGTAGATCTATGGTGGGAGAACTATGGTGCTAGCACACCAAATCTTCAAAAGCTAGCCATACGTGTCTTGTCACAGCCATGCAGTGCTTCTAGGTGTGAACGCAATTGGAGTTTATTTGAGAACATTCACACAAAGAAGAGGAACAGGTTGACTCAGCAGCGCCTAAATGATTTAGTTTTTGTTTGGTACAACCTTCGCCTTCGAACTAGAAAGGTGGAGGGTGTTTCACACGAGTCCATCGACTTGGATGACATTGATCCATATGGTGAATGGACTATTGATGAACAAAATGATGAGGCTGATGTCTTCCTTACTGATGAGGATCTTGCTGAATTAGAGAGAGCAGCAGCAGAAGAAGAAGAAGCAACAAGATTGGATGCCATGGAGGACGACGAAGACACATTTGAATATCATGTTTCCCCTACTCGATCTCCTAGTCCTCGTTCGGATACTATAGCACGGGCACCTTCTAGTTCTAGGCCTCCAAAATTGAGTACCATTGGGAGGGGAAAGAGGAAGATGTAGATTACATGTGGTTGTTAATGTTTTCCTCTTTTTGACATGATTATATGTAAACATTTATAAACTTATGATGCTGTTATACATTGAAACTATGAGTATTTGATGACTATGAATGATGAAATTTCAATTATTGAGTGTTTGATGATCATATGACATGTGTAATCTTTGAATTATGAGTGTTTGATAATCAAATTAGGCTCTTATGTTCTCTAAATGCATTAATTTGTTCTTGTTTTGTTGTAAAACTACAGTTTTTTGCGAGTCTTTTCGCGAGTCTGTCGCTGAGTCTCGAGTCCGAGTTTGCAAACTATGATTAATATATTTAATTTTAATATTCTAAGTTACTGGATTCGCCTCTGGGTTCGGATTCACTTCAGATCCGGATCCGGATCCTGGTTTGATTCACCTGTGGGTTTGGCCACACTTTGGCATTCCTTGGTCAGATTCGCCCATGCAGAACCCGAGCGAACCAGAGCGGAACCTAGAGCAAACCCAGGCGAATCCAAGGCGAACCCGCATGGCTAGACGACCATAAAGTGGATTTTTTAGCATTTTTTAAATGTTTTATGCAGTTTGACTTTGACCCACGCCCAAGAAAACCCTAAAAGTGACCTCTAAATCACTTTTAACACCTAAACTACCTCATTCTTATTTATTTGTTTTGCAAACAAGCATTTTCATTCCAAGAGGCTGAGTTTTCATTTTTGCTTGTTGGATTGACAAAAGGAGTTGAAGATTGATCATTGAAGCTTCTACAAACAATTGCATTGCCATTCCTACAGATTTGCAAGTGTTCATTGGCTGCCACAAAGATTGTTAAAGAATATTTTTGCAAAGAGTTAAGTTTTTCTCATTTTTTTTTTGAGTTTTCTCATACATTTTTTTGTTTTACAAACCTGAAACTTTGTTTTGTTTCATTTTATGATTTATCTATGTTTTTCCATTCTTCTATGAATGTATGCAAGATTCAAAAGAGCCAGGTTTTATAAATCAATATTTTGTTTTCAAGTTTTTTGTTTTTGTTTTGAAATTTCAAATATTGAATTTGTTTGCAAAACAAATTGCCATAGGAATCACAATGTCAATTGATTCTATCTCTGGCTCCGCAACTAAACCAAAGTTCAAAACAGATCCAAATTCTCTTCTATGGAAGTATGTTGAAATGATAAGACCAATTCCAGGTGGTGGTAGTTACATTTGGAAATGTAATCGATGTGATGTTCAATATTCTATAGTTCATATTTTAGGGTGAAAGCACATTTGTGTGGCATAACTGGAAAAGGCATCAAGCCTTGCCCTGGAAAAGACAATGTACCTATTCCACCTAAGACAGTTGCAAAATACATTATGGAGCAAGCAATAGCCGATGAACAGGAAGCCCAAAAAGGAAATCACCCCTTATTAAAAAAAATCAAAGGGTAGAAGACCACCCATTTATGGCCACTCTAGATTCTCAAGCTCAAAGTGCACAACCTATTGCAAACAAGCGAACAAAGGGGCCTTTAGAACTTGCATTTCAAAATGAGAGTAGAGTCGTTGCTGACCAAAATGTAGCAAGATGCATATATGCCAATGGAATAGCATTTAATGTTGTTCGTTCTCCATATTGGAAAGAGAAGTTGAGAACGGTTAATGAAGCTCCAAAAGGGTACAAGGGCCCGGGTTATGAGAAGGTGTGTGGCACCTTATTGGAAACGGAGGTTTTGTTGGCTGAAGATTCATTGAAGCCCATAAGAGATTCATGGGTTGAGATAGGTGTGTCCATTGTGTCGAATGGTTGGAAGGACTCAAAAAATCGGCCTTTAATCAATGTCATAGCAGTGTCCCCTAAAGGGGCAATGATTTTTAAAGCCATGGATTGTGAGGGGCAAGTAAAAGATGGACAATTTATTGCTAATATTCTCATTGCCACCATTGAGCAAGTGGGACCCTACAAAGTTTTTCAAGTTGTAACGGACAACGCCAAGAATTGTAGAGCTGCAGGGTTGTTGGTTGAGGAAAGATATTCACATATCTTTTGGACAACTTGTGCGTTCCACTCACTCAATCTTATGCTGCAAAAGATTGGGAATAAAATTGCATGGATCAAAGAATTGTATGTTGACGCTGAGGACATTCATATGTTCGTCACCAACCACCACTTGTCTCAAGGGATCTTTAGATCATTTTCAAAATTGGAGCCATTGAAGGTAAGTGAAGTAATATTTACATTTTCTGATTTTCATAATTTGATTGTGTATTCTAATTTAAATTCTTCTTTAAAGTTTATTTTTAAATTTTAATTATTTTATTTAATTTGCAATAGGTTGCAAAGACCCTCTTTGCCTCTAACACAATTGTCTTGAGACGACTTGTGAAAGTTAGAGAGGCACTTTCTAGCATGGTGATTAGCAACAATTGGTCTATATGGAGGCAAAGCAGCATTGAAAGAGCAACAAAAATTAAGAACATGATATTAGATGACTCATGGTGGGATCGTGTGGAGTATCTCCTTAGCTTCACCGAGCCCATTTTGAGTATAATTCGCTATACTAACATGGACAAGCCATGCATTGGAGAGATATATGATGGTATAGACTCGATGCTTGAGAAGATCAAGTGCACTATAAATGCGAAAGAGCAAGAGCCTGAAGAGACTTTCTTCAAACAAGTGCAAACAATTGTTGAAGAAAGATAGAACAAAATGACAACTCCATTACACCTTCTTGCCTTTGCATTGACTCCAAAATAGCAGTAGTCAAATTCTTTCAGTGCCAGGAAGGCTTCCTCCATATAGAGATTTTGAAGTGGCTGAAGGGTACAAGGTAGCATTCATGAGACTCTTCCCTGATCTTGATTTGCGAAGTGTAATCACGAATGAGTTCATTGATTTTGTGCACTCAAATGGTCTAGGTGTTGATGCTCTTCGTGATAAGTTCTTAAAGGATGCTCGTAGTTGGTGGTACTTCCATGGACAATACTTCCAACATTTGCAGCCCCTTGCAATCAAAGTTTTATCACACGTAAGTTTTAATAAATTTTCATATTTTAGTTTTGAAAGTTTCATAATTTCATTTATAATTTATAATTTTATAATTGTTTACTTTGTCTACATAGGTTGCTAGTTCATCTGCATCTGAGAGGAATTGGAGAACATATTCTTTCATCCACTTAGTAAAGCGCAATAAATTGCTCTCAAAAAGAGCGGACTTAGTATATGTGCATTCCAACTTGCGTCTCCTTTCACACAAACGTGACTACAAGGAAGGGGAGACGATGTTGTGGGATATAGAGCCAAAGGATACTGACTTGGATGCTTCCACTTCCCACCATATTGCATATGAGGAGTCCGATATCCAAAAGTAGCATGGGCACAATACTAGTGCTAGTGACAGTGCCATTGGCACTACTTGTGATTCATCTAGTCTTCCTACTTCATCTAATGTCAATGTTGACATTGATATTAATGATTTAGAGAATACATATGATGATTAAAACTTTAAAAGTGTTGTAATATTGAGCTTGAAGTTTGAACGATGAATATTTATCATGCATGTTTTAAATGATATTCAAGTTTATGGTGGTTTTGTTGTTTATATGATGTTATGTGATATTCTAATCCTAATTCATGCTTCTAGGCTGCATATATATATATATATGTTTTTTGTACTAACGAACCGAAACACCCCCACCCCCCAAAAAAATTTAGCCGAACCAATGAACCAAACCCCCAAACCCGAACCAGTATTGGAACCGGCAACTTAGATTTTTGCTCATACCATTACCCATTGAGTTTATTTTGGGGAGTTTTGTTGGGCTCGTGTAATTGATAGCTTCTAGCTTTTGAGAATAAATTATCAACTATGAACCTTGTACTTCATCTGACACACTTGAATTATTCAACTTCTGAATTTTATTTTTTTGCTCAAGTTTCCTCAACATTAATTGTTTTCTTCATTTGCTTCTTATCATCTCCTAGTCTTTGTTCTTCTTCCTTAATCTTCATAGTTTCAATAAAATTGTAGTTTGATGAAAATAGTTCATAGTCTAATGAAATTGAAGAAGTTGCTTCTTCATTCGTTACTTGATTCTTGAAATCAATTATATATTTACGACCTTTGTTTTCCATGGATATTATATTCTTTTTCCAATTGAGGTCGACTTTGGTTGCTACCAACCAACCTTGACCCAACAATGCACCATATGCCTTCTTTCGTAATTAGATGACAATGAAGTTAAGTAGAAATGCTTGAGTGCCATTAATTACCTTCTACCCCATGAGGACTCCAATCACTTCTATTCCTTGTTGATCCACTCCTACCGATTGGAAAGTTGGCTTACCCGAACTATGGCAAGTATCTTCTAGGGGTATATTCATGCTAGACTCACCATCAATGATTTTGTGAGTGAAATTCCTTCCAAGTATCCATTTCACCACTGCTAGTTTCCTTGCCATGTTAACCATCAATAACAAGGGATCAACCACTTGGTCTCCTCACAATGGAGGTTTAGATTTGGGGTCTTCATTATTTCTAAATTTTAAACTACAGGGATTCAGGAATTTAAATGTTCAATCTTTTTACATTTTAACCTTTTCATTTTCAAAATTAAGGTTCGTGAATTAAAATATTTCTTGCAACCCGTGATTTTTCCAGCAAATTTGTAAGTCTGTGACAGTACCTTTTTCCTGCAACCCACTATTTTTTTCAGCAACTTGCGTCTTTTCCTACAACCCATGTCTTTTTTCCCTGCAACCCATGTCTCCTTTTCCTACAAGCCATCAAAATCATGGATAAATTGCATTTTTATGCAGTCAGCCACACTGTCAAATGCAAGAAAAAAAAATGAACCATGTCCGATTCCACAGGGATTCCAAGCCATATCTGATTCCAGGATGTACTGTACCCGAAATTGGCAGGTAAACCCGACGACTCAGTAACTTAGGATTTCATGTATGTTTTAACCTTTAACTTTCATAGCTTTTTAAATCACAGCTGTATTGCTTTTAGAAAATGTTGTATTTGCTAGTAGTTAATTTTTTTTAATTAAAAGTTTATTTTTATCTTTTTAAAATTTGGTTTAAATTAGCATTATATAATTTCATTTTTATAAATTAGCTTCTTGTTACATTTATATATACATATTATATTTTATTCATATAATTGGTTTACACACACACACACTCTCATATATCTTAAATATATCTATTTGAAAGATGCAAAGATATACGAATCTTGAAGCACACATATTGTTTGTCACATTGGTATGATAAGTGCCTTGAGGTTAACATCTATTGATGTTTTTTTAGATAACTATCTGAGCTAATAATAAAACCAATTGTCCCTATCTAATAAAGTAAGCCCTGTAGGTCAGTTCACAAGTTGAGATTTCTTCAAGGCCTTCCTGTGATGAATGGGATGAAGAGACAAGCAAATTAAAAGAGCCCACTCCCAAGTCTCCGTTACCAATTTGGTCAGGAAATCCCAGATCCATGTCCAGTTGGAACCTGGTCTAGATCTTGGTTTGTATAGCCTTTGGGACCATCTGGGGTTCTGTCAAATGGACCTCTATTTGGCTGTCTCTGCTGTAGGACAAACCTAGGGAAATTTGGGTCCCTTTGGCATGAAGGATTTGAAAAATGAAGCAAATAAGTTTTACTATGGATTTATTTGCTTCAAATGAAAATTTTCCCTGGCACTTTGATACAAATGTAAGGCCAGGAAATGGACTGCAAAATGAAATTGCAAATGGAAGAGTGAAACCTAATTCTCATTCACTTGAAAATATGATGCAAAGTACATATTTATCAACAATAAAATAACTATTCAGTTCGTATTCAAGATGACTGTTCAGTTTCTAATGTATCTAGATAATATTATAAAATATCATGATACTATTATTGTTTACACCTAGGATTAATGTAATAGTGTTACAATTTTTTGTTCTACTGGTTAACAAGTCTGCAGCATGACTAGCTTCATGAAAGTAATGAGGCTATATGATAGAGAAAATGGGTGATGATGTGCAAAGCTTCTTCAAGGATCAGACTGAGATGCCAATTAGAAAACTGACATCTAGACATAGAATCAATCACCACTTGAGAGGCACCTTCCACCACAAGCTCTAAGGGATCAAGAAGAGGTTAATTTGAGGCCTTGTGCTAAAGTAATCATGTCTGCTCTATTGTTTGGGTATATGGCCAAGAGAAAAGAGCAAGCATGTACGCATGAACCATCACATCCTGAATAATACCTCCAGTTCTGGCCTAGCTGGGATTACCTCTATAGGCACCATCATAATTAAGTTTGAAGGAACCCAAAGAAGGGTATTCCATTACATTCATATGACTAGAATTAGCTTTCTTATGGCTTACTCTTTTATTTGTGGATGGTTAGACATTATGAATATCTGTGGGCATTTCACTCCTTTTCAAATTGTTTTTGTCTTTTTATATTTCAAATTGTTTTTGTCTTTTTATATCAACAAAATCAAATGTTAAAACCTTTAAAACTCAATTTTATAGAATTTAATTGCTTTAATCTGTTATGGGCAGTTTTATCTCTGCACAATTCTTTCCAACAAAAGTTCATCTTTTCTCCATTATTTCTTTGTTGTAATAAAGGCTATATACCTGGTAGAGGGAAACCACCACCTACATTTCCATGTAACATAAATAACGTTATATCTTGTAGCATTTTATTTAGTATTAAATACATAGAGCTTGAAGCTTCAGAACTATTAAAGGAAGATATTCAGGCACATGCCATTTTGCTTGACGTTTTCCCTATGTGATGGCAGTATGTATCATTTCTAAATTCCATATTTTTGAAACTATCTTACCATAATCTTCGTGGGTTCTATTCCTAAATTCTATTTCTAATGCTCTAATCTGTAAAA
The DNA here is from genome assembly GCA_007258455.2 of Sequoia sempervirens. Classification (NCBI taxonomy): domain Eukaryota; kingdom Viridiplantae; phylum Streptophyta; class Pinopsida; order Cupressales; family Cupressaceae; genus Sequoia; species Sequoia sempervirens. The sequence continues at coordinate 61,732,567 of VDFB02047397.1, read as the reverse complement.
TTCTAAATACTATTCATCAAATGATCTTATGATGCTAGAGTTATGTCATCTTTATAGGTGAACCGAAAATTCAGTAAATGTCTCTGACAACAATTTCACTTTCCTGAAACAAATAGTTGAATCTTGGATGATAGATAATTAGTAGTCCAATGAACTGTGTTTTAGCATGGGTAAAATTTCTTTATACCTGAAGGTTGACATTAAAAAAGTGAAGTTCAGAGAAGAGCATTTGCTTTCCATGCACCAAAAATGAGATAGAAGTTTTATCTCTTCTTACAAACATGAAGCCTATCATCTAAATCACTGTTTCCCTTATGCAATTCATTAAGGAAAATATAAATATCGATTTCTGCCATTTGTGATGTTTAAATATGAGAAATTGGGCTATATACAACCTTTTATTTGGATCCTTTTGAGATTCCTTGACATTAATTATTTTGATACTTCACATATCTTAAAGTATAATATTATTCCCTGAATATTTTGCATTTTGCAGGCTTTTCTGTACAGTCTCATGATGCCTAAATTGAAGTCATGCAATGATTCTTTTTGTTTTCTTTGGTGTTTTTAAAGTTTGTAACCGTGTTCTGACTTAATGCTTACTGTGCAGTTTCTAAATCTTGTGCAATAGCATGGCTACGATTGATGAGCAATTATATCCAATTGCTATTCTTATAGACGAACTTAAAAATGAAGACATTCAGTTACGACTAAACTTCACACAAAAGCTTTCAACAATTGCTCGTGCTCTTGGTGAAGAGAGGGCAAGGAAGGAACTAATACCATTTTTGAGTGAAAACAATGATGATCATGATGAGGTTTTACTGATAATGGCCGAAGAATTGGGAGTTTTTATTTCTTATGTTGGTAGAGTTGACTATGCTCATGTTTTGCTGCCTCCTTTGGAAAGTCTTTGTACAGTAGAGGAGACCTGTGTGAGAGCTAAAGCTGTTGAATCACTATGCCGAATTGGTTCTCAGGTGAACGAGGGCGATTTGATCGATTGGTTTATTCCACTTGTGAAGGTAAAATCTTTATATGCAGTTTGTATAATTTATAAATAATAAACGTACTTTTATCTTGAATATGCAATTTAGTAACTTGAATGTTTTTGTTGTTTTATTAATTCAACTTGGTGTTTGCTTTTTGATGTGTGTCTGTATTGCTTTCCCTTTGGCATTGTAGATGTGTCTTATTCTGTCACACTTTAAGTCTAAAAAAGTGATGAGCTTGTGTGATATATGGTGCTTACTCCATGCTTTTACAGAATCTAAAATTCTGTTAATTTTTTTAGTCTTTTAATAAGGGAAATTATATTCCTATTCATTCAAAATACCTGCCCAGCTATACCTGACAGAGGGTTGTGCCTGTAGACAAACCAGATTTCATGTATTCCAATGCACTCTTTTTAAATTTTATGTAAACAGATTTCCTTATAAAGGGCCTGATGGGGAGATCTTAGTTAATGATTCAGACTCTTATATTTGAGCTTAATGGGATTACATCTGCAAAGATTAAAAACTAGACTATATTTTTAATCCATTTGGCTGGCCCATCACACAACCGAGATGGATTGCTATTGCTTCTTTTATATCAGGTTTATCATTGAAAATATGTCTTCCAAAACTTAAGTCAAGCATAGTAATATCAACAGTATGAACATTGTCAATCTAGCAGGCATAACTGAGTGGTAAAGTTAGAGTGTTATCACAGCGAAGGTCTATGTTCAATTCCTCTCTGGAATTGCTGGGCAAGCATTCTCTTGCATTAATGCAGTGAAAGTCCACACTATGTGTGTTTGGGGACCAGGCCCTGTTTGTGTGCAGTGGTCCATGGAGTTGGTAAACATTCATTGACATTTGTCAAAAAAAAACCATCTGTTAGAACACTAAGGCTTTTCCCAACCTACTGTTAAACAAGGCAGCAGCATTGAAGTTGCTTTTAGAGTTGAATCATCAAATTGGTTGGTGCAATTGTCTTAAAGAGTTTAAGAGTGCAGGTTCAATCATGGCCTTAAAGCAAGACAGACAGTTCAGCTTACAACAAAACAATAGATGATGGAATCTTATATGTTTCCTCATGTCTTTGCGGACAGTTTAGTTTTATAACATGCTTTTCGTAGAACTGCATGTGCCCATAAAATTGGCTCTACAGAATCAGCCCATGACATCTTACTTAAAAAATAGTCACAGTTTAAAGTACCATAATCTGTGTTACCGGGTTTGCCCCTGCCAGCCCCTGGTTTGGGTTTGGTTCAGTCCTGGTTCGGATCCTGGGCCGATTTTGCCTTTGGGTTCGATCAGGATCCTGCAAAAAGTGGTCTGGTTCACCCAGGAGGATCCCAAACGAACCCGGGCAGAACCCAAACATACCAAGGCAGAACCTGCGCGCCCAGCCGACCAAAAAGTGACTTTTTTAGCATTTTTTAAATGTTTTTTGGAGTTTGACTTTGACCCACGCCCAAGGGAACCCTAAAAGTGACCTCTAAATCACTCTAAACACCTAAACTACCTCATTCTTATTCATTTGTTTTGCAAGCAAGCATTTTCATTCCAAGAGGCTAAGCATTCATTTTTGCTTGTTGGATTGACAGAAGGAGTTGAAGATTGATCATTGAAGCTTCTACAAACTATTGCATTGCCATTCCTACACATTTGCAAAAAGAGCGGAGAACTTAGTATATGTGCATTCCAACTTGCCATTCTCAAAAAGAGCAGAGAACTTAGTATATGTGCATTCCAACTTGCGTCTCCTTTCACACAAACAACGCGACTACAAGGAAGGGGAGACAAAGTTGCGGGATATAGAGCCAGAGCATACTCACTTGGATGCTTCCACTTCCCACCATATTGCATATGAGGAGTCCGATATCCAGCAGCAGCATGGGCACAATAGTAGTGCTAGTGACGATGCCATTGGCACTACTTGTGATTCATCTAGTCTTCCTACATCATCTAATGTCAATGTTGATATTGATATTGATGATTTAGATAATCCATATGATGATTAAAACTTTAAAAGTGTTGTAATATTGAACTTGAAGTTTTAACGATGAATATTTATCATGCATGTTTTAAATGACATTCAAGTTTAGGGTGGTTTTGTTGTTTATATGATGTTATGTGATATTTTAATCCTAATTCATGCTTCTAGGCTGTGTGTGTGTGTGTGTGTGTGTGTGTGTGTGTGTGTATGTATAAATACATACATACATATATATATATGTGTGTGTGTGTGTGTATGTATGTATTACATACACACACACACACACATATATATTAATATATTTATATATATATATATATATATGTGTAGTGTGTGTATGTGTACATACATACATACATACATACACATACATGTATATATATATATAATTTTTACATGTTTTTTGTAATAACAAACCCAAAACGAACCGAACCCCACCGCCTCCCCCATCCCCCCTCCCCCTCCAAAAAACATTTTACCTGAACCAGAACCAGTACCGGAACCGGCTACTTAGTTAATATTTAAATGTCCCAAGATAAATTTGAAAAATTAAATTCCATCAAGGACATCGATAAATATTAAAATTATTATTTCCTTATTAATTTACCTTAGCCCGGGAAACATTGGAATTGAGCTATTTGTTGCCTGAATTAATTTAATTTAAAAAAGGGAACATGACATGTCTCCATCACTGTAACCGTACCCATAACCCTACATCTCCAGGTGACTGGATAATACCAATATGACCCTCCCACTATAATCCTCCAGTTTGAACATCCTTAGCAAACTTTACTAATCATAATATTCTGTATGTTTCAGAAATTGGTATGCTGATTTAAATCACAGAAAATGTTTTTCTTTCACCCCATTTCAGTCATTTGGAATAAAATCATCTGTACTAATTATGGCTGAAAATTTATCAAACAATTGCAGTACTAGACATGTAAATGTCAACTTCAGAAAATCCATGAAACGGCAAAAACATACAATATTCAGTTACCTTTTGTGATTGAATTTCTCACTGAAAGGCATTTTGTTCATTAAATGCTGAGCTAAACATATATATCAATTAACACAGACATACTTTCCCTACACCAGCAGGTATACCACTTGACCTGTACTGAATGCATCAGCCAGGCCTGAAATAGAGGGAACATAACCTTCACAAATAGAAAGATTTAATTCACTATTTTCGTGGCTACTGAGTGCCCATGTTAGTGTGTAATAGAATCACTTACAACAACCAATTCTTTGCAGGCTGTAAAATTTTCAAGCTTCCTAATTAAAAGGGAAAGCAAAATGAAAATGCAATGAAGGATGCTTACCTGGAAAAATACAGCCTCCCCATGATTGCATGCAGCACATCGTACAGTTTTAGTGCGAGGAAGTGTGGGATCACTAGCCACATCCTGCAAAACTTGTGTACGCTCACCTGCAGAGTGATGTATCTCATTTCGATAAACACAATTGTTTTCTGCAGGCTCCTGCACAGAATTTGAGTTGAGTCGTGCAAACAAGAAAAGAGTAAAAAATTCAATTCAGCGTTTAAAACAGAACCCCCATACAGCAAGCATATCCAAGGGCTTGTGGTGTAACGATAATATAGGGGGCACTTGTAAGAGCATGAGCCAGGTTGAAATCCATTAGACTGTGATAAGGCAGCTTATGTGATACATCGATGCATCATTCATATGTTTACACAGTGGAACTAAACGCATTTTCTGTGTTAAAGTGCAAGGTTTCTATGCTTTTAGGGTAAGATGCAGGTCAAGAATTTAATCCTAATATATCAAAACCACTTTCCTGAGTGGATAAAGAAAAAGGAAAAACATCCTATGTTGATTGTCTGCACTGAAAAGCTAAGCTGAAATTAATGCGTGGGTAATTACTGACCTGGTGATCACAGTTCCTACAAGCATAGAGCAAGATCTTCTGTTCCTTGTCATCCTTTGGGTACAGTATATTGTTACTGCATACAGCTAACTATACAATGAGTTGTAACCCCTTTGCATAAAACTAAAACAATGCTTGAGAGATACAGTCAGAAACATAAACAAATTAACATGTTTAAAAAAAAACACTTATCAAAGCTGAATATCTTAGGAAAAGATAACTGGGATGGTTTTTAAGGAAAGTAGCAAAGTGGGTACTATACCATTCTCTGCAAAATTTCATGGTACTCATGATTGCAGCTTGTTGGTATTAACACTCTGCAAAACTGATCTTTCCTGTGTTTTGTAGAAGCTTCCAAGCCAAGGCAATTTTACAAATGCTGCTACGTCAACTGAAAGGATGCGAATAGGGTGTGCATGTACATATATTTTTTAATTTTAAGGATAGCCACGTGTAAGTTCAACTATGGGATACAAGGGTTTTAATTTAGGGTTTATTAAGTTTCTAGAGATAACCCGAACCCAAAAAGTCACGAGGGAGAGCCAAAGAGTCGGCCCAAGCACTCCCAAGTATGTCACAATACCTAGGGGAAATGAGATAAAACTTCGAAGAATGGCTTCACAAGGGTATATTTTGTATAGATGTATAATTTGGAATAATAAAATATATAAATGGAATTTTAATTTAGGAAATCAAATGTAAAGAATAAAGATATTTGTTTTAAAATAGTGGTGAATAATATATTTGGTATCTTATTAATTTTATGTTTTGAATATGAAAGTATATGTTCTTTGATTGTATCTTATTTTAGGATTAGAATAATTTGAGTTTTGTCTTAGGTTGAATCTTTTGGGTATAAAATCTTGTATATGTAAATTTACTCTAATGCATGAAGGTGATTTGCAACTCTGAAAGTGATCCTACGTACAATGGAACTCTTCAATGTGTCTTACTTGAAACTATGTTTTGTGTTGTTTGTTAAGGATTGGTGTATTAAAAATACCTTGGAAAATTTGTCAAATCACAAGGGCCAAATTCTCCTAGATTGAGCCACTTTATTGGACTAGCTTTATAGTTGTGAAAGTGGTTAAGACAACACTCTTTATTCATGCAAATATCCTACAATGATTTGATGTAGAATTAGGTTCATTTTAGTGCTCCAAAGGAAGGTGTTTTGAGAATGATAAATATATAAGAATGTGCAAATGTAGATAATATAGGGTTGAAAACATGGGAAGGTGTAAGTGGGGATGGGTGAAGGATTGAGGAATGAGCCTAACTTTCCATAAAAGTGTGTCATTTGTCAATATGTAATTATATTAAGTCATTCCATCAAAATGGACCCAAGTAAATGGGAATTGGCATGTGTATGCAAATTTCACCATTCCCCACTTTCAGGTACATGAGAATCTTATCATGAACATGTATCTTAAAGTAAATGAGCACTCACAAACGTACATGTAAAGTAAATATTCAAGTGTAAAAGGATATTGAGGTCCATGTAAAGTAATGGACCCCACTAAATCTCATTGTGTGTAGTTGTAGAAGAAGAGAGTAGGGTTAAAAAGATTTCACCCATATGAAAAGTGGTGATGGTAATACTTTGCCCACTGTGGTAGTTGTAGGATGACATGGCATATCATGTGTTGCCATGTCATGTGATCATAATCCATTTAAACATACTAATGAATCTTTGTATCAACACATGTGACTATTTGCAATCTCAACAAAGGAGTTCATTAGTGATAAGATATGATCCTCCTCCAATTAATTTACACATCCATGGAATGCAAGGAATTAGAGGAAAGGAAAAAATAAAACATGAGATGTAAATGTAAGCTAAGAATGTAAGGATATAAATCATGTAAAGTAATGAGTGTTATAGGTACATCAATGTGAAAGTTAGCTAAAACTTATAAGAATGAAAAGTATATGGGTTGGAGATAAATATGGAGTATAAATTTTATGCCTATTATAGGCAAGTGAAAATAGTGATATAACTCTTAATGGCCAAGAGCACTTATGTAAGTATGTATAACAGTAGGATAGCCATATGCCCCCATTGTGGAATTCCAGAGCATGAGCACATAATGGTTAAGGTAAGGTAATAAGTCCCTAGGGATGAGATTGATCTAGATGTATTATGACCAATAACCTTTGGGGGCACAAGCACATGGTAAAATATAGTAGGTGGGGAAGGATTTATGGTACCCCTAATGTAACAGAATAACCCATGGCAATACAATAAGAAATGGGGAAGCAAGGTGTCACCCAATATGACCATCAAGACATAATGTATGTCTGTATGAGATGTAAGTAATAAGCATGGGCACATAAGTGTAATCTAAGAACCACTTAATTGGCAGAAGAAGGAATTATTCTATACTGATAAGCTCATTGTTATTGTGATTTCATGCATATTATATTTTGTTTATTTATTCACTCTATTTACTATTCATCAATTGTGTCATCAAAGTTGTGATTTACTTACTATTAAATGTGTAATTGTGTTAATACATGTTATACATTATTAAATGTTCGATGTCCCATGTGTAGTGATAGTTAACATGTTAGTTACTCATTATGCTATGTAGTTTTGAATGTGTTCTCTACTTTTCTTTTCTTTTTCAGTAAGATGTTAAAATTCGACACTTTAAATGATGCATATAATGTCTTTTATAATTTTTTGTACTTCATAGAATAATTATTTTTATTGTTAGAGTAGTTTATTTTATTTGAAGATTATAAGCTCATTTGTTTACTATTTAGTTTAATTTATAATTTTAGATTCCTCTTTAATGAATTTACTTAGACCTGAGTATGTATGAATGTTAACTTGGGATTTAAGAACTCATAGACAAAGATTCTCAATTATCCCTCTTGCATATAGCCTTTGGACACCACCTTGGACAAGAAAATATTTATTAATTAAAGTGAAATAATTCAATGAGATCTCGTCACCATGGTTTTCAATTCATCATAAATCTACAAAACCACAGAAAGTATAAGGTCCTATTGCAACCAAAAGAATAAACACTTTTTAGAAATGCACTCCCTCTATACATAATCATTAGCTCTGATATGAAATATTGTTAAATAAAGGTGAAGAAATCTTACAATGATTTTTTTCCAAAGGAAGCAAATTTAATTATAATTATCCAACATTAGATTATCTATAAAAGATTAAGTGTGAAGTATAAATCATCAAACTATAGTAAAGAAACACATAACACTAGATTTATGTATAAAATCCATTTTGAAAAAACTCCACCATCACAAAGATGATCAAGAATGTATTAATCTTAAAGTAGAAATTAATATGCAACACTTTAACTCTCTTCAATCTAGTAACACTCTAGAAGCACTTATATACTTGTAAAATAACATAATGAAGCTATTATCTCATGCCTCCAATATATAGAGAAATGAGAGAGGAATACCATAAATAATTTTCCAAAGTAATATACCATCAATTCATGGTAAAATTTAAAAACTCACATGTCCAAAATGAAGAGGATCTTTTGAGAATAGTAAGTGTAACTCCTAATGTGACATGAATAGCAAAAGTAACCTTCATAATAATAATAGACAACATCTTTGACTTGTAAATCCTCTATAATGGCACACTTCACAGTGTAGTAATCCAAATTCACCTCCATGCATGCATGTGGACCCCACTAATAATGTAAGATGCTTCACTATTCAATTTTAACATCCAAGTTGAGGAATCTACTAAAATACCTTTTATAGTTGTCATAATTTGTTTCACCTCCATTGTGAATGCCATTACAACTAAGATTATAAGTAAAAAATGAGAATAAGAATAAAATAATACATCTCCACAACATATGTGTTTAAGTACACATTCCAAGATTGTTATAGATGTATAAGATAATACATTATGGTTACAATTAAATATCACAATATCCTAACAATTTCTTGGTCATGTAGTTCGCTTAGAGGGAAATCTTAATAATGAGACCAATTTTACATATTATATAATCTCCCTTCACTAATGACACCATTCAATGAGTGTTCCTTTCTTGTAGAATAGTGTAATGGTGAAAATGTATACTTTGCCTTTTTTTGTTTGTTTTGGACTCATTTTTATCAAACTTATGCAAATACAACAGAATAAGTGACAATTTTCTATCTAAGAGATGACGAATAACTCAAACCTTGCCTAATCCTAGGTATTGATCTTGATCCTTAGTTTTCACTTCCTATGTCATATTCATAATTTGCAAGATTGATTTAAGATTAATCCATGATTTGCTAAAATGACCCTTAAAATTTTATTTTTATATTTTAATTTAAGGGTGACTTTATCCTTCAAACTATTCATTGTTTATTGATTCAAAATGTGAAATGTTTCACTTTCTCACCTTTGAATTTTAATTTACAGTATAACCCTAGTTTTCTTTTCAAACACCTAGACATTTATGGTCACACCTAAAATTCACAAGATAATCTCATAGCTATATTCATTTGAGAATTGATCAAAATATTTAGCATTGCATTTATTGCTTATGTCATCATCAAGGATATCTCTTACATGCTTTCCTACTATTTTTAATCATTTACAAAAACCATTGACTCTTCATCCTATGGGTTTAATCAAGGGGAGAGATATTCCTTGTTGATAAATTCTTGACCACAAAACCAAGTTTTTTATCTAAACAATAGTTAAAAATATCAAGACTATTATGAAAGGTGTCTCAACCTTTCTTCTAATGTTAAGAATATAAAATTTAACTTTTAGACTATGAAACAAAAAAAAAACATAATTAATGGGCTATTAAGTTGGTTTTTGGCCAAACTAAAAAATTTAGGTTGTTGAACATTACTTCTAGGGATTCCTATTCCATAAATGTTTTTGACTTCTAATTTTTTTTTAAAATATGACCCAATAGCCTCCCCAATCAAAAGTTATGGCCTCTAGAAGTTGGGCATCCCACATCGGAAATGCAAAAATATTTAGGGCACAAAGAAGAGCTATACGAAGGAGTTATACTTGTTGACCAACTTATGATTTTTGTTATGACACATCATAAGACATCTTTGAATGGAGATATGGATCCAAAATGGAATGACCAATTTGAAGAGTAGATTATGATGATTTTATGATAAGTAGATAGGATATTATATTTTTAGCTTATGGACTCATCTTGGATTTAGAGTGTTGGATTTCTAATTATAAATTTGGGCACCACATTTTAGGTGGTTTTAACTTGTGGTTTCCTAATTACCATTTGATGGTTTTATATGTTTCTACTCTAATTTATTGGGTGCCTGAGATGGAGGTTTTGAAAGTTCATTTGTAGGCATTATTATGATACTAAAATTTCTCTACAGATGTGTGTTGGTGAAATTATCATATAAGGGAATGTCCTTGAGATTGTATTATAACATTTTTTGTTGATAATTTAACTCATGCTTTGGAGTATGGATTTTCCTCCCAAAATGGTTTTCACACATACACCTATGTTGTGGTATATTTTTTTTATGTTTTATATGTTTCTCCTTTTTGTAATTGTAAAAAATTGAAATATGCACAATATTATCCTTTAATATTAGTTTAGGAAGCATTGTATCTGATGAAAATGGAGACTCTCCCTTTCAAATCTGATTACAAACACACAAAATATGTTATGCAAGAAGGTTGCAAATACATATGAAGAATTGAAAATGAAAGAGAAATCTGCAACTTTATTTCATTCAAATATGCAAATGGTTTACATCAAAATGAAGCTCATGGAATCCTCTTCAATCCTACATGCAACACCTGCAACAAATGTGTCTTTAGCAATTTGGCAGCATCTAGGTATGCAAACTTAACTTCTCCAAATCCCCCCTCTCCAAATGAAAAGGCATCAATAAATAGATATTGAGAAAAGAGAATACAATCCATGGTTTCACAAAACAACCTCCTGAAACCACCTTGAGAAATCCATGCCCAACCTAGGGAGTTACAAAATATGCCAATAGAAATGAATTCCAATGCATGTCATCCTTCTCATGGGCATCTAAACTTTGACTGATCATATTTGGGTGGTTATGACATCTTACAACCTCTTACAAATTCCTTACAGCTTTTTGGTTACACTTTGCATGCAAATACATGCAAGATTATTTGCATCCCACCTTATGACAATTCATGACACTTGTACATGCAAAACATGCCAAAATCACTAAAAGAAAAAACTACTTGTCCTCATCCTAAAGTGGACGCCCAAAAGGAATATTCCTCCACTAGATGCTTCTACTGCTTTACTGAGGCCTATTTCCCATCAAATTTACATTTACTTTTTCACATCAAGGGAATTTACATTGTTGCAAACTAAAATATTATTCTCCTAACCTCTAAGCCCTTATTAAAACCAAATAAATCAAAATTACAATATTTTTGGTGATGCAAGATTGCTAGTACCCCTAGATGCTCCTACATCAGTATCCTATGCCCTTTCAAAGATATACTGAGAATGATTTCACTTATATATTTATATAGATCATATCTACATAGGTAGATTAGATCCATAATCATAAGGTTCATATTGACAATTGTGTAATTGATTTTAAAATCATGGAAATGACCCATAGGGACATACATAGAGTTTACAGATTCTAAAGTGTTCATCTGATTAGTCTTAGTTTTTTCTATTCAATAATGAATCACATATATCCATTTGTCATAAATTATTCATATAAAATTTATCGCTATGTATCATTGTTTTATTCTTTCAATTTACATGCATTTATTTGAGATATTTACTTGTCCCATGTCATTTATCTAGGGTAGAGTTCAAGTACTTATTTATTTATTTACTCTACATGTTTTATAAAGCTAGTCATCATTTTTTTGTTCATTTTGGCAAACCCATTTGCTCCAACACACCCTTTGGATTCCCAATTAGACTTTTATCTTGTAATTTTTATTGTTAATCTTCTAATCTTAGTCTAATTGTTTTTCTAAGATCCATATTCAAATTTTCCCTTGGGTTATCAACGATTATAGTTATTGGTTTGATTTATAGCAAGAGTTAGCTAAAACCCTATTTACCTTTTATGAGAAGTGTTCACTTAAACCCTCACATAGATTTTAATTCCACAAATCATAATGAGAAATCTAATTTTGATCATGGTACATATGCAAATAAGAAATATGTCTCTTATAAGATAAATATATTTTTCAAATATTACTAAGTCTACTTCTCCTTCATAATTAGCCACATCTGTACACAATTTATTGAGTGGTACACCATTTGGTATAGATATTCTTCATGAAATTGGTATTATGAAGAATTCTAAATCTTTGCATGGTGGATATTTCCCCTTAGATTCGCATGCCCATTCTTCCATTGATTCTTTCACTATTACCATTTTGTGTGACCCTCACTACTCATGTTCCTTCTAGTGTTCTTACCACCTTTCCCTCCACTAGTGTTTGACTCACCTCTAACCAAGAAATTGCATCCTTTCCTCTCCTCCCACTAGTTTCATTCCTTTCTCCCATCCCACTTGCATTTAAAATGAAATTTATTCACCACTTTATGGTTTTGTGTCACCTTGCTTTAAGATGTACCATGATAAAGGTGACCCAAATACTCATTTATACATATTTAATATTGTATTTTTAGATTATTCTTATGATGAAAAACATTGGTTATTATTACTTCACACACTTATATGCTATGCTATTCAATGGTTTTATTCCTTGGATCCTGACTCTATTCATACTTTCAATCAACTAGCTACAACTTCCGTTCATCACTTTCAAGTGAATGTGGGTTTAAAGATACTAACTTAAATTTATTTGGATGTGCCCAAGGGTCTAACAAACACATGAATGATTATACCATTATATTTCAATCCCTTTGCACTAAAGTGAAAATGACATCTCCTTGATGATGAATTGTAAATTATCTTTTTAAGAGGTTATTACCTTAAATTCAAAAAATATATATTTGAACAATTATATTTCTTTCATGAAACTTTTCATTCATGTTAAGAATGTTTAACTCAATTTACTTGTGTCTAATGGTTTGAAATATGGGTAATAACATACATCTTCTACACCTTCTTATCCTTCTAAAATTTAAAAGTCCAATATCTTTCAAAAGGGTAATGATAATAAAGAAACCAAACCTAACACTAATCAAGTGGCTGTGTACTTCTAATGCTCTTTCTTTCAAGCATCTAGACACTCCAAAATTTTACAAGATTGAGTGTGCCTCGGTAGAATATGCTTCAATATTTGTTGAATATTAATTTGTTCACTCTTCTTCCTATTTTTCTTTTAGACCACTCTAGATGACTTCCAAAGGATATAACGAGAGTCCTTTGAAACTATCATAGTGCTAAGGGTCATTATACATATTTTTTAGAGTTCTCAAACAAGTTGTACAAGACTTGATTGACAATAAATATAATACATGTTGATAAATTAATGATGGGGGCAGTCATTCGATTATCATAAAAAATAAAAATTAACATATTTATACAAAAAAATCCCTCAAATATTCTTACAATATAGATTTGCATTAGATGCCCAAACACTTCACTAATTCCATGACCTACATGCACATGGACAAGGATACTATTGATGAACAACATGTTGGCTCTTCTTCCCTCACATAGACAAACGCTTTTGTGGGGATGACTCATGCTATGACTTCTCATACTATACCTCTACTTATTTCATTTTATAATGAGGATATCCCTCAAAAAAACTAGAATGAACCTTTATATGTTCATGGTCTTGCATATGTGGGTATCATTGTCAATCCAAAAAACTAGTTTAACATTTGCATGAAATAAAGTTTATATCATTTTAATTTTCAACTAGATATTTATGTGCATTCAAGTGTTCCTTTGAAGATGACTAATGGTATTCTTATTGCTACTTTAGGATGCATAATCTTACCTCTCCATGGGACTTAAGGAGATTGAAGTATTGTTTTATGTTATTCCATTTTCAATATATTTTATATCACTAGGAAGGAATTGGTTAGATGAGTTAGATATGGTTAATTATATGGTCCATCAATATTTTAAATAGGTTCATGGAGATATATTGTGGAAGTAAAAAGAGATTCATATATACCTATTGCTAAGTCAGTTCATTTCACTCTTGATAATTACATAGAATCTCTCATATAAATTCTCCATGAATGTAAGGAGAGGAGAATCGCATGGAAACTCATAATGAAGTTCCCTATGTGCACCAAGGTAAGGTTCATAAGTTATATCCTATGTATTTACAAAGAAGGAATCAAGAACATGTTGAAAAGAAAGATAAGGAGCACATAAAACCCTCTTTATTACCTCCTAAAGTTTATTGAGAATAGAAAACAACTTCAAATTATTGCCCACACCATGAGTGAAGCACAAGTAGAACATTTATTATTCTTCATATATACTAAAGCAAGGAATATTTCATCCCTATGCTCCAAAAATAATAATCAAGTAAGAAGTATCAATCCCATCAAGTTACATCTTCTAAAGTCCCTTCCTCCATATGGGTTTCGAAGAAAACTACTAATACTCAAAAATCTTATTAGCAAAGTATAACCAAGGGTAGAACACCCATTCCTATTGTTTGAATTATATTTAATAAGATAGATATATTATCACGATGAAATCTAATTACTTGAAAGTGATTGAAAACTACATAGTTGAGACAAAAATGATTTAATGGAAGATGATCCTTCCAATATTATTAGTTGAGATTTAGAGCTTCCACATTCTACATAAATTTTTATATACATTACTTCATTTAGAGGGCATCTCCCACCTGGGAGGCATATCCTTTATGAATTTTACCACTTTATACTATATTCATGATATATTTCTAGCATGTTCCATATGGTTCCAATGATTTTGATTACGCTTAAATTTTTATCATGTTTTGTTGACATGATATTTTCTTATGACTCTTAGACAGAATCCTAGGATCATCACACTCACATCTTATGATTAAATCATTAGCACATGTTTATGATAGCCACAACCATAATTTATGTTAGAATTCTTATGTAGTATATTTTTCATAACACTTATCATGATAATATCTAACACGAGTTTTTCTTAAAAAATACTTTATATAGTATTCATGTTATTTTCTCTATCACCCCAATTGGGGTGAACATTGGAGGAATCTTATTTCTTCTCATTATATGTTCTTTTATGAGCATACCTTAATATCTTTTTTTAGTGTCACATGAGGTTATCCTTACATTCTTACATGCTTATTAAACTTTACATTATTGATACCATGTTACATATTATTTTTTCTCACCTCTGATTTAAATGCATTCTTTACATGCAACTAATTAGAGGGGTCATCTAAGGGACCACTAGCATTCTTTCTTTAAGTATGTTGCAGTGACTAGTACATGACCAAGACCATTTTCAAATTGTAAAATTAGTTTATGCTCTAGGATAGCATCTATTGGTTTGTTGCTCCTAGGTGATGTCTTTGTTCCACCACAAGTAGAATATCTCAACACTTCTCCATTTTATCTTTATTTTTTTATTGTAGATAATATATTATTATTTTAGGTTCCTATATGATGCTAATCATTAATTTCTTTTTCTATGTATTTATCTATGTCCTTTTCATGAATGAATAAATTTCCTTTCATATTGGCTTCCTAATTTTTGTTTGACATGTATTTCCATGGTAGTTGGCCTAAAATCAAAGTAGGGGAAAATTGTAATGGTGAAAATTACATACCTTGCACTTTCCCCTTTGTTTTAGACACACTTTAACTCAATTATTCCTTATGCAATGAAAATGGTACAAGTGGAATGTTTTTTTTCTTAGATGAGATGAAATATTACATTAAACTTGTTAGATTCCATCTACATTAATTCCTTGGTGTTGGTCCTAATCCTTAATTTCCATTTTTCTACCTTGGGTCAAATTTGTGATTTGCAAGATTGACTTAGATTGATCTTTCTATTCATGAAAATGACCCCTAAAATTTTAGTTTTCAAATTTCAATTTAAGGCTAACCTAACTCTTCTGAATAACCATTGCATTTCGACTTAATGTAAAGTACTAACCCTTCTATGAAGTAAAAATTATAATTTTACACCAAACGGGTATATAAACAAGTAACAAACCATTGCAATAAAAAAAATTATTTTCTTTATTGATAATTTCCAATCAAGTTGCATAACATATTACAACATGAATTCCTTTTCATTTCATATAATACATCAATGTAAGAAAACATACATTTACAAACATAACTCAAATATCTTTAGAACAAATAGTTGTAAGACGGTCCAGGATCCTTCCTTTCAAATCTTGATTCTTTTGTTGCCTATTGTGGAGGAGAAGCATCACTCATGCACTTTTTCACCAACCATGGACTCATAATGCGGTCCCCCACACATCTATCTTCCTCTAGATGGCCCTTCCCTTGAACAAAGAGATTGGTAGAGTAACCGATAACGAAAACCAACTGAGCATAGTGTTGTGTCCTAAATAACTAGATCTTATAATCCCACAATCTCTATCTAGCATGTAATACTAGATCACGGTGAACTGACAGTGGAGCCAAAGGTCATCACACTACTTTGGCCAAAGTGTTTCATTTAGTATGTTCTACTGAGGGTCATCTATCACATATACTACTCAGGGCTGATTTGACTTAAGGCTATCTTAAGCTACGCATAGGTATTTCCTTCAATGGATAGTCCATCATCCCAGATAATCTACAACCATATTAATCTACTAAGAATAAACCTACTTAACTAGTAAGTACACAAGCAAGTTATTTTCGTTCAATGGATAGTCCTTCATTCCAAAGATAACCTATATACTTGGTTAACCCTACATACTTATAAGTATTTAGACCTCCTCCCATATTGGATAACCTCTCTTAGGAGTAAACACAAGATTTCCTAGTTAAATCAATAACTTAGCTAAATACACCATATGTGTTTTTCATGTTCAATCATACCTAGTGTATAATACTGATGATAAACACCCATCTCCTATTATGGAGTACTTAAAAACACAATATGAAAACATCATAATAGCTTCAACTTCCTTTTCAAAATAATCTACATTCCCTAATGCATATATTGGAAAAGACATCTCAACCATGCATGTAAGACACATCAATCAAAGTAAAATAACAAAGATGAAGAGATCCTCATGCCTTTTATCGCATATCCAACTAAAGACAACAATGTAGCCCTCTCCAACAATAATTAGCTTGACAACCAACTTCTCACAAACAACTCTATCTCACTTGTTGAAAGCTTACTTCACTCAATAGCAATGCTACCTCTTTCTCACAATAGAACACTCTATTTCTCACTCATATAATAAGACAAGTATGACTGGTAATAACTCAAAAATAATGATCTACAAAATATGTATAATCTCTTGGAAAGAATGTGTCCCTCACAAATTAAATGGTTTAGCTATTTATAGAACAAACAAGCAACCTTAAAGCCTAAAGATCAAGAATGTTAATGGATAGCAAGTTTCATGCAAAGCAACACATGAAATATATTAGAAAGGTAGCAAATTCTCAAGTTAATACTTAGCTTATTCACCTACAGGTCAACTTGTTTTCTTGACAACAATCCAAAGGTTAACTCAATCAGCACATGCATAATTTGAATTGTTATTTAGAAAAGACTTCTACAACAAATCAAACACAAAGGTGATGCCAATTCCTATTCTATTTCCTTCACATTTGGCGCCATAAAACTCAGTCAACTTCCAAATTATGACATGTTTCTATCAACCCATCTGGTAAATGAATTGACATAAGTAGTTAAATACGTAAGACAAAGTCAAGCATGGTCTCATTCAAGACATTGACCAAGTCAAACATTCTACAACCAACTATATCAAAAGTAATGCCACACCATATAGCGTGTTCTATTTACTATGATAATCAGTTTCCACTAGCAGTCATAAGCTATTAAATCGACTTTCATTGACATGGTCAATATTGACCTTCATTCCATAGTCTCTATCAACTATAAAACAACCTTTATATAATCTACTTTAATAAATAAGAGATAGTCGAATTCTAATAACACACACACACACACACACACACACACACACACACACACACACACACACATATATATCGCAAGCTTATAATGTAAGCATACATTATAAAATAATGTAAGCATACATTCAATATATATATATATATATATATATATATATATATATATATATCGAATGTATATATACACACACATATAGATGAGTATAGGCAAGATAGTATATAATAAACACATTATACTAGATGTATGCATATATATATATATATATATATGTATGTATATGCCTCTATGTACACGTATATGTAGGTATATCATATCGATGTATCTGTATGAGCATGTCCATTCACCAACGGATGTGTGTATCAATATATATATATATATACATGTATATACTATACACATATATATGTGTTCACATCCTATTCACATATAGCTAATCATGATTACCATCATATTGATAAGTGTTTATGTGTGGTATATGTATACATGTGCATATATATAAACATACTTCCATGTACATCCCACTTGTCAATATAATTGTAACAGCACAAGAAAGATCTCAAAAGCTCAAATAGATAAACATCACCCAATGCATGCAGAAGTAAACAAGACCCTCAAATGTAGACATACGACTAGGGATGACTTACCTATTACCCACAAACTAACTCAAATCAATCTTTCTAATGTGGTGTGTGTATATGCTCAAATAGTTTACTTTTACCAGTTACCTGACCAAGATCTTCTCCTGAGTGATACTTCCCCTCTGCCTAAAGGAATGGAACAAGTACCTGCATCCACTAACACATGTACATGACAATCAATTGTTCATAACATATGCGGTATACATAATCATCTCCAAAGATAATAATTCAATAACATTTCATTCACTTATATGCAGTATTTCACCATCAATAACATCTACTGAGATAACATCAAATGAGACAATCGTCATATGA
Source organism: Sequoia sempervirens (assembly GCA_007258455.2). Lineage (NCBI taxonomy): Eukaryota > Viridiplantae > Streptophyta > Pinopsida > Cupressales > Cupressaceae > Sequoia > Sequoia sempervirens. The sequence goes on along the minus strand of VDFB02047397.1, from coordinate 61,713,686 downwards.
GATAACATTCATATTGATAACAAGGTACAAGCATACTTTATTCATCTCCAGAATTCACATTTCATTCAAATTTACCCTATGTAGTAATAGTAAATAGTAACTCTACATTTGGGGTGTAACATACTCCCCCCTTATGAATCATCAGCCTCGACAACCTAAGGTATTATTAAAACATAACAACTAACAACACATCATTCAAACATTCTCATAAGCACTAAGAATATGAGATTTTTTTTGTTGAATTTATGCATAGTCCTCCCAAGTAGCCGAGTCTTCTACGTACTGGTCCCACTGGACTTTGCACTGCAAGACTTCTCTGGTATGCAAGCGTAGCTTACGTGTTCCTAGCACCTTAATGGGCTCGAGAGTTACTACTCCGTGGTCTCATACCTGTAAAGCAATCCAATCAATTACATGATTATCCCCTGGTATATGCTTTTTAAGGTAGGACACATGCTAGAAGACATTATGCATTCTTGCAAGAGCTGGTGGCAACACAATATGATAGGCTCCTGGATTCACTTCCTCTAGAATCTAAAAAGGTCCAATGTAATGCGGGGCTAACTTAGAAGACTTTCCAAATTTAATAGAGCTTTTGTGAGGTTTCACTCTCAACAATACTTTGTCACCTAAGGAAAAATTACGAGGCACTCTCTTAGCGTCAGCATAGTTTTTCTGTCGATCGTTAGCTTCAACTAACCTTTGCTTGACAATCTTAACTTGTTCATCCAATCTTAACTTGTTCGTCCATTTCAGCCAACATTTCTGGTCCAAGACTTACTCGATCCTCAAGTTTATCCCAACTTATAGGAGATTGACACTTTCAACCATACAAAACTTCGAATGGAGCCATTTTTATTGCAAAATGATAAGAGTTATTGTAAGCAAAATCAAATAAGGGTAAGTAATCCTCCCACTTGTACTATCGATCCATGCAATACATCCCAAGTAGATCTTCCACTACTTGATTTACCCTTTCTGTTTTCCCATTTGTTTCTAGATGATATGCTAAGATAATATTTAACTAAGTCCCTAGTGCAGAAAATAAGGTTTGCCAAAACCTATAAGTGACTCATGCATCTCCATCTGAAATAATCTTTTCAAGAATTCCATGCAATCTTGTTGGTGTAAATAAAGTCTTGTACCTAGTTCATTCATTACTAGGGGACTTATTTACACATGTTAAGTTTACTTAGGTCATAGGAAGGAATCTTTCTAGAAGGTGTTAGTTGTCATTAGTTGTTATCTTATCTTTTGACTTGTAGCACATGTGAACCTAGGTAAGTGTGATGAGTTGTCTCGTGTCGTATGATTAAGACACTTGTCATAATCCTATGACATCTTACATCTCACCTTGGCTATATAACCAAGGGGTCTCTCTCATTGTAAGATATCATCTCATATAATTGAATCATATTGATAAGAATACAGTTTATTCTTGTCATATTCATATTCTCTCTTTTGTGCTTTCCATTTGGACTCTAGATCCTAGCAGCCATAGCCGATTCTTACATGGTATCATAGTGGGTTGGGTGCCATTGGAGAGTCTTTTTTTTTAAGAGAGATACCAGATTTGGGGGTGTTCCATTTTGTGGCTCTTTATTGCAGGTTCATATTGGATCTTTTTGGTGCAAATCTAAGCCCACCATTGCGTCTGGAAGGTTCAAGAAAGTCAAATTTTCCTTTTGTTTCATCCAAATCGGACATATGAGGTCAAATCTATGAGGGTTTGAAGCTGAAAAGTGGTTGCCAAATCCATAAGGTAGCTAAAATTTTGGAGCATTTTGGGTCAAATTTGACCTTGCCATCGCGTCCAAAAAGGCCAAAAACCCTAAGATTGATTGTCAATTTGTCCATTCTAAAGCAGTTGTCTGGTGAGGAAAAAACATTTTGCTCGGAGATCCGTACAGCCCCCTAGGTTGTCATAATTACTAGCAGTACAGTTTTTTAAAAAAGAAGATTAATTCGTGGAGAAATTTTGATTTTTTTTTTGAAAAATTTAATCCGCGATTAAATTCATTGTAAGAAAATTTTTGTATCAAAAAAATAGAAACCAAAAATCTGTAATATTTTTTTTGTTATTAAAGGTATTGCGGAGTATCTGCAATTCGCATGTACCCAAAGGTACGTGGTGACAAGCGGAGGCCACGTGGTGTACCATCGTGGCTCCCCGTGGCCCTATAAAACCTCCACTAGAAGGCATTGAAAATTCAATAACTGGCGAAAAAATCTCAGTCCAACGTCTTCAAAATCTGACCTCCATAATAAAATCCGACAATTTTTTTAAAGCAGGCAAATATTCCTTTTTTCGTACAACATATTCCAGATTCCTACGACACCAAAGATTCTGAGAAGATTCCTTGGCATATTTCGATCGGGTAAAGAATATTCCGGCTATGGGTGATTTTTGGCATGATGGGCATATGGACGCCAACTTTTATCCTGCAGATTGATGACATCATCATTTTCTAAAATAAATTTGCCCCCCTCACCATTGGGCTTTTTGATTTTGTAGTCCAACTTCAAAGTATCATATCTTGCTCATTTTGACTCCTTTTTTCAAGAAATTTTCTTTGATTTGGGCTAATTTTTCGCACTCTTCGTAGTGGTGCAATTAGAATTTGGTTTTGGTGTCCGGTGTTTCCAAAAATTGTGATGTAGGAGCATCCAATGGTGTAGGGAAATCTTGCATCACCAAAAAAAAAAATTGTTTTCTTTATTTTCTTTAGTTGTTTTGAGTCCCACGATGGCACTTAAGCGGTATAAGACTGTCAGGTGTCAAAAATAGTGAAAACAAACACTTATTATTTTTAGTAAATCGGCCAAAATGGGCTCGTATGGACGTGAAATTTTAACCCAAGGCGTAGAGATGAAAAACACTTTCAGTCGCAAAAGAATCACCTCAATACCCTACACGTTTTGGGAGAAATTAAAGTTTATGTCCTGGGAAATTTCTCCAATGCAGCTTCAAATTCAGATATCAAACTTTGGAGGCCCCAAAACAACTCAAAAAGTGGCTGAACCAACCTGTGATGGATTTTTGCATTGTAGAGCTCATTGAGAGCTTTTCGACGATATGCAATAATAGCAAATCAGACACCCAGATCAAAATTTATGGCCCCACGAAGTTGGTCCTCTAAAAAGAGAATTTCATAAAAATTTCTTCCTAGGCCAAAAATCAAACGGCGGGACTTTTGGCACCAAAACAAAAGGGGAAATTTGAACTTTCTAGAACATTCTAGGGTGGTTATTGGGGAAAAGAAAAAGGGTTAAGTGGGGGTTGTAGAAGGCGGCCCTGATAGTGCAAATTGTGGCTCCGAATAATAGTTTTTCTTTTTAGAGTTGATTTGTTGCAATGAATCAAACCCATGAGGCTGTTGCATGTAAGCTTTGAATTTGTAATTTCATTTTTCAAAAAATAATTGAAAGTGAATCATTTTTCTATCTCACATCTTTTGTGTTGGTATTTGTTGTTGTGATTTTGTGGGTTTTGGGCGGTGTGGCCCTCATCAAGTGGTATCAGAGTAGGAGTTCTTAAGCTTGTAACAGAGCGTCGAACGTGAGGTAGTTGTAGGACCTGTGAGTGTGGGTTGAGTTCAAGATGCCTCCAAGACTTGCCCCGAATGGCAAAGGTAGAGGTCGAGGTGGTGGAGGAAGAGGTCCACCAAGAGATGAAATCAGAGCCCTTAGAAGGCAATTAGAAACCTTGCAGCAAGAGGTTCAAAGAAGAGATGTGCAACACGACAGAGATGAGAGTGAAGATGAAACATAAGAGGAAATGGAAGAGGAAGAGTGAGATCCAATGGATCTTAGAGAAAGAAGATTGTTGCAAGCGATATAAAGCATTGGGAAGAGACCTAAAATGGAGGTTTCAACTTTTAGTGGAAATCTAAATCTTGAAGAATTGATTGATTGGATCAATGACTTGGAGGAATTTTTTGAGTTTGAGGAGATTGAAGATCCTCACAGAGTGAGGTTTGAAAAGACAAAATTGAAAGGTAAAATTTCTAGATGGGACAAAATGGTGTCAAAATTGAAGAAACAATTTATTCTAGTTGATTATGAATTGGAGTTGCTCAAGAAGATGTAGAGCTTGAGGCAAGGAACAAGGACAGTGAAAGAATACACAGAGGAATTTCACAAGGTCCTGATTCGAACAGGACATTTTGAGGCGAATAAAGAGAAAGTTGCCCATTATATTAACGAGTTGAAGCCAAGCATACAGGAAGAATTGTCACTGGTAAGAATGACCACCATTGAGGATGCTTATCAATTTTCTCTAAAGGTTGAAGAACGGTTGAATAAGAGGTTTGAGAACAAACAACGAGGTGGAGGTTGTGGACAAAAGACCGGTGGACAGTCATATGGAGGTCAAAATGAAGATCAAAAGAAGGGTGAAGGCTCCAGTTGCGACCAAAACTAGAAAGGAGATAACACCTATCGTCCTCATGATCAGAATATGGAGACCAGAGGAAGGGGAAGATCTGGATGAGGACTAGGAAGAGGAGGCTTCCGTGGAACCTATTTCCAATGTGGAGAAGAAGGACATAGATCCTATGAGTGTCCTCAACATCAAGGAAGGACAAATAGAAGACCTGAGGGTAATGCATGAGTTGCAAATGTTGATGAAGATGCTGAGTCTTCACATTCTGAGGATGTAGAAAGAGGAGAGGTTTTTGTTACTAGAAGAGCCTTGCTGAATGAGGAGAATGAGCCAACTCAAAGGAAGAATTTGTTTCACACCAGATGTAAGTGTGAAGGTAAAGTTTGCAATGTTATTATTGATGGAGGTAGTATTGATAACCTTGTTTTAGAAGAAATGGTTAGTAAGTTGCGGCTGGAGAGAAGAAGGCATCCAAAACCATACCAGATTGCTTGGTTGTAGAAGGACAATAAATCCTTGGTAAATGAACAATGTCTGGTAAAGTTCAAGATTGGGAATTACCATGATGAGGTATTATGTGATATTATGCCTATGGATGTTTGTCATATGTTGTTAGGTAGACTGTGGCAGTTTGATCAACGAGCAATACATGATGGACATGCCAACACCTATTCTTTGACAAAGGATGGAGTTCGTAATAAGTTGAAGCCCTTGAAAGAGGCAGAGGAAAAGTTATGCAGTAATGCAAGAATTTTTTTGGTTGATGGAAGAAAGTTCCTAGAAGGTATGAAGCATGAGCATATGTGTTTTGCATTGATCACTAGAGTTGATAAAGAAGATACTACTAAGGTACCTGTTGAGGTTTTAAATTTGTTGAATGAGTTTCAAGCTATTATTTTTGATAACATACCTGAAGGTTTGCCTCCTGTAAGAAAGATTAATCATCAGATAGATCCAATCCCTAGAGCTAGTTTGCCAAATAAGGCAGCTCATCGTATGACTCTAGCAAAGAGTGAAGAGTTGAACAGACAAGTGCAAGAGTTGTTGCGGAAGGGATTGATCAGAGAGAGTTTGAGTCCATGTGTAGTACCTACAGTACTAGCACCAAAGAAGAATGGGGAATGGTGGATGTGTATAGATTCTAGAGCCATCAACAAGATCACCATCAAGTATAGATTTCCCTTGCCAATAATGGATGACATTATGGATTCTTTGAGTGGAGTTGAGTACTTCACGAAGATAGATCTGAAGAGTGGATATCACTAGATCCGGATTAGAGAAGGAGATGAATGGAAGACAACCTTCAAATCCAAGGAGGGCTTGTATGAGTGGTTAGTCATGCCTTTTGGGCTAACCAATGCACCAAGCACATTTATGCGACTTATGAATGAGGTATTAAAAGAATTTTTAGGAAAATTTGTTATTGTTTATTTGGATGATATTCTGATTTTCATTAAGACATTGGAGGAGCACTTGATGCATATCTGAAGAGTTTTTGAGAAGCTAAGGGAGGAGAAGTTGTTGATTAATTTGAAGAAATGTAGTTTTGTGAAGAGAGAGTTGGTGTATCTGGGATTTGTTGTCTCAATAGAGGGTCTCAAAATTGATCTAGAGAAGGTGAGAGCTATCATTGAATGGCCTACTCCAAGGAGTGCTATAGAGATAAGATCATTTTATGGTCTAGCAAGCTTTTACAAAAAGTTTATTAAGAATTTTAGTAGTATTTGTGCACCTCTAATTGAAGCAATGACATGAGATAGAAAAGAGTTTAAGTGGACTACAGGAGTAGCCAAAATTTTTGACATGTTGAAGAAGAAAGTTACTAAGTAACCTGTATTGGCACTTCTAGATTTCAACAAGGTCTTTCAGGTAGATTGTGATGCTAGTGGCACTACCATAGGAGTTGTTTTGAGTCAAGAAGGTAAGCCTGTTGCCTATTTTAGTGAGAAGTTAAATGATGCTAAGAAGAAATATTGTTTGTATGATCAAGAGTTTTAAGCTATAGTTCAAGCTTTGAAGAAATGGAGACACTATTTTTTGCCAAAAGAATTTGTTTTATATATTGACCACTAGGATTTGTAGTATCTCAATAGTTAAGGAAAGTTGAATCAAAGGCACTTAAAATGGGTTGAGTTTTTGTAGAGTTATACTTTTGTTTTGAAGCACAGGAGTGGAAGGTCAAACAGAGTTGTAGATGCGTTGAGTAGAAGGCACAATTTGTTGATAGAAATGAATATAGAGGTTGTTGGGTTCAATGAACTCAAGAGTTTGTATCCAGAAGATCCATACTTTGCAAAAGCTTGGAAGGCTTGTTTGGAACTTGTTACATTGGATAGGATGAGATTGTTGGATTTTTTAATCCAGGATGGGATGTTGTTTAGAGGAAGTCAATTGTCCATTCCAAGGAGTTCTATGAGAGAGAATCTAATTAAGGAGAAGCATAGTGGAGGATTGGATAGACATTTTGGTCGAGATAAGACCATTGCTCTTGTCAGTGAGAATTATTATTGGCCATAGTTACAACAAGATGCGAAGAAGTTTGTACAAAGTTGCAGAGTATGTAAAATGGCGAAGGGAACAAGTCAGAATACTGGATTGTATTAGCCATTACCTGTACCTGAGAGGCCATGGGAGGATATTAGCATGGATTTTGTTTTTGGCTTGCCAAGGACACAAAGAGGGCATGATTCCATATTTGTGGTGGTGGATAGATTTTCAAAGATGGCACATTTCATTCCATGTCATAAGACCAATGATGTTGTTCATGTTGTAGAGTTGTTTTTCAGAGAGGTGGTGAGACTAGATGGTCTACCAAAGAGTATAGTTTCAGACAGAGATACCAAATTTGTTGGTTATTTTTGGAAGACATTATGGAAGAAATTGAAGACAGATTTGAAGTTTAGTTTTGCACACCATCCATAGACTGATGGACAAACAAAGGTGTTGAATAGGAGTTTGGGCAACCTGCTAAGATGCTTAGTAGGAGATACGCCTAAGGGATGGGATTTGATTATACCACAGGCAAGATTTGCTTACAATAATTATGTCAATAGGAGCACTGGTAAATCACCATTCCAGATTGTATATGGGAGTAGTCCAAGAACTGCTTCTAAACTAAGGAATCTGGATAAGGGGGAGAAGAGTAGTGTTGAGGCTAAAGATTTTGCTGAGCACTTGAAGAATTTGCATGAAGAGGTGAAGAAACATATCAATAATATGAACTCACAATATAAGGCTCAGAAAAATCAAAAAATGAGGCATAAGGAGTTCCAGATAGGAGATGAAGTCATGGTTCATTTGTGAAAGGAAAGGTTTCCAGTTGGTACATACAAGTTAAAGATGAAGAATTTTGGACCATGCAAGATCTTGATGAAGCATGATTCAGGAAATGCTTATGAGGTAGAGTTGCCTAGTGGAATAAACATTTCTCATGTGTTCAACATTGCTGATTTGATAGAGTATCATGAAGGTGATATAAAGGAGGGACCGATAAATGAATAGTTGAAAATTCCAGCACCTACTTCAGAGAAGGAATAGATAGAAGAAATCTTGGATAGTCGTGTGGGTAGAAGCACAAGAAACATACAATATGCAAAGTACTTGGTGAAATGGAGGGGAAGGCTTGCTGAAGATTCATCATGGTTATCTGAGGCTGAGGTTAACTGTCTTGGTTTCCCTTTAACTCCTCAGAAGTGACAAGGTCACTTTTCAAATTACCCTGGGTGTCTGATGCAGGAGCATCTAGAGGTGTAGGGAAATCTTGCATCACCCAAAAAAAAATTGTTTTCTTTATTTTCTTTAGTTGTTTTGAGTCCCATGATGGCACTTAAGGGGTATAAGACTGTTAAGCGACAAAAATAGTGAAAAACAGACACTTACTATTTTTAGTAAGTTGGCCAAAATGGGCTCGTATGGATGTGAAATTTTACCCCAAGGAGCAGAGCTAAAAAACATTTCCGATCATGAAAGAATCACCTCAATACCCTGCATGGTTTGGGAGAAATTAAAGTTTTCATCCTAGGAAATTTCTCCAATGCAACTTCAAATTCAGATATAAAACTTTGGAGGCCCCAAAACAACTCAAAAAGTGGTTGAACCAACCTAGGGTGGGCTCATGTGTTGTAGAGCTCATCGACAGCTTTCCGATGATATGCAATAATAGCGAATCGAACACCCAGATCAAAAGTTATGGCCCCGCGAAGTTGGTCCTCTAAAAAGTGAATTTCATAAAATTTTCTTCCTAGACCAGAAATCAAACGGAGAGACTTTTGGTGCCAAAACAAAAGTGGAAATTTGAACTTTCTAGAACATTCTAGGGTGGTTATTGGGGAAAATAAAAAGGGTTAAGTGGGGGTTTTAGAAGGTGGCCCTAATAGTGCAGATTGTGGCTCTGAATAGTAGTTTTTCTTTTAGAGTTGATTTGTTGTAATGAATCAAGCCCATGAGGTTGTAGCATGTAAGCTTTGAATCTGCAATTTCATTTTTCTGAAAATAATTGAAAGTGAATCATTTTTATGTCTCGCATCTTCTGTGTTGGTATTTTTTGTTGTGATTTTGTGGGTTTTGAGCAGTGTGGCCCTCATCAAATTGTAGATTCTCACAGGTGTTGTTGCTTCGTCCTCATTTTGGGAACTTCAGGAGCTCATATCTTGCTCCTACGGTAACAGTTTTTGGGTGAATTTTTTTTTTAAAGTGCATTATTTTTCATGTACTTCACAGTGGTATGATCAAATTGATCTCATTTTGTAATAAAATTTGTACTTGATTCTATGGCCAAATTTGGCATTTGCATGTACCAAGATCAAAGACCACTTCACTATTTTTGGCAAGTGGCAACTGTAAATGCACTACTCATAAAGTGCCAAGATCATATATTGTTGGGGGGGTTTCTTGATTGAGTAATTTGGGGGGGGGGGGTAATCTTGCAATGGTTGGTTGCATTCTTTTGCTTGGTTTGTGTTCTTGCAATGAGGAAATCTCAAATTGAACTCCTAACTCCACATAATTATGCTACATGGAGAAAATTCTCCTTAACTCATGATGCTACATGGAGAAAATTAGTATGGCATTATCTCATGATGAGAGGTCTAATAGGTCATCTAAAGGAAACCACTCAACAACCTACTGATGCTAAAGAATTGGAAAGGTGGGAGATTGATCATGAGAAAACACTTGGATGCATATGTTCATTAGTCTCATTTGATTTACAATTTCATATTGAATCATGCAAAACACCTAAAGAAGCTTGGGAGACTTTTGAAAATTTGTATGGTAAAACAAATAAGATTAGGGGATATTAGATTGATAATGATTTGATGAATCTTGATCCTAAGAGTTTTGACCACATCCAAGACTAAATCTCCAAAATCAAGCAACTAAGAACACAGTTGAAGGAATGCAACATTGATAAAGAGGATTTATAGTTGATTTTGAATGTGTTATCCAAGCTTGGTCCTGAGTATTCAGTGTTTGTTTTTGGCTTTCATACCCATTGACTCTTTATGGGAGCATCATATGTTGATCCTAAGTTTTATGACTTTGCAAATCTCCTAATCCAAGAGGAAGCTAAGTTAATGAACATGGGTCTAATCAAGTCTTCCAAGTCACAAGCATTGGTGGCTAGTGAGTCTAAGGTACAAAAAGAATCAGGGAATCTTGATAAGAAGAAAAAGAAGAAAAAGAACAAGCCACATAAAGAATCAGAATCCTCATCCTCAAAAGGAGAATCATCTAAGAAGGAGATGCCTTTTTGTGCATATTGTAAGAAGGGTGGACATGAAGAAAACTATTGTTATAAGAAGGATATTGATGAGTTGAAAAATCTTCTCAAAAAGAATCACATTTATTTTCCTTCTAGAATGTCTGAATCTTCTTCTCCTTCTACTTCAAAACATTCTAAAAAGGAAAAAGGTCAAGCATCTACATTAGGAAATAAAATTCAGGCTCTTTGTGCCTTTTCAGGTCCAAGATCAAGGAGATGGCTTCTAGATTCAGGAGCATCTCATCATATGGCATCTTCATAGTCTATGTTCTCTTCATTTCAGCCTTGTACTACGTCTCCTATCTTGATGGGAAACAATACATACATGAGTGTAATTGGGAAGGGATCTATTAGTTTTGTGGACAACACTTTCCAGGATGTTTTGTGTGTTCCTCATTTGACTAACAATATTCTTTCCATCTATCAAATTACACATGGTGGAGATGGGAGAACTGTGGAGTTCACACCTGATTCAGTCATCATTCAATACTTAGAGAGTCGAGAGATCATTGCTACTGGGGTGGTTGATCATTCATCTCGGTTGTATACCTTTGCAAATTTTGCTTCTAATGGTGACATTGTTCCTTCGACTATTGATCACAACTATGATTCAAAGGAGACATTTGGCTACTTGAACATGGGAGTTCTCACATTAGAACCAGTTCTTGAGGTATGCATTTCATCTCCTCCATCTACTATTGTAGTTGATGATGCTTGTGTTGCTATAGTTTTGGCTCCTTGTGATTCAGTGCAACAAGACATACCTCATTGTGTTTCAGGTTTGGCTACTTGTGATGACTTCTTGACAGGTATTTCAGACTTGTTTGTGGAGTCTCATATTACAGAATTGGAGGACACCATTGATGACATTCATCTTCTCTTTGATGGAGAATATCCTTCTTCAGTTGTTGTGGGGGAACACTTTGGCCCTCTTGTTCATTCTCTAAATGATCATTCTTTGCAGTTTGACATGAGTGTGGATAATTTTGGACAACATTTGGAGAAGGATTCTTTGTATCCAGAGGGGATATCTTTGTCTTTGGATCATTTTATACATTCATCTCTACTAGATGTTGGATTGTCCTCTTCAGCAATGTGGCCTAGAATGCATGTTTGGAGTGTGTCAAATTTTGACATTGACATGGAGACACTTGAGCATGATTCAGAGACATCATACACCATCTATATTCTTTACATCCTGCATACATTCATGGTTTTGTTTCTTCCTAAGGGGAGGGATGTTACTTGATAAGATTGGATCTTCTTTATCATTCAGTGTCGAGCTTCTACCATCATTGTAGGAGACTCAACATTGAGGAGGGGCTGCCTTGTCTCTCTTCTACTTCTCTCTTATGGGGGGGGTCTTTTCCCTCACTTGGGTTTTTTACCTTCTCATTCTTCATTGAGAGTATTTCAATTTTTGTATTTCATCTCTCTTTTGGGGAGGAGTTTTGTCCCACTAGGTTTTCTCCTTTTCTTCGTTTGTGAGAGATTTCATTTCATCTGCATATGTACATGGGTACCTAACATGGCCTAGTATTCGAGACCCATCCTTGCATCTTTTTGTCATTTGCATAATAATCTACTACTCCCTAAGTTGCACTTAAGGGGGGGTGTTGGTGTAAATAAAGTCTTGTACCTAGTTCATTCATTACTAGGGGACTTATTTACACATGTTAAGTTTACTTAGGTCATAGGAAGAAATCTTTCTAGGTGTTAGTTGGCATTAGTTGTCATCTTATCTTTTGACTTGTAACACATGTGAACCTAGGTAAGTGTGACAAGTTGTCTCATGTCATATGATTAAGACACTTGTCATAATCCTATGACATTTTGCATCTCACCTTGGCTATATAACTAAGGGGTCTCTCTCATTATAAAATATCATCTCATATCATTGAATTATATTGATAAGAATATAGTTTATTCTTGTCATATTCATATTCTCTCTTTTGTGCTTTCCATTTGGCCTCTAGGTCTTGGTAGCCATAGTCAATTCTAACAAATCTAAACACTTCCTGAACAAATTTTCTTGCTATGATAGGTGCTCCATCAGTTAGGTTCCCTGGTATAAAATGTGCCACTTTTGTAAGCTTATCTACTACCACCAAAATGACATTGTGCTTATTCCTTGACATAGGCAATCCTTGCACAAAGTCCATACTTATGACTTGTCACTTCTTCTCTAGTATATCACGTGGGTATAACAAGCCCACAAGATGATGATGCTCAAATTTCACACTTTGACACTCAAGACACCTTGCCACAAAACTAGTGACATCACCTTTCATTCCCTTCCAGAAGTATAATGGTTTAACATCAGCCATCATTTTCATCACTCTAGGATGTCTAGAGTACAGTGCTTCGTGTATTTCCTTCCATACCAAATTTCTTAATTCCTTTACGTCAAGGACATACATTCTCCCCTTATATCTAAGTGATCCATTAGGATCAAATTGAAAACCTTCATACCTAGAATCTTGTGGAATATTAGTGAGTGCTTGCTTAACTTGCAAATAATACTCATCCTCCTTGCACTTTTGGAGTACTTTCCCCCTAACATAAGTTTGAATTGCTACTATAGAAGCAATGTGTCAAGTCTTCAACTTAATTCGTCAACAACTCAATTTTCTTTTCCCTTAATATAACTAATGTTAAAATCATAGTCAGCTATTAACTCTAACCATCTTCTTTGCCTAGCATTCAAATTAGGTTGAGTAAAAAAGGTACTTTAACCTATTATGGTCAATTTTCAACTCAAAGGGTTTTCCTAGCAAATAGTGCCTCCACATTTATAATGCATGAACCACAACTACCAACTCTAAATCATACAAGGCATATGGTTTCAACTTCCTAGATTCATAAGCAATTACTTACCCATCTTGCATCAACACACCTCCTAACCCTTCTCTGCATGCATCTGTACTAACCATAAAGTTACCTTTAGGATCTGGTACTTTTAAGATCAATGAGGTGGTTAATTTATGCTTGAGTAGGTCAAAAGCCTCTTGACACTTCTCAGTCCATTCAAGTCTCTTTCCTTTCTTTTGAAAAGAAATAATTGGAAAAGCGATCTTAAAAAAGTTTGCAACAAACTTCCTATAATACCCTGCTAAACCCATGAAACTTCTTACCTCCGACACATTCTTAGGTATAGGCCACTCAATTACTACTTTAATCTTAGCTAGATCTATGACTATTCCATCTACCGAAATCACATGACCTAAATAATGTACCCTCTTTTGGAAGAATGTACACTTGGAAATTTTACCATACAACCTATGTTCTCTCAAACATTGTAGGACCATTTCTAAATTCTTGCAATGTTCTTCCTCATTTCTAGAATAAATCAAAATATCATCTAGAAAAACTAGTACAAATTTGTTGAGGTAATCCCTAAACACACTATTCATTAGATTCATGAATGTTGCAGGTGCATTTGTTAAACCAAAAGGTAAAACTGTGAAGTTCTCATAGTGTCCATATTTGGTTCTGAATGTTTTTTTAAAGATATCTTCATCTTTAACCCTCATTTGGTGATATACAAATCTTAGATCTATTTTAGAGAATACGGCAACACCCCTCATTTGATCAAAAAGGTTGTCAATGCATGGCAACATATACTTGTTCTTAATTGTAGCTTTGTTAAGCATACGATACTCGATGCACAAATGCAATGTACCGTCCTTCTTAAAAAAGATGACTAGTGCTCCCCAAGGTGATACACTTGGCCTTATTAGTCCTTTCGACAAAAAATCATCCAATTGTGTCTTAAGTTCCATAAGTTCAGTGGTTTTCATCCTCTAGGGTACCTTAGAAATAGGTTTTGATCCTAGAATAATATCTATAGAGAAGTCAAATATTCTTTTTAGAGGCAACCCTAGTAACTCCTCTGGAAACACCCAAAAATTTCCTTAGTATTAGATACTTCTCCATATCCAATTTTCTAGTTTCATCTATTTCACCATCTTCTAGTTCATGTATACTTTGGAACTTTGAATCATCTCTATCCTTCCCTAGGCATCCCTTGGAATTTAACTTGATTCCCAAAATCATCTAGGCATTCTACAGTCTTACCATGGCAGTCTACCTTAGCCCTATATTTCCATAACCAATTCATACCTAGGATAACGTCATATGATCCTAGAGGTGTGACATAAAGGTTAAATTATGTAGTAAAACTAGGTAGTTCTATCCTAGCCTCGAATAGACATTGATCCACCTTTGCTCTTGTCTGGATTGCATACTCTACATTCCAAGACATTGCCATGTGTAACGCCTTTCTAGATAATTTTTTAGCTATTCTAGGTGAAATGAAATTCTCGGTTGCACCAGTATCAATAAAATTAGAAATAGGTAAGCCAAACAAAATACTTGGTGTTTTGATTGGAGTTACTTGGTACTCTACCTAACGATCATCCACTATCGCATGTATCTTATGTTGAAACATTGCTTGTTGAGTGGGTAATGGATTACCATATGGTCACGATCCAAAAGTTTTATTAGGACACTCACTTGCATAGTGATCCCCTTTGCATATAGAACATCATGTAGGTGGTCCTCTTTTCCCCATGGTTTCTCCAAACTTGTTGGTATTTTCACTAGCCTTATTAGTATTACCCATGCTAGAATCATTCCTTTTCTGTTATCTCCTAATCTCTTTTCCATTATTGCAGAATCTTTCCCCCTTTTTCCTTGGAGCATTTTGCATCAATTCCTCCTTCTTAGGAACTTCCACATCTTTCTTTTGCTCCCTTCTTTCTTGATGAGTGGAATTAGCTCTAAGCTTTTGCTCTTGCTTAATTGCTTTTTCATATACAAGATCCATTATTGTCGAACCATGCATATCCAATTCTCCTCCAATTTGACTATTGAGTCCCATTATAAATTTTCTAATACGGAAGCGCTCATCCTTATGATATATGGGAACATAGTGTAGAAGACAGGTGAACTTCTCCCAGTATTCGTTAATTGTTATGTTACATTGCTTCAAACCCTAGAAATCCAAAATTTTTTGGTCATAGTAAAGTTATGGTAACCATATTTTTCTCCCCATGTTAGCTTCCATGAGTTGATATTAAGTTCCAACTTCTTGTTCATCTACCAGTTAGAGGCTTCCATTGCTAATTGATACGCACTCCATGTGGATTTAGTAACCTCATCATAGTTTCGTATATTAAAATAATTTTCCATTTGTACAATCCACACCTCAGCCTCATCACCTCTAGCACTTACATCAAGCTTAGGTGGAATAACCTTCTTCATGTCCCTGGAAAGTTTAGATGCTACAAGCTTCTTATTCCTTTCCACAGATGGCACAGGTTATTTTTCCTTCTCATGATTATGGGTTTCATTATGACCATGGGAAGAATTTTCTTCCTCATGATGATTAAGGGGTACTTCCTTTTCTACCCTATCCTTAACTCTTTTTTGTTCAAAGTTAGCCAAGCTTGCCAAGATTTGGTCAAGCCTAGCCTCTACTCTAGTGGTTCCTTGTCCAACCTCCCGACTTCCACCAGGATTAGTTCGTGTCAATTAAGTCAATACATTTTATGACCATAAGGAAAAGGTATTGGGATTTTTGGAGAAAGATGAATGGAAAGCTCAAGGATTATGACCTATTATCATCCCATACCTTATATTTATCTGATTGGAAGATCAAACAATATTATCATTGATGCCTTGGAAAAGGATAGGCAGATAATTTGATAGGGAAGATCGTTGTCTATGGGATTGGCAAGGGAAGATCTAGATTACTCATGAATTGGAGGAAAATGTCTCTACACTCCTATTGTAGAGATAGAACAATCTGTCTATGTCGGTAAAATTGACATAATGTTCTAGTGGATAGACTCATCAAAGTAATCAACGCTTTTTGGAAACTTGATTTATAGGTTTTTGGTCCTATTGTTACTTAGAAAATACTTCTACAACAAATCAAACACAAAGGTGGCACCAATTCCTATTCTATTTCTTTCACATTTGGTGCCATAAAACTTAGTCAACTTCCAAATTATGACAACAGGTTTCTATTGACCCATCTGGTAAATGAATTGACATAAGTAGTTAAATACGTAAGACAAAGTCAAGGCTGGTTTTACTCATGGTGTCGACTAAGTCAAACATTTCAACCCTTCTATTATCGTTGAAAATATATGTCTAGTAGTGTGATGACCTTTGGCTCCACTGTTAGTTCATCGTGATCCAATATTACATGCTAGGAAGAGATTGTGGGATTACAAGATCTAGTTATGTAGGACACAACACTATGCTCAGTCAGTTGTCGTTATTGGTTACTCTACCAATATCTTCATTGAAGGGAAGAGCCATCTATCGAATGATAGATGTGCGGGGACTGCATTAAGAGTTTGTGGTTGGCAAAAAAGCGTTTGAGTGATGCTTCTTCTCCACAACAAGCGACAAAAGAACCAAGATTTGAAAGGAATGATCCTGGACCGTCTTACAACTATTTATTCTAAATATCTTTGAGCTATGTTTGTGGGTAATAGGTAAGTCATACCTAGTTGTATGTATGCATTTGAGAGTCTTGTTTACTTTTGCATGCATTGGGTGATGTTTATCTATTTGAGCTTTTGAGATCTTTCTTGTGCTATTATGATTATATTGACAAGTGGGATGTACATGGAAGTATGTTTATATATATGCACAAATAGCTAAAAACATTAGAATTTTTCAACCATTATCTTTTGGTAAGGTTTACGCATTGTTGCATAATGAGCTCATAGGTTTCAATGCTTGAACCTGGTAGCTCTGATAAACATATGATAAACATACTTCCACCCATCTCCTACTATACTTACACTAAAGATCATTGGACTTATGTATGTAAATGTATGTATTCTTGTATTGTTGTAACTTGTGAAGTTATTGTAACGAAATGCAATATTTATTGTAATTGGATATGGCATCTTGTTCATATATTCTCAATAAAAGAAAGACAAATTTTATTGCAATGACTTGTTACCTAATTTACTTACTCGCAAGGTGTAAATTTAGAAATTTTTACTGCATTGAAGTGTTGGCATGTTACATGTTCTACTGAGGGTCATTTGTCACATACACTACTCAGGGTCGATTTGACTTAAGGCTATCTTAAGCTACGCATAGATATTTCCTTCAATGGATAGTTCATGATTCTAGATAACTTATAACCATATTAATCTACTTTGAATAAACCTACTTAACTAGTAAGTTCACAAGGTAGGTGTTTCTATTCAATGGATAGCCCCTCATTCCAAAGATAACCTATATACTTGGATAACCCTACTTACAAGTAAGTAAACAACTCCCTCCCATACTAGATTATCTCTCCTGGGATTAAACACAAGCTTTCCTAGTTAAATAATGAATATTAGCTTGTATGTTACCTATAATATGTATGTTCCCTGGCATAGCAGAAGTATGGTGGGCCCATAACCCACATGTCCCAGGATCGAAACCTGGCTCTGATACCACACATAACATACTAACCCTTCTATGAAGTAAAAATTTCTAATTTTACACCAAATGAATAAATAAACAAGTAACAAACCATTGCAATAAAAAAAATTCTTTTCTTTATTGATGATTTCCAATCAAGATGCATAACATAATACAACATGAATTCCTTTTCATTTCATATAATACATCAATGTAAGAAAACATACATTTACAAACATAGCTCAAAGAGCTTTAAAACAAATAGTTGTAAGATGGTTCAGGATCCTTCCTTTCAAATCTTGGTTCTTCTGTCACCTACTGTGGAGGAGAAGCATCACTCAGGTGCTTTTCCGCTAACCACAGACTCATAATGTGGTCCCCCGCACATCTATCATTTGATAGATGGTCCTTCTCTTTGACGAAGAGATTGATAGAGTAATTGATAACGACAACCAACTGAGCATAGTGTTGTGTCCTACATAACTAGATCTTGCAATCCCACAATCTTTGTCTAACATGTAATACTGGATCACAGTGAACTGACAGTGGATCCAATGGTCATCACACTACTTTGATCAAAGTGTTTCATTCAATATGTTCTACTGAGGGTCATTTTTCACATACACTACTCAGGGCCGATTTGACTTAAGGCTATCTTAAACTACACATAGGTATTTCCTTCAATGGATAGTCCATCATCCTAGATAACCTACAACCATATTAATCTACTTGGAATAAACTACTTAACAAGTAAGTACACAAGATAGGTATTTCCTTCAATGGATAGTCCATCATCCTAGATAACCTATATACTTGGATTACCCTACTTACTCGTAAGTACACAAAATCCCTCCCATACCGGACTATCTCTCCTAGGAGTAAACACAACCTTTCCTAGTTAAATCAATAACTTAGCTAAGTGTACCATATGTTTCTTTTATGTTCAATCATACCTAGTATATAATACTTATGATAAACACCCATCTCCTACTATGGATTAAATACAAAACACATTACATACCTCACGTTCAAACATATCTAATATAATTAAATACCTATGTTGTCAACATATCTAGTATAATTAAATACCTATGTCAAGCATCCTCTTCGACATATCTAGTATAATTAAATACTTGTGTCAATAAATCTCTCCTATCATGGAGTACTTAAAAACACATTAATAAAACAACATAAAAGCTTTAACTTCCTTTTCATAATCATCTAAATTCCCTAATGCATATACTGCTCAAGTCGATTCAACCACCAGATGGGTCGATGGAAACTTGTCATAAAATGGAAGTTGACTGAGTTTAACTACGCCAAATTTGTAGAAAATGGAATTAGAAATGGTGCCACCTTTAAATCTGAATTGTTGTAGATGTCTTCTCATTGTGACAATTTGAATTATACATATGCTGATTGAATAAATCTTTAGATTGTTGTCACAAAACAAGTCGACTTGTAGGTGAATAAGTTGAGTATTAGCTTGAGAATTCACCACCTTTCTGATATATTTCATGTGTTGCTTTGCATGAATCTTGCTATCCATTAACATGCCTAAACTTTAGGTTGCTTGGTTGCTTGGTTTCTTTATAAATAGTTGAACCTTCTCATTTGTGAAGGACACATTCTTTCCCAAGAGATTATACATTTTTTGTAGTTCATTATTTCTGAGTTATTACCAATCATACTTGCCTTATTTTATGAGTGAGATATAGAGAGTGTTCTATTGTGAGTAAGAGGTAACATTGTTGTTTAAGAGAAGTAAGCTATCAACAAGTGAGATAGAGTTGTTTGTGTGAAGCTTATTATCAAGCTAATTGTTGTTGGAGAGGGCTGCATTGCTATCTTTAGTTTGGATAAGCGATAACAAGCATGAGGATCTCTTCTTCTTTGATTATTTTACTTTTGAAAGATACCATAACTAGGCAAGATACCCCAAAACCCACAAAAAAGGAAAAGCTATCAACTATAATATGAACAAATGGAAATGATAATAGAAGGGTTGAAATATTTGACTTGGTCAACGCCATGAGTAAAACCAACCTTGAATTTATCTTACATGTTTAACTGCTTATGTCGATTCATTTACTAGATGGGTCGATAGAAACCTGTTGTCGTAATTTGGAAGTTGACTAAATTTTATGGTGGGCCAAATATGAAGGAAATAGAATAGGAATTGGCACCACCTTTGTGTTTGATTTTTTTGTAGTAGTCTTTTTTGAGTAATAATTCGAATTATGCATATGCTGATTGAATTAGTCTTTGGATTGTAACCTTGAGTAGTGTATGTGGCTTGCATGCATGGTTGAGATGTATTTTCCAATATATGCATTAGAGAATGTAGATTATTTTGAAAAGGAAGTTAAATCTATTATGTTGTTTTCATATTGTGTTTTTAAGTACTGCATAGTAGGAGATGGGTGTTTATCATAGGTGTTATATACTAGGTATGATTGAACATGAAAAGCACATATGGTGTATTTAGAGACATTTGTTCATGAGGCCATTTATCGTCTGGTGGTGTCCGTGGTACATATCCCTTAGACTCCTTACTTGAAGAAATCGCTATTGCTTTAGCCAGTGGTAGAACTCTAGGATTCCTCAAGATGAATGCCATACTAACACTTTCTTCTGAAGGCATATCCTTGGAAAGTGGTAATGACTTAGACTTTTCTGGTGAGATGGTTGGTAGGTAATTGTACATAGCCTCCATCTTCATCTTCCTCTTCACATCATTGATTCGAGAAAGTGCATGACTAAAGGTTTCAGTGTCACTCAACCAAATAACATTATCGTACTTGGTTCCCTCTATGGTTCTAACAATGGCTTCTTTTTCCTTCTTGGCCTTGAGGTAGTGCTCATTTTTGATTACTGACTTTTGAGCCGTTAATATGAGACGCACCATCCTGGCACAAGGATTCACAACATTAGATAATGTTGGACAGAAAGAATGACGAGCTCATAGGTTCTAGAGCTAAACCTGGTAGCTCTGATACCACATGTAACGTATTAACCCTTTTATGAAGTAAAATTTTCTAATTTTACACCAAACGAGTAAATAAACAAGTAACAAACCATTGCAATAAAAAAAATTATTTTCTTTATTGATAATTTCCAATCAAGATGCATAACATATTACAACATGAATTCCTTTTCATTTCATATAATACATCAATATAAGAAAACATACATTTACAAACATAGCTCAAAGAGATTTAGAACAAATTGTTGTAAGACAGTCCAGGATCCTTCCTTTCAAATCTTGGTTCTTTTGTTGCCTATTGTGGAGGATAAACATCACTCAACTGCTTTTCCGCCAACCATGGACTCATAATGTGATCCCATGCACATTTATCATTCGATAGATGTCCCTTCCCTTCGACGAAGAGATTGGTAGAGTAACCAATAACGACAACCAACTAAACATAGTGTTGTGTCCTACATAACCAGATCTTGTAATCCCACAATCTTTGTCTAGCATGTAATACTAGATCACGATGAACTGATAGTGGAGCCAAAGGTCATCACACTACTTTGGCCAAAATGTTTCATTTAGTATGTTCTACTGAGGTTCATCTATCACATACACTACTCAAGGCCGATTTGACTTAAGGCTATCTTAAGCTACACAGAGGTATTTCCTTCAATGGATGGTCGATCATCTCGAATAACCTACAACCATATTAATCTAATAAGAATAAACCTACTTAACTAGTAAGTACACAAGCTAGTTATTTTTGTTCAATGGATAATCCTTCATTCCAAAGATAACCTATATACTTGGTTAATCCTACTTACTCGTAAATATTTAGATTCCCTCCCATACTGGATAACCTCTCCTAGGAGTAAACACAAGCTTTCCTAGTTAAATAAATAACTTAGTTAAATACACCATATGTGATTTTTATGTTCAATCATACTTGGTATATAATACCTATGATAAACACCCATCTCCTATTATGGAGTACTTAAAAACATAATATGAAAACATCATAATAGCTTCAACTTCCTTTTCAAAACAATCTACATTCCCTAATGCATATATTGGAAAAGACATCTCAACCATGCATGTAAGACACATCAATCAAAGTAAAATAACAACGAAGAAGAGATCCTCATGCCTGTGATTGCATATCAAACTTAGAAAGACAACAATGCAACCCTCTCCAACAACAATTAGCTTGATAATCAACTTCTCACAAACAACTCTATCTCACTTGTTGAAAGCTTACTTCACTCAATAGCAATGCTACCTCTTTCTCACAATAGAACACTCTCTATTTCTCACTCATATAATAAGACAAGTATGACTGGTAATAACTTAGAAATAATGATATGAAAAAGATGTATAATCTCTTGGAACGAATGCATCCCTCACAAATGAAATGGTTCAACTATTTATAGAGCAAACAAGCAACCTTAAAGCCTATAGATCAGGCATGTTAATGGACAACAAGTTTCATGCAAAGCAATACATTAAACCTATTAGGAAGGTGGTGAATTCTCAAGTTAATACTCAACTTATTCACCTATAGGTTGACTTGTTTTCTTGATAGCAATCCAAAGACTAATTCAATCAGCATATGCATAATTTGAATTGTTACTCAGAAAAGACTTCTACAACAAATCAAACATAAAGGTGGCACCAATTCCTATTCTATTTCCTTCACATTTGGCACCATAAAACTCAGTCAACTTCCAAATTATGACACCAGGTTTCTATCGACCCATCTCGTAAATGAATCGACATAAGCAGTGAAATACGTAAGATAAAGTCAAGCATGGTCTCATTCAAGATGTCGACCAAATCAAACATTCTACAACCAACAATATCAAAAATAATGCTACGCCATATATAGTGTGCCATTTACTATGATAATCGATTTCCACTAGTAGTCAAAAGCTATTAAATCAACTTCCATTGACATGGTCAATATCGACCTTCATTCCATAGTCTCTATCGACTATAAAACAACCTTTATATATAATCTACTTTAATAAATAAGAGATAGTCAAATTCTAATAACATATATATATTATGCTAGACCAATCATTATGTGGAGGTGGAGGCTACATTCATTAGTGTTAGATATGCTATCAATAAAGGATACTCCAAATTATCGGTGGAAGGCGACTCCATGAACATTATAAATTATCTGCATGGCACTCATCCTTTGAGTTGGAATGTCAACCAACTTATCAAGGATACGATAATTATGTTGCAATCTTATGATTAGACCTACGTCTCTCACATTTATCGAGAAGGAAACTTGTTGGAAATTTTTTTTGCCAACAAGGCTGTCAACTTAAATGAATTTCATTCATGGGAGGAGGGATCGATCCTTCCCGAGAAAGCTAGGTGTTTATTAAGAAATGATGGCGTGGGGTGAGGTGATGCGACATGTATGGTCTAGTACCTTCCTTTAGTTTGCACGCTTTGTGGGTGTTTGGTGGATCTTTAGTCTTCAGTTGAGTTGTTTTCACAAGGGTTCTATGAGTCTTGTGTCGATGGCTATGGGTGGTGACAAGAGCCGAATCGAGCCGCACTCTTGTGGTAACATTTAGAGAAAGAAGAAACTCTGGAATATTTTGAGCCATGGGAATTTCACTCCATTTTTGGAGAGATTGCGCGGGCATGACCCTAATGCCTCGACACAATTTGTTTCTTTCTGGCATAATCATAAGCTCAAGGTTAAAGGTCTGGAAGTGGAGGTTAATGAGGACTTGGTAGCCACTGTCACGGGGATGTCGATTGTGGGTCAAAAGTTTTTCAAGGATAAAAAAAGTAATGAGGAGGCAATGGTCCAGTTTTTTAAACATGATGAGAGGAAGCAATTAATCAAATTGGAGAGCTAGGGTTATGAGAGAACTTCCCTCAAGAAAATATGGACGAGTGTTGCTGAGGTCCTAATGCGTTACATGACTCTAGAAGGGAGGTTTAGGGCTATTCTTGGTCACCATTTTACTCTCCTCAACTATTTTAGACATGGTTTGTTCATTCCATTTCCTTTTTTTCTATTATCTTCTTTGGAGGTCTCGGTGTACTCTCATCTAAAGAATAGGAGGGCTCCCGTCCTCCATGAAGGGCTTATCTTATTAATCATGGAGTACATCAAGGCTCTTATCCTTGCTCCAACCATCAAGGGAGAGGAAAAAGTTGTAAGTGATTTTTCTAGGTCGTCGGGTTCGAAGTCCCCTTTGGAGGAGGAGGAATGGAATGAAGATGAGGAGGATGCTTATCCTACGGCTGAGACTACATATTTGAAGAAGAAGAAGGTGGTTGGTGCTAAGTGTAACAGGATTGCTAAGTGGCTGGCCCTTTCTGAGAGTGAGGACATGAAGGTGGGGTTGGGTGGTTCTTCTCCCAAGTCTATGGAGGTGGTTGTTGGTAAAGTTGTTGTTGGTGGTGGTTCAGAGGTGGGGACATAGGGTAATGCTGAGGGTTTGGTTGATAAACTGAGAAGGCTATCAAAACGTATTGCTAACTTAAAGAACAAGGCCTCTGAGGTTTCGACCAAGGTCCCAAATGTGGTAGGTGAGGATAAGGATGTTGATGAAAAGATGATGGCCATTAAGGATTCTCCCATACAGGACTTGCCCAAGGAGGAGTAGGACAAGGAAATTAGGGGTTTGGATGAGGAGGATGTGCAAAAGAATAAAGCCAAACAAGAGCCTTTGAAGGTAAATCCTCTTTTTGAGGACTTTTCTTACCTTGATGATGATGTTACTTCCATGTTTGATTTACTGTATATGGCTAGGGATGGGGCCACCAATACCTTTAAGTTGGCTAAATGGACTCTTTAGGAGTTCAATAAGATTAATATTAAAATAAGAGGCTTAAAGGAGAATATGAAGAATGTTCTGAAGGGTTTAGTGTTGGACATTCTTATAGACAAAATGGTGGACCTTGAAGGTTCCTATCATGACTTTAAGTCTCTGTGTGATGAAAGATTAGCGGCTTTGGAAGCCAAGGTTTTAGGCATAAATACGAACATCAAGAAGTTAATGCAGAAATGCCATATCTTTGTCAAAAACAGTGCAAACTCCCTAGAAGTCCTTTTCAGGAAAATAAGTGAGCTCAGGGAGGATCAGGTTTATTTCTCTGAGCTTATCGAGAAAGAGTATGCGACCAAGGGAAAGGGTAAAAAATTTGCTAAGGATGATGACAAAGGTTTTGATGGTAGAGGGTTGGCTGATTGGAAGAAAACATTTGATGTTGAGAAGGAGCTTCCATATATAGTCGAGAGGCACATAAACTAGCAGATTAAGGTCCCAACACTTTAAGTGGCTTGAATTAGAGTGTGGTCTTTTCTTTCTTGCTTTCTATTTCCTGCTGGGTGTAGGTTTCTTTTAGGTTATTTTGTTGTTTTGTGGCTGATGGGTGTTGTCAGTGGTTATTTTTCTTACTTTTAGTATAACACTTGCCAGTTGGTGTTTTTTGGCTGTTGGGTTACTATTGGTGGTCTTTTGAAAATATTTCTTGGCAGCATTTTGTATCCTTGATTGTAAATGGTTTCGGGTCCCTTCAAAACCTATTTGTCCCTATAATCAAAACATATATATTATGCTAAATATATATTATATATATATGTATAATATATATTATATACATATATATTTAAATACTTTACATGTATATATATATATATATATAATAAATACAAATCAACTTTTTACTTGGATAGCATTGTGAACCATATATGTGTGTCTTTTCTACATAAATATATGGGATATGATATGATATGCAAACTTTTTTTTATAGGTTTTATAATAAAAAAATCATTTTTGTATTATTACATTTATTTGTTTAAGAATAATGGATTAAGAAGTATTTATTAAGTCAAAGTTATTTTGGATACAATCTATATATATATATATGAGTACATGCAAGATAGTATATAATAAACATATTATACTGGATGTATGCATATATATATGTGTGTGTATAAATGTATATGCTTCTATGTACACGTATATATAAGTATATCATATCGATGCATCTGTATGAGCATGTCCATTCGCTAGCGTACGTGTGTATCAATATACATATACATATGGATACCTGTATATACTATACACATATATATGTTCACACCCTATTCATATATAGCCAATCACGGTTACCATCATATTGATAAGTGTTTACATGTGGTATATCTATACATGTGCATATACATGTCATTGGATCCTATTGACATGCATGTGCATATATATAAACATACTTCCACGTACATCCCACTTGTCAATATAATCATAATAGCACAAGAAAGATTTCAAAAGCTCAAATAGATAAACATCGCCTAATGCATGTAGAAGTAAACAAGACTCTCAAATGCAGACATACAGCTAGGGATGACTTACCTATTACCCACAAATTGACTCAACTCAATCTTTCTAATGTGGTGTGTGTATATGCTCAAGTAGTTTACTTTTAGCAGTTACCTGACCAAGATCTTCTCCCGAGTGATACTTCCCCTCTACCTAGAGGAATGGAACACATACCTGCATCCACTAACACATGTACACAATAGTCAATTGTTCATAACATATGCAGTATACATAATCATCTCCAAAGTTAGAATGATAATAATTCAATAACCTTTCATTCACTTATATGCAATATTTCACCATGAATAACATCAACTGAGATAACATCAAATGAGACAATCATCATATGAGATAACATTCATATTGATAACAAGGTACAAACATACTTTATTCATCTCCAGAATTCACATTACATTCAAGTTTACCCTATGTAGTAATAGTAAATAGTAACTCTACATTTGGGGTGTAACACTTAAAGTGTGAAAAATTTCACTTGTCACCTTTGGAGTTATATTTAAGGGATAACTCTAGTTCATTTTTTGAAATAAACATATCTGATCACACCTAGAATTCACAAGAGAATCTCATTTCTACATTTAATCAAGCATTAATCAAAGTGTTTATCACCATACTTATTTCTTTCATCATCACCTAAACCATATATTGCACACTTGCCTATTATTTTTCATTTTTAAATTTTTTTGACTTAGATTCTTATGGGTTTGATCAAAGGGAGACATAATTCCTTGTCATTAACAAACTCCCAACCATATAAAACCAAGCTTTTATGTAGGCAATCAGTGTAAACATCTACACATATTAAGATTGAATACTGATAGAAATATAGAGATATTAATTGAATTGGTAGATCAAATCTATGGTTGCACAATCAATCCAATAGTCATAGAAGTGACTTGCAAGGATATTTACAAAGAATTTATAGATTCTAAAACATTTTTCTAACTAATCCCAGTTTTTATGTGCAAGGGTGAATCACTTATAACCATTTCTCATAATTTACCTATATTAAATTTCCAAATAAATAAAATTATTTTATTTGTTCAATTTTTATGCATTTATTTTAAATAATTAATTATTCCAACTTTTTTATCTAAAATAAATTTTAAGTGTTTATATTATTTATTTATTTATTTATCCTCAATGCTTATATTATGGTCTTCCAATTCACACTATGGAGAAGGGCTCTACTATTCCATTGGGTTTGAGCATTGAGAAGGCAAAGGGAAATTATGCTTCATGTCATGGTTTTTCACTCTCTCCCTATTTCGTGTGTGCCATTGTTCCTTCTACAAAGGAGAGTCTCCAAGGTTTGGAGGACATGTTCCTTCTTGACAAACCAACTGGTGAGAGCCCCCTGCATTGTTAGGGATCATTTTTTGGAGTTGGGCTTATTATTTTTTATGCTCAAGGGGCATCTTTCACATCTCATTTTGAGCCTCTATACTATGCTATATTTTGCTCTACATTTTAATTATGATGCTGAAAATATGAATTATGAACAAATAGAACATGATGATGAATCAGTTTTAATATTATTTGGATATTGTTTTTACTTAATAAACATATGAAATTGAATTATATTGAGATGAAATTGAATTCTAAACTTTATGTTTTATTGATTTATTATAATATATAAATATGTTTCTAGACTAACTACCTTGAGGTAGATGCAAGAGATTTTGTTTTCCCCTCAAGCATTGTCAGAAAGAGAGCAATAGATCTAGATGGAAACACCAAGACCACCATCATTCTGAGAGCATACACACACACTCATATAATTTATTTTGATTGCAATTCAACTATATATATTCGTCGTGAAATGTCTAGTTGTAGCGCATTAGTTGTGCTTGTTTACATATTCACGATCTTGCAATGATGTATTAGTTGATTTACCTACATATTATTGTCTATGGTGTGTTTTTCATTAGATATAATAAATTTAAAAAGGAAAACATGATTTATATTGAAAAACATTATTCTATGCAAAGCAACTTTACAAAAAAGGATTTATAGATATGGAAATATGTGTATATTTAGTTTTGAATCCCTTTATGCATATATTCCTATAGCTAACATTGATATATATTCAGTTGAGAAAGATAAATATACATACAAATATATACACATGATATTAAGTTTACATATTTGATGAGTAAATGTATACATGTATTTATACATACATACATACACACATACATACATATATACACATTCATTTATATTCAATTGGCGAGCATTGAGGAAGGTGAAAATCAATTATGAGTACTTTTAGTTAATGCGATAGACTTCAATTTACTAACTCCATGAAGTGGAGAAAAGGGGGGCATGCACATTAAAACTCCACTTGACATAAAGTTAAGAGAGTCTTTATTGCTCCCAAGGTCAATGCAAAGATTGGAGGCTTATGGAGAACATGCAAAAGAATATGGGAGATAGAATGGAGATAGAATAGGGGCTTGGACATGGAATAAAGGAAAGAAAATGAGAGAGAGAGAGAGAGAAGAAAAAGAGAGCATAGGGATTAGAAAATCCTATGTGGACATACATTGCAAATTCAGTATAAAACTATATTTATGAATTTAGTATTTCATTATGAGAATTGTTCAATAAAAATATCTATATGTTCTATGCATTGAATATTCTTGTTTTTGAAATTATTTTTGCAAGGTTTAATATTTTATTGTGTAAGAAGCAGTAGGTTGAACCTTATGTTTCATCTATTATAGCAACAAACCATGTTGATAAATAGCCTTTCAACCTTATCATTTGATAATAGTGTTATTTTTAGCCTTTCAACTTTATCATTTGATAATTGTGTTAATTTGTAGCCTTTCAACCTTAAGATCATTTGATAATAGTGTTAGTTTTTAGCCTTTGAACCTTATTATTTGATAATAGTGTTAGTTTTTAGCCTTTCAACCTTATCATTTGATAACAGTGTTAGTTTTTATCCTTTGAGCCTTATCATTTGACAACAGTATTAGCACTTAGCCTTTTTCCCATAACATATAATAGTAGTATTGATAGACAACCTTATGGCCTTACCTTTTTGGGTGACTATTTTATTTTATGGTCTTGGTGCAGGAGCATGCGGGCGGATAGGCAATCAACACCAACCAAAAATATTATTAGTTTTGTTTTTTGTAATTTTGGTTTCACTCTTTCTGATTAGTGCCCAAACCTCTTAGATTTTACATTCTTACCATGACACTTTGACAACGATGAAGCAGATATGTGTCTCAAAGAAATGTCATTTAATGAAATGCAAACTGCAGGATATGAACCAACATGGATGTGCTAACGAGAATTTTGTCAAATGTTGTAATTGCAATTGCCTGGTCGACGTCTATGACTTAATCGATAGAGTGCATCCAAGTAATGATTGTTGAAATCAGACTGTTGAGCATTAAGATAATTTGATCTTTGAATGAAAAAGTTGAAGACAAATCAACTTCTCTAAGCCGTGCCAGGGTGGTACTAAAAGGTTGCACAAAAAATATAATTTTGTTATACTTTGAAGTCTTAACTTCATGAGGGGTTCTTATCTGAGTAATGAGAATTGCATGTCTTACCATATGCTCTTGGTATAGGGTGATCCCACAATACTGGTTTACAATTCCCTTCATGAAGGAAAATTGCAAAAATGCTCCAAAGATTTTTTTTTGGGTTTTTAGGGGTTCACTTTCGAAAGGGGTGTTATGAACTAAAGGTTCTGAATCGCTTCAAAGCAGTACTGTGATATCATCCCATTTTGGCTTTTAATGAGAAACAAAGAAATTGCAAGGGGTTCCTCAAACCTTTGGCCGAGGGTTCCTCTAACCCCCCACTACCTCCTTTCTCATTTCTTGGCCAAATTTTGTGTTTTACTTTCAGGGATCAAGAGTTTGAGGGATGAAAATGGGGAGACAACTTCTACTTAGACCAAGCCCGGATGATGAAATCTTAGGCTCATTTGGCATCCATCAAATATAATTTTAATATATTTTGGTTTTATTATGTATTTTTTTTAGTTTAATTAAACATAGGTTTCATTGAAGATCAAGCTTTTTGTTACGCACGTATGAAAATAAAGGATTATAAAAAATTCTAAAAATATCTATACACTAGATATTGATGTCCTTGATCAATAAAAAAAATTAATTTAGATGCAGCCACAAAAATTGTGTTAACAAATGGCCCATATACGAGATTGTGGTGAGTGGAGGAAAGAGAGACGGTCAGGAAAATGTTTGATCACGCTATGGGAGAATGATTGCGTGCTGGATGTCAGCTGGTTACAGATCAGATTAAAAGGAGAAATGGGATTTTAATCCTTCATAAAGGAGGTTAATGTGTTAACCAGGTTTTACACCACTCTTTAAAGTGGTTCTTTGTTAAAATGTTACCTGGGATGTGAATCGTCACTGGTTTAAATCATCTTCCGCTTTTTGACTCCTTATAGTTTAATAGCTATAGGTGCCCGAAAGTGAAGATTTAATTAAAAAAATGGTAAAAAATTGTAAACCAGTATTGTGGGATCACCCTATAGAATAACAACATAAGAAATGTAGATTGAAATTAGTAACTATTAGAGGTCGGGCCAAACAAAAAAAAAGAAATCACACTTATGAAAGACAATAGGTAATTGGTGATCACAAGAGAATGCTAAAAGTCATTGCAGTAAATGGTAGAAAATAGGGTATAGTATGAAATAAAATTTGAATCACTCGATCCATGTAAAGGAAAGGAAGGAAAGAAAAGGTCCTTTTATAGTCCACGATACCACATGATCTATTTTTGAGTTTACAGATTGCTATGCGGAAGAAGAATAACTAATTATCATAACATATCTAAAGGCCATCGAAGACATGCTAAAAGGTAAATTTAAAAAGAAAGAAAAAAGGTGGCTGCGGGTAGAATAGGAGGGAGAACAAATTTTCTTGCAAAGAGGAGAGTTCAGGACTGGGGCTGTGCACGGAGAAGTAAAAAGGAGACGCTGCAAATAGAAGTCCGACGACATGGCACACCAAGAGAGGAGAGCTTGTGTGAGTGGGTAAGGAGGTTGCAAAGAGTTGAAAGAGGTTGTGAGTGGAAGTTCTAGATGTAATGAATGATGGAACTTCAATGCATTGAATATGGTAAAGAGGCCACACCAAGATGAGGGGAGGATGATTTATGTGATAGTTATTGTCATGTAAACCATTTAAAAAATTTCCCAAAGACTAAGGGTCACAAATGTCAGAAAGGGTTAAGTAGTTTCAGCATGAATTAAGGAATGTAAGAAGGTCGGTTTATAATCTAATCGAGTGTAAAGGACAACTTGCAGGCTGAGATTAACGTATCAAGTAGATCCAAACCACGTGTGGTGGAAAAAAAGATTGTAATGAAGTGTAGAATAAGAAAGGAAAGGTCCTTTATAGTTCACGATATTAGACAATCTGTTTTTGGATCTATAGACGACTTACAATAAATGGGATTCCTCGTACTCCTAATATGAGGGAGGCACCTAACTCGTGTTCCACAATACGAGGTGTACATACCTTACCCCCTACAGGATTTGAACTTGTGACCTCTCTTTCAAGAGTCCAAGTTCTTCACGATACCAGGTGAATAGAGGAAGGAGATGGTTAAAAAAGATTGTAATGAAGGGCATAATAGAGGAAGGAGATGGTTAGCTGAAGCATGAGACCATGTCAGGTCAAATGTAATTGAAATTGAATTGAATTAATAAAACCTGAGTTTGCTTGCAGTTTGTGTTTCATTATTTATTGAATTCAGGTAAAGAATTGCCTCTATGAAATTGTTTGTTTTTTGAATTGATTCACAAGGGGGAGTTCCCTCTTGTATTAGGTCTCTTGGCCTTACCCTTGTTTGTGACTATTGATTTAGGGTTACAAACCCTATGGTGTGCATTGATAGTGAATGATAGTTAGTTTTGGACTAAAAACCCTAATGTGATAGTCGATTATATATGAGTGTTAATTATGATTAAAAGTCCTTTTGAAGTTGATTTCCAGTGTTAGAATGCATTTAAAAGTTTTGTGGGTCATTCAAATCCATACATAGAACTCCATCACATAGATTACTGAGTGGAGTTACCATTGCTATGAATGAAGTCTTATGTTATAAAGCCTTACAAATTGTCTCAAGAGAGACAATGTTGAGTGTAAATTATTTACAAATCCATTGAACTTGTTTCAATTGAAGATAATATAATGTGGTTGTTCTCTAGCCCGTCAACTTAAACATTCAGTAACAATAAATTGTTGTTATAGCCATATCAACCATGCTATATAAATGGTTATGATATATTTAAAGCCATTAAAAATCTACTATATTAAGCTCTACTTTTTTGATAATATGTAAATGTCTATGTAGTTAAGGTGAGTAGCTATTGTTCATCCAATGCAATGCAAACTTGATTAAATGAATCGACCTTGCTATTTAGTTTCACCTTGTAGATAATTTTTTTTTGAACTTATGTTATTTTCATGTCAAATTAAGTATACATTTTTGTCTAATCATTGATATGTTAGTGTGGTTGTCCTTGAATATAGCCAATCTTATTGATTTTTATGGCCATAGATGTCCTATCAAACCATCTTTTACAATGTAGTGGTTACTTGACATTTAATATTTTATTGAATCTAAACTAAACTCTGCCATCAAAATTGTGATATTGATTTGAGACAAATTTGTTATGGTAAAATGTTTGAAAGTGAAAGTAATTTGAATATTATATAGACTTTAGTTTACATTTTTAGTGGTATAGCTTGAAATAAGACCCAAGAATCATCAAGGTGGTTGTAAGTTGTTTTCTCTTCTTACAGATAGAATTGATATTTAAGGATTTCTTGTTTAAAGACATGATTATAATTACTTTGAACTATGTGATCTATGTTTTGAAAAGATAAACCCAACATGTACCACAAAGTGCATGTGAATGTACATATGTACGTACAATACCATTGGTTAACTGCAAATAGGCAGAATAAGCATGAGGTATAAAGAGTTAATTGGGCATGATTTTACTTATTTGTATATATATGCACATATATACATAC